>APFE031207134.1:255577-318511 GCA_000404065.3 Pinus taeda | reverse complement strand
ATAGAAGGAAATATCAAGAAGAAAAAGGTAATAGTGTTGATTGATTAAGGAAGTACCCACAATTTTATTCATTGTAAGATAGCAAAAGAATTGAATTGCTTCCTATATCTAGCACCGGAGTGTCAAGTGATGGTTGCAAGTGGAGGAACCATTAATTGCTCTGGAAAATGCCATAATATAAAGCTATCCATGGGAGAATATGTATTGAATGGCCCAATGCTTTCCATTCCAATGGGAGGTGTTGATGTTGTACTAGGATTCCAATGGCTACAATCCTTGGGTACAATATCTTTTAACTTTCAAGAACTTTTCATGAAATTTTTTGTGGAAGAAAAGGAAGTTGAATTAAGTGGTATTGTAGGGAAACTGGGAAAGATAATCAGCTCTAATGATATGACAAAGCTTTGAGAAAAGGAACAACGAGGTGTAATTGCACAATTATGTTTGCTAGATGTTTCCATATAATCATCTATTTCTCCAGATCTCCAAAACATCTTGGACAATCATTCCAAGGTATTTGAGACTCCCAAAGGTCTCCCACCTATTCGTGATCATGCTATTCATTTGACTCCACAAAGTGTTCCTCCAAACATCAGGCCATACAGATATCCTTATGCCCAAAAGAGTGAAATTTGAACGTATGGTTGCAAAAATGCTAGAGGTTGGTATAATTCAACCTAGCCAAAGTTCTTTCTCTGCTCCAGTAGTATTGGTGCACAAGAAGGATGGATCATGGCACGTGTCCAGATTATAGGGAGCTCAACAAGCTCACTATTAAAGATAAGTTTCCCATTCCTGTCATTGATGAATTACTAGATGAATTGCATGATCAATTTACTTCACCAAGTTGGATCTTCGTTCAGGATATCATCAAATCAGAATGAAGACTGAAGACATTCCGAAAACAACATTTAGAACTCATGAGGGTCATTAAGAATTTTTGGTCATGCCTTTTGGCCTTACCAATGCACCTTCTACATTCAAGGTTTGATGAATTCCATTTTCAAACCCTTCCTTGGAAAATTTGTGTTAGTATTTTTTGATGATATACTAATCTACAACAAGTCTTGGAAGGATCATGTTGAACATGTTGATAGGGTGCTACAACTATTGAGGAGAAACAATTATATGCAAAAATATTTTCTGGAGTATAAGAGGTGGAATATCTGGGTCATATGTATCTCATGAAGGAGTTAAGGTAGACCGTAGCAAAATTAAAGCTATTAAGGAATGGAAAATCCCCACATCCATAAAGCATTTGCGAGGATTTCTTAGGTTGACAGGGTATTATCACAAGTTTGTTAAGAATTATGGGAGAATATCAACACCTCTAACAACATTATTGAAGAAAGATGCATTTTCATGGACTCCAGAAGCAACAAAGTCCTTCGAACATCTTAAGGAGGCAATGTGCCAAGCATCGATCTTAGCTACACTGGACTTCACAACCACCTTTATTGTGGAATGTGATGCTTCAGGAAATGGAATTGGTACTGTTTTAATGCAAGCTGAAAGACCCATTACTTGTGGAAGTCGTCCAATCAAGGGAAAGTTTTTACACAAAGCTATTTATGAGAAGGAAATGTTGGCAATACCATATGCACTTAAGAAATGGTGACCCTACCTAATGGGAAGACACTTCAAGGTAAAAATGGATCATGATAGCCTTAAATAATTTTTAGAACAAATATTATCCTCTGAAGAGTGACAAAAGTGGGTCACAAAGATGTTGGGTTATGACTTTGAAATCATCTACAAAAAAGGGAAGCAAAATGTGGTGGCAGATGCACTCTCAAGAAAGGATGAGGATGTGGAAGCATTGTTGTGCACCATTTCTATTATCCAACTAGATTGGATAAACAAATCAAGGGAGGAATAGAAGAATGAAGAAGAAGTGTGGGCACTTATTTGAAAGTTACAACAAGATTCCAATACATTTGATACATTTAGCTGGAAAAATGATTCATTATGGTACAAAGATCGCTTATACCTCAGTAAGAATTCCCAGCTCAAAGAAAAGATTCTTTTGGAATTGCACACTTCTCCCTTAGGAGGGCACTCAGGATTTTTAAAAACTTACCACAAGGTTAAGAAAGAATTTTTTTGGGATGGCCTTAAATCAGATATTTAAAAGTTTGTGGTGGAATGTTTGGTTTGCCAACAAAATAAAGTTGAAACAATTAAGACACCGGGTCTATTACAACCTTTATCCATTCCAAGCCAACGTTGGGAGGAGGTTTCAATGGATTTTATCACAGGTTTACCCAAGTCTGAGGGAAAGAGTGTCATCATGGTGGTAGTTGACAGACTTACCAAGTATGCACACTTTTGTGCATTATCACATCCATTTAAAGCCAGTGCAATTTCTACTGCATTTATGGAAACAATTCAAAAGCTACATGGAAACCCAAAGATTATTGTAAGTGGCAGAGATCCCATTTTTACCAGAAATTTTTGGATAGAATTATTTTCTTGTCTTGGTACTCAGTTAGCTCATATCTCATCTTATCATCCTCAATCTAATGGCCAAAATGAGATAGTAAACAAATGTTTGGAAGGATATCTTTGTTGCTTTGTATCTGATAAACAGACCCAATGGGTCAAATGGTTGCCTCTGGTTGAATGGTGGTATAAACTTCCTTCCATACAACAACAAAAATGACCCCATTTATGGCACTTTATGGGTATGAACCACCATCCATCACATCATATTAAAGAGAAAATTCTAAGGTTCAAGTAGTGGAACATCACATTGAGCATCAACAACAAGTTCTCCAACTCTTAAAGGATAACCTCGTGTTGGCACATAATAGAATGAAACAACAGGAAGATCAACATCACAGTGAAAGAAGTTTTAATGTAGGTGATTGGGTATTCCTACAGCTACAACCATATAAACAAATGTCCCTCAAGCAAACTAAGAAGGATAATAAATTATCACCAAAGTATTATGGTCCGTACAAGGTGTTGTAAAATATTGGTACTATGGCATACAAATTGGAGCTTCTTGCATCTTCTCGAGTGCACCCAGTTTTCCATGTTTCATGTTTAAAGAAGGTTATAGGCAACAAGCTCCCAGTTCAAACAATATTGCCAGAACTTGACGAGGAAGGAAAAATTATATTGGAACCAGAAGCGGTCACAGAAACAAGAACTCAATAGCTACGAAATCGATCCATTTCAAAGTATCTCATCAAGTGGAAGAACTTATCCACTGAAGATTCCACATGGGAGGATGAGAATTTTATACAGAAGCATCCAAAACTACTCAAGTGTTGAGGACAACACCTTTTTGAAGGTGAGAGGCATGTTAGGTAGCTATAATACTAATGATTCCCCCATTACTAGTGTAGTTGTATCCCTTATTAATATCGTTGTGCCCCTATTGTCCACATATTGTTATTACTGTGCCCCATAGAATCCCTCTATTGTTATTTTTGTGCCTTTATATTATTATTGTTAGGTCGACTTGGTTATATTGTGACCCCTTATACTCCTATGTATAGAAAGGAGGTTTTGTCATTTGAATCATTCAAGAATTGTTCATTTATGTAATGTAAAGGAGGTTGCCGCTCGAAGAGGCTGAATTCTAAGGCATTTATCTCTCTTTTCTATCTTTTTGTAAGATGGTTTCATAACATATTACGTGCTCATTTCCTTGTAGTTTATCTTGTTCCTCCCTTTTGTTTCCTTAATAGTCCTTGGCATACATTGTCACATCCTTGTACATCTTGGCATGCCTTAGCACTTGGCACATCTTAACTTTTTTGACATGTCTTTGTACTGTGTGGCACATGTTAGCATGCCCTAGCATTCCCTAACACAACTTGGTAGTCATGACCTCACAACTAACATTACATTTTTCCATTACTTTGGAACATTACATTCAATAGAACACCTTGCCACTCCGTAGTTGTCATGCCCTCTATTATCCTCCACAATGTCCCAGGCTGATGAGGAAATCGATGGAGGTAACCACAAACCAAGATTTTAGTTTGATAGCTAGCCCTACCAAACCAGAGAGGGATCTATCTAATAAACTGGAGTGTAAAGTATTTTAGTCTAGATAACTAGGCTTGGGTGGGTTTTGGAAAATTTAGGGTTTTGTTGTTGGATAAGGGAGAAAAACCATGTAGCTAGGTCATAGGATCAAAGGGTTACATCCTAAAAGATATAAAGGAGCATGGTAGCATTACTTTTATGATGGATATTAGGGTTTTTCATTGTAGTTTAGTGTTTAGAAGAAGCAAAAGCTCTTAATGAGCATGAAACATGAATTCATTATGCAAGAAGAAGAAAGTAACACATATTGTTTTTTCCATCAAAATAGAGCTTTATGCAAAGAATTCTATTTATAAATTGTATGGAAAATCATTGAAGAATTTATTAATGGAAAAAGAAGATGAATATCTTTCATATAAATCTATAACAGAGAAAAAACAACATCACAAACTTACTGCACATGAATTCCTAGATAATAGTTGCAAACTGTGTCCTTTGATTGCCAGCAAATGTCCAAGTACAAGCTACAATAATTCTCTCCTCTAAAATCCAACCCATTCTATCACCGAGAAACTGATACATAAAGACGAAAACAACATCTCCCCACTCTCAGGGTTTGAATCCATGACTCTAGGAACTGTTCCATGAGGTGTTCTAACCAAACCCTAATGTCTAGGGAAGTTAAAAACAACTTCTACAATTAACTTTGACTCCAACCTCTCTCACAAATGAGGTCAAATTTACATAATTTTTTTTTACAAAGACTAACCACCCATTATTAAAATTTAATTTTTCCCTTCACATTCATATACTTCACCCTTTTTAATTTTACCAAAGTCAAACTACGAATTACAAAAAGTTACACAGTGAAAACTTTACAAAAATCTCATAAATTTCCACATGTGCAACAAGATGTTGGAGGCCATTTTTGAGTGCCTATTTGAGGTCCCAATCCAGATCTGAAGCTTGTACTGGAAATCTAGGAGAATTTAGATGTATTTAGAGTATTTTTTCACTCAAAAGGACCCATTTTTGCCTAAGATATGTCCATTCTCCCAAGGTGTCTCTAGGTGTGCATCGAAATGGAAAAAGAGGGGCAGAAGGTGATTTTTGACTTCTTTTTTGCAAATTTCTCAAAAACTAAGCCCTAGACCAGGAAAGTGGGAAAATGGGTTTTGAGAGGGGCTCATAAGCTTTCCAAAAATTATGGTTTTCCACCATTTTCAGCCCTAGGAAGAAGTGCACCGTGAGCTCGTTGCGCTCTTAGACAAAAAATTGCAAGTTTGCACCAGTTTGCACCAAAACACAAAATTTTCTCCAAAACCTCCCAAAAATTGTCCAGAGATTCCTGATGAGGTATGTTATGTGATTGTGGATGCCTCATCAAGAAAATATAACTTACCCTTCTCCTCTAAGTTGATTAGGGTTTCCTTGAGTTTTTCCTTCAACTACTTGATTTTGACCTTGGCAACCTGATTCCTTGTGTAATAATGGATGGCCATTTTATTTTGCAACATGTTATCTGTGTTGGCCATGTCAAGGATATTCTAAAGGTGGAAATTTACTTTTTCAAGCCAAAAATACCTGTCCTCATTTATTTCCATGGCAGTCCTATCTTCAAAGGTCAGTTCTTCCTTTGGTGGCTTTTGTTCTCATTCCCTCTGAAGTGCCTTCCTAAGACCCATTGTCCTTGGTATATTCCTTGCCCCATGTACTTCATGTTGCTCAGTGTCCTCATAGTCCACCACTTCCTTGCCTTTCATCTCTTGTTTCTTGGCTTTGAATTTCTCTTTCTCCATGACTAGTTGTTTTGCCTCAAGTTGAATGTTTTCTTGCTCAAGGAATGAAATGATGAACTTGGCCCTTTCCAAATTTTCCTTGAGATCCATGACATAAGAATCCTTCTCTTTGATGAATTTTTGTAGGGTTTTATGCTCATCATGTTCCTACAATTCAACTAGGTAAAAATAATGCTCTGGGCTCCTGATCATGCAAAGAAGCCTCATGATGTGATGGTGATCCTTGTTCTACTGATGTACTAGGCCTGGCCGCTTCCGCAATGTGAGGAGAAAACACAAGCCTTCTACCTCTCTGATATGTCTTGGTCACCTCAGGCCTAGGTGCCTTGGAAACCTCATCATGTTTTCTTGATGACCCTACCTCCATGGGATGTACTGACATGGTTTGGTGCTGGCTTGGTGAAGTGGTTATATGCATTTTCAAGGCTGCCTCAATGAAGGTGTCTGATGTCATGTTCTTCTCTGTCAACTGATGGAGTACTATAACCTTTATTAGGCTATGGTGAAAGAGGCTAGGATAATGCACTTTTCCTTTCAATTGAATCCTTTCAAACATTTTTGTTAGGCTCCTATACAAGTAGCTGGACAAATTTAGAGACTTGGCAGTTGTAAAGTGCATGAGAAGTCTTATGTGGTATTGATATAGTCTAGAAAATCTGCAGTCACATGTGAAGAACTTCATGACAGCCTTCATCAATGTTTCATATCTCTCTAATAAGTATTTGAATGGGAAAACATGTGAGTGAGCTCCTTTGTATTGTGATTTCAAGTACGATTTGTACTCTTCTACGTCTAGGTTCATGCCTTTGAACCAGCTTTCACCATGGTCTGGTATGCATGTAGCTTGAGAGATGGCATCCACTGAAAACATGAAATCAGTGCCTACAATGGTGATCTTGTCTTCCTTCATGATGAGGGCAAATATATCGGTGAGATTCTCATGGTAACCTACTTCCTGCACTCTTTGACAAAACCCTAAACAATTGACATCTTCAAAGCATTTCATGACAAAAGGGGAGGAGGTGATTTCCTTACAATTAGAGGGCTCAAACCTTAGTATCTTTCCCCCCCTTTTGTAATTCCTCTTCTCTTATGGTGATGAGTCAGGCTTGATACTTTAAACCCTAGGTGAAAGGAAAGAAAAAACAATGAAATTTGTTGCTGTGAGGGAATGAGGTGGTATGATGGACTTAGGAGCTGCCTAAATTTGTAAGGAAATTTAGGAGGGTAGGGGATGATGTCAGTGATTAGGGGAAAAAGGAATTTTGGGAAACGAGTGAGGGGAGGGGGTGGAAAAGGCCAAAACACAGGCCTATCCTAGAAGGATGTAGGGTAGATTAGGGTTTTGAGGAAAATGATAGAAAATGACGGGATAAGGTTTTGGGATGGATGGAAATGGTGTATTAGCTGAAAACAAAGGTGTAGGGACAAGGAATCTAGGGTTTAGGGCAGCAACACATCATTTGAGGATCAAAACCATGAAAATCATGTAAACCCTAGAAGAAGAAGTATTTGATCATTTTCTTGACATATGAGGCAAAGGAGGGCATCAAAATGATTAAAATTACTTGTTATAGAGAATGTAGGATGAAATGACTGAAGAGGAGCTTTGAAAAATGAATTTTGGTGGTCAAAAAACAATTTTGGACAACTCTTCCCCATGCGTAGCGAAGGCTTCCTATGCGTAGTGTGCTATCTAGGTGCACAACGAAGGCTCTCTATGCGCAAACGATAGTCAATTTTTTCTAGTGAGGGCTATGGAATCATAATTTTTTGCAAAGGAGAGGGGGGATATCAATTCTAGGATGATAGAAAAGTGCAAATGAGTGTGAATGAGCTCCTCCATGTGCTTTTATAATTTTCTTTTGGTGTCTAAGTGATTAATGAGGTAAGATGACCCACCTCACCAATTCACTTTATCTTTTATTTTTGTAGCCTTAGGACCTATTCTTGTAACTTTATAACCTTAGGAACATTATTACATCTAAAAACATAAATTAAATCTGAAATCAAGTGTTATTGAACAAATTTACCTATTGCTACTCCTCATTTGTTGGATTTATACATGAAATGACTGATTTTCTGACCTTAACCCCAATGAGCTAATGGTGACATTGAGCTGAATGGAGACCATGATGATGTGACTGAAGTGATATTAATGATATTTTCATGATGGTAGACTCAACTGAGTGATGAAAGTGATCGGCATATAAAATTCTTGAGAGAGTGGAAATAGCCCTAGACTCACTAGTCAGTGACCAAATTTTTTTTTTTTGTTAAGAGTCACTGAAATGACAAAAATTTGACTTGGCACGCTAACAACACCTTGTAAGAGCATATTTGATCATTGTTGATAGGATGAACTGACTAACACTAACACCCTCATAGATAACCTTACTTTTGTTGTGACTTGGGAGCCCAATCAATTCATTAGAAAAATAATATTGTGCCTAACCCAAAGTCTCTCTTTCTCTAAAATTGCTTTGTCCACGCCTTATCACAACCATAGGATTGCCTCCTACAAGTCCTATTCTGAACTTCTCCTAAAACACTTCATCCTTGGGACACCCGGAATTCACTGACACTCCTTGGCACACACTCTTATTTGTTCATTTCCAAGCATTTTGACCTAGTTCTCCCTTGTGTTCCCCTGACTCTCTCTAACACTCCTCACCATCCATTGACACTGTCTTCCATGTGTTAGCACAATTTTTCATTCCTTGGCATGCCCTGGAACTCCTTAGCTATCATGCCAAATGATAAGGGTTTTGATTTAAGATAAGATTATCTAGTCCCACTGATGGATTATTTTCATCATAGTTGTAAGGATGAGAAGAGGTTTGCACTACGAACCTTAGCTAGTAGGAAGGAATTTTTGGTTGAATATAGTCAACTAGTAGTGGTAACATCATCCCAATTGGCTAATTTTATATGTTGTATGAACCTTTTTGCACCCGTTTTTGGTGCTTAGCTTCTTTTATGCCATAGCAGCGTATCGTTGTCCCTTGATGGAAAATGAGTAAAATGTAGATATCAGGCAAGCTCTATCTCTACCTATCACAAAAGGTTAAAGCAACATCCACACACACGTAGGTGGAGTACACTCATCCCTAACATATATGGTATGGCTTTCTTATGCCTAGGCCAAGGAGATAATTATCAGTGATGTAAATTGGCTTTGATGTGGAGACTATGAAAAAGAATAATATCATATGGCACAATAGACACACTGAATGGGTTTGAAACCATCCTCTTGCATAGATACACACCTTAACACAGGGTGGAACCCTAAGAAATCAATAGGACACCCTTAATGGCTCTGAGAAGCCTCTGAGCTCCCTCCATATAACACTTGACAGGTTGAAACACTACAGTTGGAAGTAAGGAAGGAAGGATGGGTTCACATTTTTGTTGCAGACCATCATAGTTGGATGGGGAAAGTTCAACATCTCGATGCAAGTTTCGTCAAGCCTCTCAATCGAAGACATCCTACCACTATTATGGAAACCCCTAGTAATGCCAATTTTCTCATTTGATATCGCCAATGTGGGATTTCCTCATTGAACCACTCAAAATTAGGTTTTGACACTATGGCAAAATGTGAAAAGAGAGGGATCTACTAGAGTAACTATCATGCTAACTATTTGCAAGGAAGGATGGGTTCACATAATAGACCATAAATTTAGGTAGGAGGGAATTGGTGTTTTCATAGCTCTCAACCATATCTTTGAACCATAACTACTCTCATGGTGGTGCCATTTCATGGTGGATAGTTTAGTTTAACCATCTCATCAATTGTGCGGTTACTAAAATCCTCTCCTATTTGTTTTGTTGAACCTCACTAACTTCATCGAGAACAACACATTTGGCTATTCAAACAACCATACAGAAAAGCATCGGCTCGCTTGACCTCAAAGAAAGCCAAGGGGATATGTCTTACTTACAACCTAACACTTATTGACCTAACACAACTACTTGATAGTCTTACCTGATGGCGCAAAAAAAACACCTATGTGGTTGAACCTCCCCAATATCGTCCAAGACAATATCGGTGAAAATTAGGTCCCCCATGGGGATCTCCATGGGCTCATGTAGTAGCCTTACACCTGGGCATGTGGGGACCTGAATCCTGAATAGCTCTATTGCTTGCTTAGTGGAACCTCTCCTATCGGTGGTTGCAGAACCTCATATAGAGACATGACCTTCCTTATGGTACAATCAATTTGTAATGGATATAGTGTTTGAGGTGTTGATGTTTCGACTCTATATTGGTTAGTACCTACCACATCATCCTATTCGGTCGATTGAAAGTCATCACATATTGGTTGAACTTCGTCTCTAATTAAAGGAATCATGGATGGAATTAAAATGTTCATAGAAATTAATCTCTACTTTATATCATCCTATGAAGAATGTGATTCATCTAACCTTGCAGAATGTGGGCTTACCTCATCATAGTGCTCACAATGGGGATATGGCCACTTACCCACATAGACTCTCATGTTTTTAATAATGCCTAATCAATTTACCATGGGTTCATTCAGCCTTACCTAGAAAGAACTTGAATCCTAATAGCTCTTCTGGATGATGTGGGAATTTCCACGGAACAATCAAATTGAGATAGTTTAGTCTCCCTTTATTAGTAACCATGAGAATAGGAGAAAAATATAAAGAAAAATATTTGGATATTTCCCATTATTCCGTTTCCATTAGATAGAATGGTGATGAGATCTAGACCATAGACATGGTGAAAATAACAGAATTTGGAGTTTAGGACAGGGCTTTGGAGATTGATGGACTAACCCAACTAAACTAATTTGTACTAGTTAACTCGGATCAAGGTGATAAAAATGGCCTACTTGTAGTATGGGAGGAGGGGGTCTTAGAAACTTACCATATGTATTGGTGTTTTGGAACCTCCTCTTAGTGTTCCCTTATGAGAAGCGTCAAAGCTTAGGCCTGCCTGAACACTCATTGTGGAAAACATACTCATGCGGGAGATCCCAAGCACTAAGAAAGATTTGGGGATCTGCCTATCCCAACCAAATGTAATGTGGGAGGACATGGATACTGTGTCTAGTGGTTTACACTATGGATGAAGCATTGTGGTAGCAGAACTCCTATTAGTGGTTCTAGAAACTCATATGAAATAGGTCTTGACCATTACTAGGCCACAGGAGGTATTGGGGAATGGGTGGGTTCCTAAGAGATCACATACCCCTCTTGAACAAGTAAGGTTTTGAATATGTAGTTCAATAAACAAATGAACATGGTGAAATTACTTTGAAATTCAATTTGTGCACTTAGGGATAATTTTGTAAGTTCTAGCTATTATGAAAATGTTTGAGTCTAGTGGAGGAATATTTTTGGTTCCGTTAAGTAGTTAAGTGCTCACTCTAACAACCAAGTGAAAACTAGGAGATACACTACCCGATATCTAGGCCATAAATTTAGGTCAAAAACTACATAGTGCAAATCCATACATAGAGAGTGTAGCTGCATGATTTGCTTTAGTACTGGCCCACATACATATGGAATGATTGATTCCTATGTACAAAAGGTAAAGGTAAAAGACTCCATGGCTTCCTATATTCACATAACAATGGGGTTGTTACTATGGTCGTATTTCCTCTCCATGGTTCCTTCGGAAGTCACAAAGCTTCTCGCCTTCCATGACTCATTCTTGGTTTATCATTTATGGTTAAAATCCACAAAGCTGTTACCTTTCCATGTTTTTGGTTCCTACCTTCCATGGTTGTTCTGCATTGGTTCTTTTAGGAGCAAGGCTACTCTGTTAGGCCCTAGCTTTTGCAATAGGTGTGGTATGTATGTGTTCATAAGATCTATTGAGTGCTCACTGGGATATGGATACCACTTCACCATACATAATGAATCTACCACAAGTGCAGGCTCACTCATGCTGTTTACTGAACTAATATGGGGAAAATGTCCCACCCACGCAGACTACACTACATCATAGTGCAACTTATATTAGAAGAGAATGCAGCTACATTCGGAGGGTAGGGTTTGAAAGCACAATTTTGACAATAAATGTGCACCTTAAAACCCTTTCTTAATCTGAAAGAAATAATTTAAAAGTCTATTGAGTGTGAGTCAGAGCTTATGCTGCAATAACCATCATAGCCAAAACTGGAGCCATAACTAGAGCCATATCTAGACCTAGAGCCATAACTAGGAGGGTCATAGCTGCCTGAGTGAAGGAGAGATTACAAAAATCCTAGAGATGATACCGTGCCTAATTCTACTGGGTATAATTTAAATTGAACAATATAATAAAAAAACATGATTGAAATCAAACTTTTATTTTTCCTTTTACATTAGATATGGAACATAAAAAAATAAACATTGATTTTTTTTTTTTTTTTACATAAATAGAAAACATTAATTTAAAAACACAATCATAAAACAATAAAATATATATTTTATTGTTCTAGAAACCTTCCCACCAATGCAAAATATCTCCTCATCCACCCTTCTCCACCCTAGGCCTATACGCGACTCCATCCAACACTGGATGGGAATACCAACACGCACAAGTGTTGACCAGGCCACATGCAAAATATCCACTCAGGCGTCAACAATTTTCTGGTTTCCTCCCAAAGCCCTCATTTCTAGTTTCCATGGGCCAGTGAGGGCTTCAGCTCGCTGTTTTCGTTTGCACCATTCATCTGCTCCATGGAGATTCACATCCATAGTTTAAGCTATCGAACTGCATCATGACTTTCGTTTGCATGAGGGTTTCATTTGTTGAGCTGCATCAGGGTTTCATGTGCCCATATGCATCAGGGTTTCATGTGCCAAGCTCCAGACTGCAATTTTATTGGCCGCTCTTGGCAGCCATGGATGAGGTGCAATCGAAGAAGGAGCGGCTCCACAAGGTGTTCCTGGAGTTGCATTCCCATTCTTCGGCCCTAGTAAACTTTAGTGTCTAGTGAAAGGAGCTCAAAGACCACTTCAATGACTTGGAGAAGAGCATGCAAAAGTGCTTCGAAGAGCTAAGATGTGCTGCAGACCTGGCCAAGCTGGTTTTGCAGACCCTGAAGGGATTTTATCTGGATAGTAAATAGAATACAAACATTGACACATAGAGACATGCATGTTTTTTGCTCTTGGAGTCCCTTCCTTTTGTTTTGTCGCTAGACGGGGTCTCCTTGAAGGCAAAAAAAGAGGCTCATAAAATTGCTACTAAATGGAAATTTAGGGTCACTGGAATGATAAGCTTTGGATCCCTAATCACTAATGAAAGGATCCGACATGGAAGAAGATCTGCGAGTGAAGGAAACCGATCCTGAGCCTATGAAATGGATCCTGAAACTTCTAGTGCTTTTTTTTACCATTGATCCCCTGAATTTTTTTTTAATGAAAAAATCTTAACAATAAAACCCTAGACCCCATTTCTTGTCAAGGTTTGATGTATCCTCATGTCAAAATATGCTCTTGACATCTGATCTATCAAGATATTCTCTACTTACCTCTTCAAGCAATGGCCAAGGATCCATGAGTAGTTTTTTTATTGGCTTGTTTGTTGAGCAATAATTTTGATGTGAATGTGTCAATAATAGATGCATTTATAGGTGACTTCTTGTGACCTCATATTCTCAATGAATATGTCAAACCTCATCCATAATTTGAAGTGCTAAAGATTTGAACGACATATTCTCGAAAATCCCACAAGCTTAACCTAGGAGAGTTTTAAGGGGAGGTCTCCTTCAAGGAGTTATACAATCTCTGAGGAAGTTTAAGGACAATGGAGTGATTTGTAGCACAAGATCTTCAACAAGCCTTACCTCAACAAATTAGGAATTCCAACTTTTGATGGCAAAAGAAAAATCCATGCAATGACCTGCATTCACAAGTTAGAGACATACTTTCACTGAAACCAATGAATTAAGAAGACATGACCAATTTTCCAGTACTTAAATTGGAGGGATTTAAATATGATTGGTGGAATCAGTGGATACAGTCTATACCAGAGGACATTTCCATTGGTTATGACACTTCCGAGGAAAAAATTATATCTGCTTTTTTTTTATATAAAATTGTTGCCGACGACTTCCTTCAATAAAAAATTTAAGACTCTTGATGGGAACTTTGGTAAAGAAGTGGAGATGATATTCTCCCACCAGGGTTCATTCCCTCATGTACATGTTAGCCCCTCAAGAGCCATCAAGAACGACTTCCGTGTAAATGGCCCCTGGTGCAAATGGCCTTTTGCCTCGATGTTGACTTTTTCCTCATTGTTGATTTTAATTTATTTTATTATTTGGAAACAATTTTTAATTCAATGAACATTTTGACAAAATATGGATCCATGCACTAGTAGAAAATAAGAAATTAGTGACTAAGCAAGTAAAAAATTTAGTCACCACAACTTTTCCAAGTGAAATACTACCAAAAATGAGCAATATTAGGTGACTCAACTAAAAATGACTAATCTAGTTTTGGGTTAAAATATATGACTAGCTAATAAGTAATACAACTAAAAATGACTAACACGAATGACTAATTTAGTCTAGGAACGAAAATATGACTACCTAACAAGTACTACAATAATATGAATTAGTGGTTTATTTTAATCACTTTAATTTTTTCAACAATGTAAACAAAAAAGTGATAGGGGCTTTAGAAGTTGTTATATATTGGCTGAAAGGTTATACTTCCTTAAAAACTTCTTTATTAGATCAATAGACGATTGGAGTTATGAATCTTGTTAGAATCTTCAAGGTTATATCCTTTGATCACATTGATAGGAATTCAATTTAAGGGTTGATAAATTATCCAGAATGGGAGTGGGCTTATTGCCGGGTCACATATATTCTGAGAATACCTACAAGGAGAAATGTTGGTTAATTAGTAGATGACACACTTCCTTTAGGTGAAGACTTAACTTTTCATGCATATGTACATTTTTTATTATCAAGGTTATAACCATTGAACTTAAGATACTAGTTTTTAACTTGGATATCAAGTTATTTATGTAGTTTGAATGTATATTATGAATATAAAAATACTATGTTTTTATGAAATTGTTTTGAATCCTATTTTGTATCTATTCTACCAAAGTTACATATGTCTTATATACTATTTTTGCACACACCTATACATATAGGCACAAACACAAGAATAAATATATCACTTAAAGACTTAAACCTTAGAAGGAATACTAATACCACTTTTCTTTCATTAACTCAATTAAACATCCAATAAATCCAAACTTACTTAAAATTTTAAATCCCATTTAATATTATTCAAAATTAAAAACTCATATACATGATTATTGATTCTCAAATGAAAAATCAACTAAGATTTTCGAGAAGGCTAGGTATCTAATATGTTGAAAAAAGATAAGCATCACTAAGCTCTTTCAATGACATAATCTCATCCATGAGATCTATATGTTACTCAACTCATGCTTTAAAATTGTGAATTTCCCACTAATATTACTTTAAAACCATATAATCTTATAACAAAATTCCTTTTCCTGATAATGAACCACAATTGAGGGTTCAAAACATTGACCTCAGTCTCATAAAAAATTGTTGTGCTTAATCCACAAAAATGATCACTCATCATTATGAATAATAGAAGCCCAAATTCAGAAAAATTCCTTCTCATAAAAAAATCAAATATAAAACTTTAATTAAAATTAAATTATTTTGAAATTCAACAAAATCCAAAAACAATGTTCCACCACCCACAAATCGATTACACAACAATACATCATCTTCGTTTGAGCCAAAGGCATCAAATTTGTAATGAGAAAAGGAACCATTAATTAATGATGCCTGTTGAGAACCACTCCCACCCAGGGATAGTATTTGACGTACATTTTTCCCATCATAGGTTATTTTTTCGTATTTGATGTCTAGAATTTGTGGATGTCTATTTTTCATGACATGCTTGAAACGGTGTAACCGTATTTTTGATGTTTCAATTTTTTTCCAAAACATCATTACGCCCATTTATTTTCAATTTATTTTCCATCTACCAATTCAATCCCATATGAAAGCCTACAGTCGCTTATCTTTGTGTGCATTTTCTATATAGCCCATTAAACTTTAAATGAAAGCCTATGTCCATGTTACTGCAAGTTGCGCCTTGTTTATGCCAATCTTGTTGTTGTTGTTCGATACCTAGGATTCCATGGCTTTATGTTTTAAGAAAAAAACATCACTTCTAATTCATTTGATGTTTTCATACTTTCTCACGTTGTTATGGTCCTGCAATGATGGATAAAGATCATATTTTAATATTGAAATTACAGACCTCATTCTTCTTTGGCATCTTAGGGTTTCATGCTTGATCCCTCTGCTTATCAATCCCTACAATGAAGGATATAGATTAGATATTAATCTTGAAATTGTAGGCCTCATTCTTCTTTGGTATATTAGGGTCACATTCTCAATCCCTCTGCTTATGAATCTCTCAAAGAGGGAGATGTCCAATTTGTATTTCGTGCGTAATTCATATTCCGCAACAAAAGGATGCAACTGTAAGTGATCGCCAAGGAGAATGAGATGTTGAGTGAAGGAGTTGATGCAAGGAATAACATGGGCCTCCAAAACCTTGACGGCCTCTTCTACCACCACTATTTCTACTTGGAATTCCTAGAGGAGGACATAATTTTGAGCAACCCCAGAGGTTGTCATTCCCACAACTTTTGCTTTTCTTAAAATTTTGAGGTTGGGCTTATGTTCATGTTGAAGTAACCCATCACATATTTCTTTGTATCTCTCAGATAGATTGTGTAGGTCCTCCTCGACCTTTTCGTTGGCTTTCTGTAACTAATGATTATGCAGATTGATCATTGATTTTTGGGGAAACAACCATAAATATCGGAAACTATGTATGTTGTCTAGAGATATCTCTGGTGAAGAAGATTTATTCAACACTTTCTGCTTCCCTTTAAATTTCTCGTTGTCTTTCTCGACCACTAGTTCATCTCTTGCCCCTTTCTACCCTACCTCTCAGACAAGTTGAACACTTGTTGATTTTCTCTTGCACATTGGTACGCATTAATTCATTGTCTCTATCACGAAGTCTTCCAGAAAGAACATTCAACCTTGGCTTCAACATTGAATTTTTGAATCGCCATTGGTTCGAACAATATTTTTATCTACAAAATAAATGGATTCCAGGAACTGATTTAGTGCATGGTTGGAATAACAAATGACTAGAATAGGATCGCATTGTATGTTAGATAGGAGGATTCTGGCAATGGTCAAACCAACATAGGTTTTCACAGTTCCGAGAGGGCCCTATAATGGTGAGCCTCTTTGTTAGGCTTCATGACTTCTGTCTAGCTTTCGTCTAAGGTGGAATTCCACTCAGGCCATTTCTTCAAAATGTGGAGTGTGCTTTTTCCCAAACAATTTTGGATCCTTAGAAATTCACATTCTAAATTATATGTGTCCTTGAATTTCCAGTTTTCTAGATAACTTGGCTCTATATTTTGGAGTTCTAATGATAAAAAGTGCTCCCCAAAATGAAGCTCTTTTATTTCTGGGCGTTGAAGACATTTCAAAATGTGGACATAGGTATGAAGCTTCTTTGAAAGATAATATGAAGGAAATGGCTTGGAGATTCCTGTAAAATGTAAAGAAAATCCAAGGAAGTGTGAATAGGGACTCATGGATGTGTCATTTCCAAACTTCTCAATTACATCATCAGGGTTGGATTACCCACACTCAGTCTAAGTAATCTGCCCAATTTTCTCAGTCATAGTCATCCGAGAAAGAAAATCCTCAACTCTTGCTTCAATGGATTGCCCATGGTCCATTTAAAACAATGTAAACTTTGAAACGGGAACTGATATTGTTACCCATTTCGTAGAGATAGCAAAAAGGTGACTCAATTTTGAAAAGGGGTGATGTAGAACACACATGTTTTTTTTCAAAGCATAGTTTTTAGCACTTTAATTTTTTTTATGTACATTGTGTTTTAGAATGGTAGTGATTTTCATGTTGATTTTAAAAAGTGGTAATTTTGCATGAGGCCCTTTTTTTAAAAGACCTATTTTTTGACTTCAAATTTTCTGATGTATGAAACGTAAATAATTATTTTCTAAATTTAATAATTTTTGAAGTGGTCTTCTTCTTCATATTTTTTTTTTTTTTTTTTTTTTTTTGTTTAGTGAGGTTTTTATTGTTTTGCATATTTAAAGAAGAAGGTCGATATTTTGAATTTTCGATATTCTACATATTTATACATTGTTAATTATTTTTTCAATTCACATGAAATAATTGTCTCTAAAATACAACAATTTTTAATAATTGACATAAAAATAACCATTTTTAACATAAATATGACTAAAAAACTACACGTTTTGATAATTTTTTGTAATTTTTTGCTAGAAATGACATGTCAAAATCACAATTTTTATAGGAAAATTATAACTAAAAATGTTTAAATAATAGTTTTTTTTATGAATTTGATGTGAAAAAAAAATAATAACAATCACTGTTTTTTTCAAAAAATAATGATTAACATAAAAATTAATGTAAAAATCACATAATACAAATATTGAATGCATAACAACCTTAATTGAGTGCTTATTCTTCTCATAAAATGTCAAAGTCAAAACATTACAAGTATAACTAATTAATAGTTACAAAAAACGAGCTTGATTTCCAAGCATAACTTAAATTTAATCAAAAATGTCACGTAATCCAAAGTCTTCGTCCTCTAGAGTTCATCATTGTCTTCTTCCACAGTATTTTCTCCTTCATTTTTCTCATTTTCCTCCTCTAATGGATCTTTGATGTCTGCGAATCTCCCAATGTATGCCTTTCCAATCATTCCGTGTAATGGTGGTTGGGGTTCCTTTGCCTTTTTTGCCACACGTGATTCACTAAAGTCCCCTTTATTCAACCCAATTTCTTGCATTGTATTTGGAAGAAATGGAAGAGCATTAATTATTTGTTGAATAAAATTGCACTGTATGGATCTTTTTCAAAGGCAATGCAATTTCTTCCTTTTTGAAGGCAACACGCTAGTGTTGTACCTAATTATCAAGCACAAAATAAATAATGAAGTAAATTAGTACAATGACATATAAATTAAGAAATAACATATTGAAATTCAATTCCATATAATAAAACTTACCTAAGCCAGAAAATAAGTCCAGAACCCAATCTCCTTCTTTTGAACATATGTCTATAAGATAGTTAATCAATAACTATGGTTTTTGATGAATGTTAACTATCTCTCCTTTTGCTTATTTGTCTTCATATGTTAGTTTTCTCACAGCAACATCATAAGTCAGTATTTGGCTATGACTCTTTCTATCTACCCGATTAAAAGTCATAGACATATAGCTATCATCTTTTGCCCAACTATCAATATGGATGAACTCACAATCATTTATTAATAGTTGATCTTCATGGTTAAGAAGATTTGACTTTTGCATGTAACATGAAACAATAAAAGTTCAATTAACTTGTACATAAATGAATTTCTTAACATTAATCAAATATACATTTTAAATGTCTTACCATGTAAGTTGCATCCTTGAATTTGTTTTCCCCTTGAAGCTTGACAATAACAATAACCCTAGCGGCCAAATGGCTCGCAGGGGTGGCGGGGTGATTCCTAGAAGGGTGTTGGGCCGCTGGGGTGGGCCAGAGGGTGGGGTGATTCTCGAAATCACCCTGCCACCCTCACAGGACGTTGGGTTGTCGAGATGGGGAGAAAGGTGCGGTGATTCTCGGAATCACCCTGCAACCCTTGTGGGCCTTTGGGCTGTCGGGGTTGGGTGGAGGGTGGGAATCACCTTGCCACCCCCACAGGTTGTTGGGCTATCAGGGTGGTGATCCAGATTTAAACAGGAATGCAAAAAATTATATAGACAACCATAAACACAAAGATGCAACAGAAATAATACTTCATTTCATTAATGTAAAATACTGAAATATGCTTACAAACAGAATTGGAAATAAACCAGCTAGGGCGATGGTAGCTTATCTCTGAGAAGAGATGTGGCAGCTACATGCCTTTGAACTGTGTTACAATGAGGCTCGGAGGCCTATTTATTGTTGAGAAACAATGGAAAACCCTTAACATCCCAAAACCTAACCCTAGAAGATGAAACGGCAAATTGTGGGCCCCATTTTGGGTAAGTTGGTACATCAACTTCTCGGGCTCGTAACTTTGGCACTCGATCTTCGTTTGATGTGTACAATAGCTTGTTAGAAAGATCTATCTGAGCACTACAACTTTGGGAAGAACAACATTGATCCATGGGGCCATGGACCCATGTTACTCCCATATTTCCCAAAAAACGTTGTTTAGGGCCTCAAAATGGCTCCAGAAGTTCAAGACTTGAAAAAACTACTAAAAATAGTAAATTGTGCTACAAATAAGGAAACTAAAAAACTAAAAGAGACAGTTGCAGGGGTCTAAGTGGGATAGGTGGGTAGCCACCAACATCCACCTGGATTAGGTGGGGTGGAGGGCGGGGTGATTTTGGGCCCAGCGGGCCATTGGGTTGCCAGGGTAGGGCAGAGCCCGGTGGGCCATTAGGTTGGCTGGGTGGCGTGCTACAGGTTGTTGGGCCACCGTTGTGGGGCAGAGTTGTTGCACTAAAAATTGTCACCTTTACATTCCGCTATTTGTGTGAGTTCATTACCACTCATATTTTCCTCCTCTATAAGTCTAAAACATCAGTTCCTCATATCAAGTCTTGAAAATAAGAGAAAAGCTCTCAAAAGTTTTTAAAACTCTGGTTCCACACTTTCTCTTTGTCTTACCTGTGGTCCCACACCTAATGGTCATGTTTCAGGTGCACCTGACCGCATTGTCTCTGTGTTAAAGGTGCGAACACTGTAAAAGTTAAAAAGGCACGAGTATACTCTGAAAAAACTCATTTTCAGTTATTTCTAGAAGCTTCTGGAAGGAATCTTGAGGTGGAAAGTTTGCTCTTTTAAGGTTCATGTAACCCATACCTTAAGGAGCTAACCCCTTGAGGTGAGGAGCTTATTCCTTTGAAGGAGGATTCTATCCCTTCATAACCTCCTCCTCTACACTATAAAAAGAAGCATTGAGCTAGTTAACTGGTTGGAGTTGGAAGCTTAGTATTTTTTGAGGTAAAATGTTGTTGGAACTTAGTCTTCTTTAGTTGAGTTTTTATGAGGAGAGATTACATACATCTATGTATCTCATTTGGAAGAGTGAAAGACTTGTCAAAGTAAAGGAAATTCTTGTTTCGAACCCCAGGGAGAACTTGTTCAACATCAAGGCTGAAAAAGTTGTAAAGTTCTTCTACTATTCAAAGTTAATACAAATATATTTGTTTTTCTCAATAAGCTATTAATTCATTGTTTATTTTATGGATTCCTTGATCACCATAATAGGAATGATTTATAATATTTGCTATGCAAGTGCTATTTAATGTTTGCTTGTTTGTGATTTCAGGTCTTCAAAGATAACTCTTTCGAACGACTGGAGGATGACTACTACGAACAAGCACTGGATCTAAGGTGGGATCTTAACACCTTTGTAGTATTTACTTATAAATTGCATATGTCTAGAGAAACGTAGGTTTGTTTGTCTATTTTTTGCTAGACTATCTTCTGATACTAGGGAGATCGGTCTTGTCCGCAAGATCGATTTATCCAGCCAACAATTGGTGACTCCACTAGGGAAATTATTTGATTTTTGGTTTTCCTTTGTTTTGACTTGTGAAAATTATTTTTTCTAGTTTTTGATTGATGTATACTGGCTTGGGTAGCTTTCAAAAATCTTGAAGTATTTTTGTTTTTTTCAAAATTTTCTGGGGACCGCACTTTGTCTTCACAGACCAGTGCGAACATCTCTGCATTTTCCTTGAGTAAACTGTGCGGGACTGCATTTGTTGCTTCTGGAGCCTGCAAACCCTGTTAAATTTTTTTGAAAAACTTAAGATATCTTCTTCCAGGGTTTGATTTAGGATTCTTACAGTCTACCCAGATCTGTATTTTTCCTGTCAAAAATCTCTTGTGAGTGAGTTCCGATAGTATTTTGTTTTGAATAATTTTTTAGAAGTTTTGCATGCCTGGAGTGATTTTCACTTTGTCTCTGTAGTGACTTAAAGACCAGAAGCTTGAGAAACCTTAGATCACCCTGCTGTCTTTTCATCTTCTTGATGAGTTTGAATTGGTTGTGAAATCTATCCTTTTTGAGAAACAGATTTAGTTTTCTCGTTGCAAATCTTTGAACAAACTTTGTTATAAGTTCTAAATTTCACTTTTACAAAAGAAAACATATCTAGGTGTTTTTGGTTTGTTTGTTATTATGTGCAAATGAATCCTCAGTTTACTGAACAATTAAGTAAAATGTCCTTAAAAAATAATTGTAGCTTTCATTCAGTTAGATTTTTAAAGTTTTTAGATCTCAAAATTAGTTTTTTGTAGTTTTGAGTGTTTTTCTAGAACTTGTAGATCTCTTTTGAAGCAAATTATTTTTTTTGTAGTTTTGAGTTTTGAAAGTGAAAGGGATTTATTGTGAGCATTAATTATTTGTCTCATTTTGAGTTCTTATTAAAAAACAAAAATATTTTCTTTCCATTCCCATGTTGAAAGAAAGAATTATTTCTTAAAGAATTGCATTCGCGAACTCTTTCTTTTAGCTAGAATTTCATTGAAAGAAAAACAAATTGCTTTTCATTTTAGCTACACTTTTTTTAGTGTGCTTGGAGTCGAGTCTTCACACCATCAAAGTTTCATTTCCCTACCTATTTACTTAAAGAACAACCCATAAAAACAACGCTTAATTAAAATTGATCTAGTAATCTTTTCTATTTCTAGGGCTCTTATCACCAATATAGCTTAGGCTAGTATCTTGGAGTATGGAGTAATTAACCTCCAAGATAGTTAAAACAAAAAAGTAGATAAATCTTGTGGTAGGAAATAAATCCAATTGTAATTGATACATTTTGGGAAGCTTCTCTTAAAGGATTCAATCACGAGATCATGTCCAAACCTTTGAGACAATCAATTCTGTTTCATTGGGAAAGATAGAAGATCTGCGCGTATTATAAACGATAAACCTCAGATTAACCATTGTCGAGGAGCTTGGGGTCACTTGTTGGTAAACCTCGGATTGACCATATCGAGGAGCCTTCAAGGGGATTAAGCTTTTTTACTCTACCCTTGCACGTAGAATTAGATCGTAGACTTTCCCCCCAATTGTATATTTTTTGCTGTTGGTAACCTTAATGTCCATAAACTTAAGATTATTTCCTAAGGTGACGGTGAAGGAAAGATCTCACTGTACCTGGAGTAGATGTCGACTAGACTCACTTGGACTCTCTGGGGGTTCTCTTCACTCGAGATGGTTTTGTGAAGAAACTTGTGCCAGTCTGTTTCATTAAGCAAGTTGTTGGGTTAACTGTCCCAACTGCCCTTTCTGTATTAAACTTCTACTAAGTTGGATTTCATCACCAACTAGTGTTTTTAGTACATGAGGTTACTGTTTGTGCGTGGTTTGAACTCTTAGATTTTTTAGGCGTGTGATTCAACTGTTTTTTCTTTAGAGACTTTAGGTGTTCTTATTGAAATTTTCCTTGTTTACGTGTGATTAATTAATATTTAATTGTGGCCGAATTACCGAGACAATCTCGTAGAATTTAAGGGAAACCTCCTGAGTATACACCAAGCCAACTTGAAGGGCTGCGAGCTCTTGTATCACCTAGTGATAGTAGAGTTAGATCACCAGAAGCCGAAGAGTCATCTCTAATTGTTCATCTTGATTATCAATTACAAAAAACATAGCATATTCAAGATCCAATTTCATTTTCCGAAGTTATTGGTAGTATTTCTCCTTCCAATGAATTAGCTGAAGAACCTGAAATTTTTGAGCCTGACACTGAACCTGTTGTTTTGGAACCATCTTTAGGATTTGTTACTCCAACTTCTAGTGATCCTGATTCACCTAGGGTAAGAAATATCATTACTCAAAATCTTCCTTTTGGCCTCGTTTCTATTGAAGAACTTATCAATCTAGACGAAGACATAATTCTTCCTGAAAACCAACAGACTTTAAATCTTAGGGAGCGTGAATCGATATTCTACAGTCCTTTTAGGAGTGACACTTGGTATTTATCATTGACAATTTTTTTAGAAAACTCGGGTCTTAGTTTTTCACCACCTCAAATTCCTTTTCATCCTACACCAAGAGGTTATTATCCTTCTTCAATCATGTCAAGACAGCCATCTATGTTTTCCCAATCACCGGAAACATCTTTATACGACGTTGCTTCTGTTCCTTCGGGGTACCAGTCACTCTCTGGTACTTTTTCAAGAGCAACTCCTCGACTATCTGAACAAGAGTTATCATCTGGTAGTAATGGAACTCAAATGTTGAACGCAGAGCAAATCCATATGATGTCTGGTAGTATCCCAAATCCTCAACCTCATGGTAGTCAGTCATTGTCTAGGGGGCAATCCCAAGGTAGTTAGTTACCGCCTAGGGGGCAACCCCAAGGTAGTCAGTTACCACCTGGAGGGAAACCTCAAGGTAGTCAGTTACCACTTGGAGGGTTACCTCAAGGTTTTCAACCTTTAGGACAGTACATACCCCAAGTTCAACCCTAGATTCAATACATGCCTCAGGGTTATCAACCTCAAGGTCAGTAACCAACTCAAGGTTTCCAACCACCTTCTGGTCAATCATTTTTACAAGGAGCTAGAAATGTACCACTTAATTATTAGCGCAACGTTCAACCAGGTTATGGTCCTCCATATGCACAACCTTTTATGGGTCCATACCCTGGAATGAACATGGTGTGGAATCCATCTCAAAATCAATAGACTATGCAACCTAATGTGCAGTTACCTAATAAACCTGGACAACCTTTGGTTTCTGGTTCAACCCAGCAACCTGTCCAACCTACTGTTCAAATCCCTGCACCTAGTTTAGTTCAGCAGCCTGGGCCTAGCACACCTCACACTCCTCCTCAAACTGCTGCAACTACTGCAACTTCTGTTCAACCTACAACATCTATTTCTAGAGTATTTGTAGCTCTAGTTTCTACTATCCCTGCATCAGTACAAATTCCTCAAGTCTCTATGCCACAGTCAAGACCAACAGTTCAAACTTCGGTCCAGATGCCTGTAGGACAAGTACGATTGCCACAAGTCAACCGCAATTCATTTATCAACCATACTAGGGATAGTATCAATTTGTTCCTACTGTATAAAACCTAGTTTATCAGTATCAACTATCCTGGCTATACTTATCAACAGCCTCAACAACCCAAGTTTGGTCCGATTAATCCTGGTTTTCTAGGAGGTTATAAAATTCCTAATGCAAATCTGATTCCAGGTTATCCTGGATATCCTCCTCCTGGAACTAACCGTCAATTACCATTTATTGCAACTTTGGATTTACCTGATTTGTCACGCCTTATGAACGATCCGATTTACTATCTTCTGTGTTGGCTGCCAATGCCGAGTAAGTTGCCTAGTGATATCCTGAAATTCGAGGGTAAGTCAGGAGAGCATCCATCAAATCACGTTATGACTTATCACCTTTGGTGTGCATCTAATTCAATCATTGATGATTCAATTTGATTGCATCTTTTTAAACAAACTCTTATTGGTTTTGCCACCAAATGGTACATTGAGTTATCGTGAGGCTCTTTTAATAATTTCAATCAGTTAGCTACTGCTTTCTTAACTCATTTTTAGTTGCCTGTCAGATACGACAATGGCACAGAACTGTTAACCTCACTAAAACAATCCATTTCCACATATATTTTTGATCATATTCATGAATGGCGATGTAGAAGGCATTTAGTGAAAGTTTTCATTCCGGATCAAATTTTAGCGGAATGGTTCATTAAATCATTGTTACCCAAAATCACTGAAGATGTAGCTAAGGGAGGAGTTTTCACTGAAGAGCAAGTCATTGCTCAGGCTCAGTACCTTGACCTCATCTATACATAGTCAGGTACTTTACATGAAAAAATCCCTGATCTTCCAAAACACGGTCAAATAACTACAGGTCCTTCAGGGTCTCATGCCACTAATGGTATGATTGGTTCAATTAGTACTAAAAGTAAGAAGAAATCTTCAAAGAATTCTTCTCCTATAATAACTTTACCTGATTCCCCGAAAGGAGATTCTTCTGCTGAAGTTTTTGCTGACAGCCATGTCGTAGAATCATCTACAACCGAATCAAAATCCGGTAGTAAAAACAAGGGGAAGAAGAAAACAAACAAATTTCAAAAGATAAAATGGATAAAAATGAATCTACTGACGATAAATGGAAATCTCTCTATCCTTGTTTCATTTGCGATGAGGATCATTTTACCAAAGAATGCCCACATCGAGCAGAGGTTTTGAAATTCGTTAAAGGTTCTCAAACTCCTGTTGCCTTGAAGGATCCTTTTCCTACTCAAGATAGTAAGATGATTGGTTCTTCCTCGAATGCCTTAGAAGAACCCATTATGATGATGTCTCATGTCAGGATTACGACGCGATCAAAAGTTTATGGTAGTAAAAATCCTGTTGGTGGTAAATAAGCATAATTTTATAATTCAAACACATCAACTACACCTCCTCTTGGTTCTGATCCACTACAAATCGAGAAACCCAACCCTGACTTAGTAATTAGACAACCTACTAAAGGTGTACTTCGTAAATCAGCTTTCAATCCACATGCGAGAGCTGCTCAAAATTACAACATTGTTGAAGACTTAGCTATTTCCCCTTTAACAATGTCGGCTTTGGAAGTGTTGCAATCGTGCCCAACACAGCGTAAATTACTATCTTCTGCTATAGGAGCTATCAATATTCAGGATTCGAATCTAATAATCTGCGATTTAGAAAATACTACACCCCGCCTACCTCATCAAATGGCTTTCCAGATTCCAGTTTTAGTCAAAAACAAACTTTGATTTCGAATTGTGATTGATGAAGGGGCTTCTACATGTATTATGTCAATCCAGTGTTGTAAATCGCTTGGTTCTCCCACAGTCAATCAGTCTTCGACAATTCGAAAGGATTTTGATCACCGGGGGTTCCATCCTTTTGGTATTTTGCAGGATTTACCTATAGCGGTCGAAGGCAAAACTGTAAATCTAGATGTGGAAGTAGTTGATGCCCCTCTAGATTACAACCTTCTCCTGGGTCATAGTTGGTCTTATGCTATGACTGTTATTGTTTCATCAGTCTTTTGGCTTATCAAGTTTCCTCATAATGGAAAGATCATTACGATAGACTAGCTGACTTATTTCTCATCCAACCCAACCTCTACAGACAGTATTCAGCACATCAATAAAATGACTATCCCTTACAAGGATGTTGGCATAGGTTTGATTAAAGATTCTGCTTTATTGGGAACTTTTTCGTTCCCTCCTCCTAACGTATCGCCTTATATTGCAAATATTCATATGATTTCATCAAATACTGTTACTTTTGATGATCCTTGGATCATACCTTACGATTTTGAGGTGGATTCATTTGATGGCACGGTGCCTTTGAGTCCCTTTGAAATTGCATATCAGGTTGTACAGTCGTTTTCTGATTCTTGTTCATCCAAAACTAATCCAATGAATGTGGTCCATGGGGAATCACTTTCGATATCAACCTCAGCTACAACAACACTTTCTTATCCTATTCATACTAATGAAAAGATTCGTGAACTTTTGTCTGGAGGATAGTTTGTTCCTGTGTCAACCTCGTTAAAAAATGAAACTGGGTGTCTGGAGGATAGTTTGTTCCTATGTCAACCTCGTTAAAAAATGAAACCAGTTGTCTCGAGGATAGTTTGATCTTGTGTCAACCTCGTTAAAAAATGAAACAAGGATCATGGAGCATAGTTCCTTGTCTTGTGTCAAGCTCGTTAAAAAATGAAACAAGGAGTCTGGAGGATAGTTTGTTCCTGTGTCAACCTCGTTAAAAAGTGAAACAGGGTGTTTGGAGGATAGTTTGTTCCTATGTCAACCTCGTTAAAAAATGAAACTGGGTGTCTTGAGGATAGTTTGATCTTGTGTCAACCTCGTTAAAAAATGAAACAAGGATCATGGAGCATAGTTCCTTGTCTTGTGTCAAGCTCATTAAAAAATGAAACAAGGAGTCCCGAGGATAGTTTGTCCCTATGTCAACCTCGTTAAAAAATGAAACAAGGGTTGTGGAGCATAGTTCCTTGTCTTGTGTCAAGCTCGTTAAAAATGAAATAAGGAGCCTTGAGGAAAGTTCTTGATCTTATGTCAACCTCGTTAAAACATGAAACAAGGGTTATGAGGATAGTTCTTTTACTATGTCAACCTCATTAAAAAAGGAAACAACTCCCTTTCCAAATCGAGTCTTTGATTAAGATCTCGTAAAATCTCGAAAGTGAACCTTCATTCCATCCACCTCGTTGAATGCAATGAAGCTTGGGGGGCATGTATCTCGATTTGAGTCATTATGCAGGGGGCATGTGAACTTATAACAAGCATAGTTTTTCATTTCAAGCTTGTGTAAACATGAAACCGAATCTAAGCAGATTTCTCCATCGTTCAAGCTTGTGTAAAAATGAACCCATACCTAATTTACATCTAGTGATTGCCATTTTTATCTACTAAATTCTGCTAGATGAGCCTTGGTTGCTTCATTCCATCACCACCATCTCTTTGGCTAATCATATTCTTTCACTTGGTTGTTTTTTCCTTTCCTGAGGGACTGCAGCGATGAGTGGTTTTATTAGCCAGCCTCCTGACCATTACATGTTTTAAGCAGTTCCACCATTGTCGAAACTAGTTACTACCCTTTATACCACTCATTCCTCTAGAACGAGTCTTCTTTAAGTTCTTTTCTGACTCGTAAAAGATGAAAGGATTGCCGACTTTTTCCCTTTTAACTCATTAAATAGAATAAAAAGGCGGTCCACTTTTAGCTCTTTTCTAACTGTATAAACATGAAAAGATCGCCAGACTTTTGTCGTTTCGAGTTTGATACTGGTTATGAAACGACGTGTCTTCGATCACTTTTTTACTTTTTTCAGATCAGAGCCACTAATTACGAAAAGTACTCCTTGGTCGTAATGGTCAAGCGGTTCTCTCAAGTACTATTTTATACTTTTTCAGGCTTGAGGGACACAAATTTATGAAAAAGTACCCCCCTGGAGTTTTCTTATGTTTTTCTTTTGACTCCCTAAAATTGAAAAACACCGAGTTTTTCCTATACTGGACTCATTAAAATTTAACAATAAAGGACCTATTCAAATTTAAACAGGAACGAACCGCTCCTTCTTAGGGTTTGAATTTTAAATTAAATTGGACTTATCTGAAGGATGAGCTTATAAACAAGCAAATGTTATTCTCCTTAAGCTTGTCAAAAATAAAGAGGTTCTTGCCAGAAATGGTGGGGGAAAAGAGAGAAAAATGAATCTATTCATTACACTTTGTTTTTTAAAAAGATGTTAACCACTCTTGAACACGACACTTTTTGTTCACCTAGGTTGGGAAAATCCTTTGTCTAATAGTTAATCAAACCACATTGAAAGTCTTCAACTAGTTTCTGGGTATTATCTTTGGGTCAATTGTTACCAGGCCATCTGCAATGTCGTTATGTGTTCAAGAGAACAGTTCAAACAAACCATTCATCTACAAAATATCTGTCATCCATTTTGACCATCCCTGAGTCAGTCCTTGCTGATATATTTCTTCAAAACTTGATCTAGGATTTCGTGTTGTGGGCTTGCCTAGGACGGATCGCTTTCTATCGACTTCAACTCATTATCTAGGAATTTGATCTAGAAATCATCAGTACCTTGAAATCTGCATGCCCCAATGGCAGGTTTCTCACCTTCAATGATAGGTTGCATCATTGACCTTCGATCGAATGATTCTATGACATGTTCGAATTCAACTCATTTATTCACATTTCACAGATTGTACTGAGTACTTTGAGAGCCATTGACATTACTGGTGGTTTCTATCACACTTGTTAACAATCCATATCATTGACTGGTAATCAAGTGGTTTCTACCATGTTTGACTTCGACACATTCATTCACATGGATAGAATCGTACTAGTTCAGGAAGTGGAAATCAAGACCCTGGATCTAGTTTCTACTATCCAGGCTGTGAGGAATTTTGTTATTCATTATACAGTGCACTATTCATAAATAGATTGTTGCATCCATACTGTGTCTACACATGTCTATACTCTTTGTAAAGTTATTCTACTATTCAAAGTTAATACAAACATATTTGTTTTTCTCAATAAGTTGTTAATTCATTATTTATTTTATGGATTCCTTGATCACCATAATAGGAATGATTTATAATATTTGCTATGCAGGTGCTATTTAATGTTTTCTTGTTTGTAATTGCAGGTCTTCAAAGATAACTCTTTCGAATGACTAGAGGATGACTACTATGAACAAGCACTGGATCTAAGGTAGGATCTTAACACCTTTGTAGTATTTACTTATAAATCACATATGTCTAGAGAAAGATAGGTTTGTTTGTTTGTTTATTGCTAGACTCTCTTCTGATACTAGGGAGATCAGTCTTGTCAACAAGATCAATTTATCCGGCCAATAGAAGGGAATCACCCCTCCACCCTTGAAGGCTATTGGGCCGCTGAGGTGGGGTGGAGAGCACCACCCTCGCGGGCCATTGGGCCGCTGTAGTGGTGTGGAGGGTAGGGTGATTGCCGGAATCACCCAGCCACACCCATGGGTTGTTGGGACGCTGAGGTGGGGCAGAGGGCAGGGTGATTTCTTGAATCACCTCGCCACCCCCATGGGTCATTGGGTTGTCAGGGTGGGGCAAAGGGTGGGACGATTCCCAGAATCACTCTGCCACCCCATTGAGTCATTGGGAAGCTGGGGTGGGGCGGAGGGAGGGGCGATTCCTTGAATCACCATGCCACCCTCGCGGGCCGTTGGGGCGTTGGTGTGGGGCAAAGGGCAGAGTGATTCCCAGAATCATCCCACCACCCCCGTGAGTCGGAATCACCCTGCCACCCTGGTGGGTCGTTGGGTGGTTAGGGTGGGGCAGAGGGCAAGGTGATTTTGGAAATCATCCTGTCACCCACATGGGCTGTTGTGGCACCTGGGTGGGGTGCCGCGGTGGGGCAGAGGGGGGCGTGATTCCCGAAATCACCCCAATACCTCCACGGTTCGTTGGCCACCAGGGTGGGGCTGAGGGTGGGGTGATTCCTGGAATCACCCCACCACAACCACAAGTCGTTGGGCCATTGGGGTGGGGCGAAGGGCGGGGTGATTCCCAGAATCACCACACCACCAACGCAAGTTGTTGGGCCACCAGGGTGGAGCAGAGAGTGGGGTGATTCCCTAAATCACCCAACCACCCCCGTGGGTCATTGGGTAGCCAGGTTGAGGCAGAGGGTGGGGTGATTCCCAAAATCACCACGCCACCTACGTTGGTCGTTGAGCCACCGGTGTGGGGCGAAGGCCGAGGTGATTCCCAAAATCACCCCGCCACCCACGCAGGAAATTGGACACAGGTGTAAGGACCTGCAATCCATGGACGTGCGAGGTGACTCCACAGGAACGACGAGCTAGCGAAATGACCGAATGGGCGAGACACTTGTGTGCAAGTGAAGGCAGTCATGTGATTATATGTGGGTGAGTTGGGTGCTCAACCTGCAGGCCAATCAAATGATGTGCAATGGTAGGGTTGCAAAGGGGGTGGTTCCACAAGCTGGGTGGGCCAACCCAACCTTCAGGAAAACATTGCGACATGAAACGAGTTGGCCGGAAGGAGTAGTGAGGGTCTTCGGGTGGCACGACCCGTCACCCCACCATATATAGGTGAACGGGTGGATGAAACAAATCATCATCCAAGCGAAAGTATTTTAACAAAGGCAAATTGTGAGGAGGACTAGAAAGTGTGAAGTTCGGTTGGTTGCAGTAACCGCAGGCCATGAACTCGCATGATGGGTGACAAAACGAAGAACAGCGTTTGGGTGAACCACGGGTTTGACGGCCGGGCAAAGCTACACGATGACGATTCAAGCTGAACAGTTGACTTGGGTGAGGGTGCGCCATGCATGACAATTGTGCAACCGGTTCGCAAGTGTGACTAGAATTTCAATGGAGCGTTGGGTATAAGGCATTCGGGTTGACGGTTCGGTGAGTTGGGTAGGGTGGCACAACGGGTGCGCCCGTCGACAAAGACGAGTTGTGGTGAATGGTTGGGTGAGGTGTGCGGTAGGTAGCCATGCACAGGTGAATGTGCAGACAAGAGACTCGGGTAGGGCGTGCTGTGTGCGATGACATGGTGAACATGCGAATGGGTGACCTTGGTAGGGTGCGCCATGCACAACGAAATGGAGTGCCGGTTTGGTGAAACGAAGGTGTGACTCATGCGGAGGGCACTTGGGTGAGGCAACACGGTTACGACAAGGTGCACCCTAGTTGGGAAATTGACATGATGAGTTGAAAAATTGGCTAAGTGTAAACTTGGGGTTTCCAAGGTTTAACCTATACTTTGTAAAAGTGGAAAATTTATATATATTGATATTCAGGCAGACTCATATTGTAGGGAGTTGCCCCTCCGTTTATACTGTTGTGCATTTCTATTGTATAATGTTGTTGATGATGAATGTGTATGGGTTTTCATCTGTATAAAGGACTAATATAATACTTGGTAATGAAAATAAAACTAAGTAAAAATGTTAAGGCATAGTCCATTAACATAAGTATTGGTGAAAAGAAAGTGTTTGGTGGTGCAGCACCTCACTATAGTGCGATTGGAAGATTACCACGAGTGTAGGGGCATGACAAGTGGTATTAGAGCTAGTGAAGTGTAAAGGGAATTTGTGGAAGAAGCTGATACACATTTGCACTTCGTCAAAAGTGGTATTAGTGCTAGTTCAAGTTTTGCAGGAAACTTGGTGAAGTGACAGTGACTTGCAGGTGAAAGAAGTTGATCAAGAGCTGATTTAGTTTGCAAGGAAACTGGTGGATGGTCTATACTAGACCAGAAAGAAGGAAGCTGATGGCAGAGATGATAGGTGAATCTCATGTTATGGGTGATTCTAGCCACAATGCAACTGAGGCTTTCATAAACAGGGTATTGGAAAGAATGGAAGAATTGGATTCTTTCTAGACTTCGAGAGTGGCTGAGATCCTTAAAGATCAAGAAGGCAATGCGGATGAGAGAGGAATTCGATGAACTCCGAGACTGATACGAGTACACTGACTTTAAGTGTACATAAATTGAAGAAGAAGTCAAGGAGATTGGGAAGGCAAGAGACAAAGTTTTGGAAGAAATCTTGAACTTGCAGAAATCTCTTGATGAAGCGAAGGATGAGATAGCAGTGTTGAAGAAGGCCATGAGACATAACTTAGGTGGAGGAGTGCCTCATGTGAAATTCAAGGAACCAGAATCTTATGATGGTGCAATAAGTGCGAAAACTCTTGGAAACTTTCTATGGGATATGGAGCAATACTTGGAACACTTGGGTTTACTTGATGAGGAGACTAAACTGAAAGTGGCTACTCAATTCCTGATGAAGGATGCTAAGATGTGGTGGCGAAGGAGGATGGATCAGATTATCAGTGGTAGCGTTGATGATATAACTTTGTGGGATGACATGAAGAAGGCTTTGTAGACCCACTTCAGTCCTTAGGATGAGACATGGGAAGCAAGGATGAAGATAAAATACATGAATCAAATGAGAAGTCTACAGGCATATCAACGGGAGTTTGCAAGTGCAGTTCTAGAACTTTTGGACATGGCGGAAAGGGACAAGGTGTTCAACTTCATTATTGGGCTGAAACCTTGGGCATGCAATGAAGTGAAGAGGCAAAAGATTAAAACACTTGAGGAGGCTTTTGCTGTTGTGGATCGTTTGGTGGAGCATTATGACAAAACTTCTGATGAGAAAAAGAATAACTTTGATAAGTCGAAAGAGAAGAAAGATGATGATTCGAAATTGGATGATAAGTCGAAGATGAAGAAACTATTGAAGTGTTGGATATGTGTAGAACCACATACGGTGAAGAATTGTCCTTCCAGACCGAAAGCGGCTGTAGTGGCATAGTCTAATACAAAGAAAGAAGGAACTTTTGTGGGGGTGATGCAGATACTTGGAGTTGCAGCTGCTATGGAAGCAGTCTCTCGAAGAGATCTGGAAAGGAAAAACTTGGAGTATGTTCAGATGAAGGTTGGGAGTGCGGATGTGCTCACTATGGTGGATAGTGGGGCTACTCACAACTTCATGAGTGAGGATGTTGCGAGAAGGATTGCGATGAAGTTTGTACCAATGAAGGCAAAAATGAAGACAGTGAATTCTCCTCATGATTCCGTGATTGGTGTAGCTAAAAGAGTGGACACAACAATAGGTGAGTGGACTGAGAAAGTCGACTTCACTATAGTGCAGATTGATGACTATGAAGCTATGCTGGGAATGGAATTCTTGAAACAATATGAGGTAATGATTGTTCCACATTTGAGGAAGCTATACATTTATGATGGAAGGGAAGATGTATCCATTGGTGTGACAAGACCCGAGTGTAAGTTGGCAGTGATGCAGATGGAGGACGAGAAGCGGATGAATGATGTGTGTAAGCAGTTGCCTACTGTTGAGGCAAAGCTTACGGAATAGTCACAGTTTATCAGGACATTATCTGATAGTATCTTGGATTTATCTAGGAGGCTGGAGGAAGTTGAGGATGATGATGATGATGATGTTTATGTGAGGCTGAATTTCCAGGGGGAGGATTAGGTTGCATATCTATAGAGGATGGAGATAGAAAATCCATACAGATTGATTGAGATGATTGGTGAGGGTGAGCCTTCAGGCTATACTCCCTCCACATCTTCTTAGATGACTTAGAAGATGGGGCTCATTGTTAGCTTCTCATGGCAGTGAGTCCTTAAAACAGGCAGAGTAGGTATGATATGTGATGCAAGAATGGCTTGGCATTAGCATCATGACATGTTGCAGATGGGATGGAGTTTCCATGGACCTGAGCATGGGGAGATTCTTGGTGAGTCTAAGATGTGGCAGAGTCTAAGAAAATACTAATGGTGGTATAAGGACATGCATTCTTATGGTTTCAGTGTGACAGTTGAATTAGCTACCCAACCAGTCGACAGTGTGTAGAGATGTGTTAGCATTATGTTAGAGTATCTTGACGATAGTTCACAGGATGGGACGACACATGGTGGAGACAATCATTTTTCATTTGTTGTAGGGATGTTTGCAGTGTATGGACTAGTTGATATCATGGACCAAGGATGTGATGGTTATCTTGGTGGAAGATGGTTACCGGGATGAGATATTGTCGAGGACGACAATGACTTCAAGTGGAGGAGGATGTAAGGACCTACAGTCTGTGCGATATATGAGGTGAATCCACCAGAACGACGAGCTGGTGAAATGACCGAACGGGCGAGACACTTGTGTGCAAGCGAAGGTGGTCATGTGTTTATATGTGGGCGAGTTGGGCACTCAACCTGCAGGCTGACCAAATGATGTTCGATGGTGGGGTTGCAAAGGTTGGCAGTCCCACATGTTGGGTGGGCTGACCCAACCTTCAGGCAAACATTGCAAAATGAAATGAGTCGGATGGGTAATATAGAATGGGTCGGCCGGGTGGAACGACCCGCCACGCCACCACATATAGTCAAGTGGGTGGATGAAATGAATCACCATCCAAGTAGAAGTCTTTCAACAAAGGCGAAGTGTGAGGAGGAGAAAAAAGTGTGAAGTTCAGTTAGTTGTGGTAACCGCAGGCCATGAACCCACACGATGGGTGACAGAACAAAGAACAACATTCGGTGAACTGCGGGTTCGACGACCGAGTAGAGCTACATGACAGCGAGTCGAGCTGAATGGGCGACTCATGTGAGGGCGTGCTGTGCACGACGATTGTGCAGTTGGTTGGCAAGTGCGATGGGCAGTTCAGTGGAGTGTTGGGTACAAGGCATTCAGCTGGATAGCTCAGTGAGTCGGGCAGGGTGGCACGACGGGTGCGCCTACCAACAAAGACGAATTGTGGTGAATGGCCAGGTGAGGTGTGCGGTAGGCAACCGTGCATGGGTGAACGTGCAAACAGGAAACCCGGGTAGGGTGCGCCATGCATGACGACACAGGGAATGTGCGGATGGGCGACTCGGGTAGGGCACGCCATGCATGATGAAATGAAGGAGTGTTGGTTTGGTGAAACGAAGGTGTGATTCGTGCGGAGGGTGCCCGGGTGAGGCGACACGATTATGGCGAGGTGCACCTCAGTTGGGCAAACGACACGACAAGTTGGAAAATTGGCTAACTGTAAACTTGGGGTTTCCAAGGTTTAACTTATACTTTGTAAAAGTGGAAAATTTATGTATATTGATATTCGAGCAGACTCATATTGCAGGGAGTTTCCCCTCCCTTTATACTGTTGTGCATTTCTATTGTATAATGTTGTTGATGATGAATGTCTATGGGTTTTCATCTATATAAAGGACTAATATAATACTTGGTAATGAAAATAAAACTAAGTACGAATGTTAAGGTGTAGTCCATGACCATAAGTATTGGTGAAAAGAACGTGTTTGATGGTGTCACACCTCGCTATAGTGCAGTTTGAAGATTACTGCTAGTGTAGGGGTGGGGCGGAGGAAGGGGTGATTCTCCATGGGCCGTTAGGCCGCCGAGGTGGGGCGGATGGCGGGGTGATTCCGGAATCACCTCGCCACCCCCATAGGTTGTTGGGCCGCTGGTGTCATGCCCCCAGGCCTATGGTAGTCTTCAAACCATGTTAGGTGAGGTGTGGCATCGCCGAACACTTTCTTTTCACCAATACTTATGTTCGTGGACTACGCCTAACCACTTATCCTACTTATTTTGTGTTTCTCAACCAAGTAATTATTAATGTTCCTTTATACCAATGAACACCCATACACATTCATTAACATTAGCAATTATACATGAAGAACACAATTTCACAGTATAAAGGGAGGGGCAACTCCCTGAACAATGAGTCTGCCTGAATAATATATTATATAGTATTTCAATATTACAAAGCTTTACAAGTATACTTGGAAACCCAAAGTTTCATACTTAGCCAAATTTACATCATCATCATCACAAAATCCGTGTGATAGCGAATATTTCCTTGCCCAAGGCGGGCGGGCGCGCCCTCACACGAGTTACCTTCTACACTTCACAACCGAACCTTGTATTCTTGCATGATGGGCGGGTGACTCCACCAAGTCACCAAGACACCCTTTGTTTACCTCTACATGGTGGGCAGGTGACCTCACCCAAGTCCCCTTCTCCACCTCCGCATTTTCCTTCACATAATGGGCAGGTGCTCACCCGAGTTGCCCAAGAGCCCGTGCCAAATCGTCACACAAACCGGACTCCCACACCTTCATTCAACCATCGGGCACTCCTTTGCACAACCAGGTGCCCACACCCATGCACATCCTACTCTTCGACCGGCGAGCACTTCTTACTCGTGCCCAACGCCTTCACCCGATACATCGTGCGTTCACTATGCGCCTTCACCGAAGTTTGGGCGCATAGAACTGCACTCCCAACTCGCACTTTGTATCCTTGATCTGCATCTTTATTCTTTTTTGAAGCCGAAGATGTGATGCTTGATTGATGATGCAAATGACCTCCATGCATCACCAACTTATACGAGTGGCAGGATGAGTTGGTCTACTCGGCCGACTCGTCCTCCATGCCATAATGCACCCCTACTCCATCATAAATACTTCGGCGGCTTTGCTTCCAAGTATGGGTCGGCCCATGGGAAATCCTCCATGCTCCCACACATATATAAACACCTCTCTCAACCTCCTACCCATTCGCATTATAACATAAATCCATCGCATTGCAGGTCTAAGCTCGCACTTCCTTCATTTCAAGTTGTTTGCCAACGCACTTCAAGCCAGGAGCGCGTGTCAAGGACTGCAGGTCCTTACATCCTCCTCCACCTGAATTTGTTGTCGTCCTCAACAACATACCATCCTAGTATCCATCCACCAAGATCAATATCTGTATCTGTCTCATCCTTGGTCCATGATGTCAACTCCTCCACATACTGCAAACATCCCTGCAACATATGTAGAACTCCTATCTCCATCATGTGTTGTCCCATCCTGTGAATTGTCCCCTGGATGCCAACATCTCTCCATGTTGAACACCACCTCAAATCAGCCTAATATCAACATATCTTTTCACACTTCCAGATCCCATGTTTGAACTAGTTGGGTAGCTAATCCAACTATCACGCTCAAGCCATGAGAGTGAACATCCTTATGCCTTCACCAATCTATCTGAGATTCTGCCACATCATGGACTCACCAAGAATCTCACCATGCCTAGGTCCATGGAAACTCCATTCCATCTGCAACATGTCATGGTGCTTGATGCCAAGCTATCCCTGCACCATCTACCATACCTGCTCAACCTGTTTTAAGGACTCACAGCTATGAGAAGCTAACAATGAGCCCCATCTTCTTCCCCATCTAAGAAGATGTGGAGGGAGTAGAGACTAAAGGATCACCCTCACTAATCAACTCAATCCATCTGTCAGGATTTTCTATCTCCATCCTCTATAGATAAGTGACCCGATCCTCCTCTCAGACATTCGGCCTCACATATGCCTCATCATCATCATCATCATTCTTGACCACTTCTAGCCTTCTTGACACATCCAAGATACTATAAAAAAGTGTCTTGATGACCAATGAATACTCGGTAAGCTTTGTCTCAACGATGGACAACCGCTTACTCATATCTTCCATCCGCTTCTCATCCTCCATTTGCATCACTGCCAACTTACAATCAAGCTTTATCACTCCAATGGTTGGTACACCAATGGGTACATCCTCCCTTCCATCGTAAATGTACAGCCTCTTCAAATGTGGAACAATCATAGCATCGAATTGTTTTAATAATTCCATTCCCAACATAGCTTCTTAGTCATCTATCTGCACTATAGTGAAGTCGACTTTCCCTGTCCACTCACAAAGTGTTGTATCCACCTTTTCAGCTACACCAAGAACACACTCAGGAGGAGAATTGACTGTCTTCATCTATGCCTTCACCGGTACAAATTTCAGCCCAATTCTTCTCAGAGTATCTTCTCCCATGAAGTTGTGAGTAGCCCCACTATCCACCATAGTGATTATATCAGCACCCTCAACCTTCATCCGAACATACTCCAACTTGTTCCTCTCAGGATCCCTCCAAGAGATCACCTCTGTAGCAGCAGCAACACCAAGTATCTGCATAATCCCCATAGAAGTTTCTTCATTCTTCGCATTAGATTGTGCAACCGCATCCACTTTCGGTCTAAAAGGACAATTCTTCACCGTATGTGGTTCAACACATATCTAACACTTCAAGGCTTTCTTTGTCTTCGATTTATCATCCGATTTCAAAGCATCATCCTTCTTCTCTTTCGGCTTATCAAACTTCTTCTTCCTATCATCAAAAGTCTCATCATAATGCTCCACCAACCTGTCCATAGCAGCAAAAGCTTCCTTAAGTGTTCTAATCCTCTGCCTCTTCACTTCATTGCATGCCCAAGGCTTCAACCCAATAATGAAGTTGAACACCTTGTCCCTCTCTGCCATGTCAAGAAGTTCCAGAACCGCACTTGCAAACTCCCGCTTATATGTTTGAAGGTTCCCTGTCCACTTTATAAACTTTATCTTCATCCTTGCTTCCCATGATTCATCTTGAGGACTAAAATGGGTCTGCAAAGCCTTCTTCATCTCGTCCCATGAAGTAATGTCACTAGCACTACCATTGGCAATCTGATCCATCCTCCTTCGCCACCACATCTTAGCATCCTTTGTCAATAACTAAGCAGCTACCTTCACTTTCGTCTCATCATCAGATAGACCCAATCATTCGAAGTATCGTTCCATGTCCCATAGAAAGTTGACAAGAGTCTTTGCACTCCTTGTACCATCATAAGATTCTGGTTCCTTGACTTTCACATGAGGCACTCCTCCACCTGAGTTATGCCTCACGACCTTCTTCAACACCGTGATTTCATCTCTGGCTTCGTCAAAAGATTTCTGCAAGTCCATGTTCTCTGCCAAGCCTCGATCTCTTGCCTCTTCAATATCCTTGACCCTTACTTCAAGTTGTGTACACATAAGATCAGTGTACTCGTGTTGAGTCTAGATTTCATCGAGCTCTTCCTTCATCTTCGAATTGGCCTCTTCATCTCTCTCGATCAAGTCCATCTTCTTAGTCCAGAAAGCTTCTATGTCCTCCATCTTCTCCAACACCTTCTCAATGAATGCCATAGTAGCATCTTTCGCACCCTGACTAGACCCAGCCTGAGATTCAACTACCATTGCTAACAACGTCCTTCTTCTTTGCAATCTAGTTTTGACCATCCAACAACTTCACCAAGATGCCTGCAACCTGAACCAACCCTTGTTCCACTTGTGTGAAACAGATTCCTTCACCTGCAAGTACTTCCTTCACTGTCACCAACTTCCAAACTTCCAAGTGTACCCACACCTGCACTTCGTCATGAGAAACCTGGCTCTGATACCACCTATCATGATGTTGAAGCGTACAATAATCTTCCAATCGTGCCAGGTGAGGTGCGGCACCATTGAACACTTTCTTTTCACCAATACTTATGTTCGTGGACTACGCCTAACCACTTATCCTACTTAGTTTGTGTTTCTCAACCAAGTAATTATTAATGTTCCTTTATAGCAATGAAGATCCATACACATTAATTAACATCAGCAATTATACATGAAGAACACAATTGCACAGTATAAAGGGAGGGGCAACTCCCTGAACAATGAGTCTACTCGAATAATATATTATACAGTCTTTCAATATTACAAAGCTTTACAAGTATACCTGGAAACCCCAAGTTTCATACTTAGCCAAATTTACATCATCATCATCACACCTCCGTGTGATAGCCAAGATTTCCTTGCCCAAGGCAGGCGAGTGCGCCCTCACACGAGCTGCCTTCTGCACTTCACAACCGAACCTTGTCTTCATCCACGATGAGTGGGTGACTCCACCAAGTCACCAAGACACCCTTCATTTACTTCCACACGGTGGGTGGGTGACCTCACCCAAGTCCCCTTCTCCACCTCTATGTTTTCCTTCACATGACCGGCGGGCGCTCACCCGAGCTGCCCAAGAACCCATGCCAAATCATCGCACAAACAGGGCGCCCACACCTTCATTCAACTGTCGGGTGCTCCTTCGCACAACCGAGCACCCACACCCATGCACACCCTACTCTTCGACTAGTGGGCACTTCCTACCCGCGCCCAACGCCTTCACCTGATACACGGTGCATTCACCGTGCACCTTCGCCCCCAAGTTTGGGTGCATAGAATTGCACTCCCAACTCGCACTTCGTATCCTTGATATGCACCTTTATTCTTCATTGAAGCCGAAGATGTGATGCTTGAGTGATGATGCAAATGACCTCCACACATCACCAACTTATACGAGTGGCATGGCGAGTTGGTCTAACCGTCCAACTTGTCCTCCACACCATAACAAACCCCTACTCCATTGCAAATACTTCATCTTCTTTGCTTCCAAGTATGGGTCGGCCTGTGGGCAATCCTCCACGCTCCTACGCATATATAAACACCTCGCTCAACCTCCTATGCACTCGCATTATAACATAACTCCATCGCATTGTAGGTTTAAGCTCGCACTTCCTTCGTTTCAAGCTATTCGCCATCGCACTTCAAGCTGGGAGCGCGTGTCAAGGACTGCAAGTCCTTACAGCTGGGGTGGGGCAAAGGGTGGGGCGATTCACTGAATCACCCCACCAACCTTGTGGGTGATTGGGCTACCAGGGTGGGGCAGAGGGCTGTGTGATTCCTGGAATCACCCCACCAACCCCGTGAGCTGTTGGGCTGCCGGGGTGGGGCGAAAGGAGGGGTGATTCCTAAAATCACCCCGCCACCCCGCAGGCCATTGAGGTGTCAGGGTGGGGCAGAGGGTGGGGTGATTCTGGGAATCACCCCACCACCCCCGTGAGTCGTTGGGGTGCCAGGGTGGGGTGATTCCTAGAATCATCCCACCACCCCTGCGGGCCATTGGGGTGGGGCAGAGAGGGGTGATTTCGGGAATCAGCCCGCCACCCGCACGGGACGTGGAGGCGCCGGGGTGGGGCAGAGGGTGGGGTGATTCCTGGAATCACCCCACCACCTTGGCAGGGTGTTGGGTCACCGAGGTGTGGCAGAGGGCGAGGTGATTCTTGGAATCACGCCGCCACCCCCACGGGCCATTGGGCTGCCAGATTGGAGCGGAAGGCAAGGTAATTCCCAAAATGCGGGTCATTGGGCCACCAGTGTAAGGACCTACAGTCCTTGACACGCGCTCCCGGCTTGAAGTGCGATGGCAAATAGCTTGAAACGAAGGAAGTCCGAACTCAGACCTACAATGCGATGGAGTTATGTTATAATGCGAGTACTTAGGAGGTTGAGTGAGGTGTTCATATATGCATGGGAGTGTGGAGGATTGCCCACGGGCCGACCCATACTTGGAAGCAAAGTTGACGAAGTATTTTCGATGGAGTAGGGGTGCATTATGGCATGGAGGACGAGTCAGCCAGGTAGACCAACTCGCCCTGCCACTCATATAAGTTGGTGGTGCGTGGAGGTCATTTGCATCATCGCTCAAGCATCACATCTTCGGCTTCAATGAAGAATAAAGGCACAGATCAAGGATACGAAGTCCGAGTTGGGAGTGATGTTCTATGTGCCCAAACTTGGGCGAAGGCACACGATAAACACACGGTGTATTGGGTGAAGACGTTAGGTGCGGGCAGGAAGCACTTGCCAGTTAAAGAGTAGTGCGTGCATGGGTGTGGGTGACCGGTTGTGCAAAGGAGCACCTGACGGTTGAACAAAGATGTGGGTGCCCAGTTTGTGCGATGATTTGGCATGGGTTCTTGGGCAGCTCGTGTGAGCGCCTGCCCGTCATGTGAAGGAAAACATAAAGGTGGAGAAGGGGAGTTGGGTGAGGTCACCCACCCACTGTGTGGAGGTAAATGAAGGGTGTCTTGGTGACTTGGTGGAGTCACCCACCCGTCGTGCATGAAGACAAGGTTCGGTTGTGAAGTGCAGAAGGTAGCTCGTGTGAGGGCGCGCCCACCTGCCTTGGGCAAGGAAATCTTGGCTATCACATGGAGGTGTGATGATGATGTAAATTTGGCTAAGTATGAAACTTGGGGTTTCCAAGTATACTTGTAAAGGTTTGTAATATTGAAAGACTGTATAATATATTATTCGGGGAGACTCATTGTTGAGGGAGTTGCCCCTCCCTTTATACTGTGCAATTGTGTTCTTCATTTATAATTGTTGATGTTAATGAATGTGTATGGGTGTTCATTGGTATAAAGGAAAATTAATAATTACTTGGCTGAGAAACACAAACTAAGTAGGATAAGTGGTTAGGCGTAGTCCACAAACATAAGTATTGATGAAAAGAAAGTGTTTGGTGGTGTTGCACCTTGCCTAGAATGATTGGAAGACTACCGTATGCTCCGGCTTCATGACAGGTGGTATCAGAGCAGGGTTTCTCATGACGAAGTGTGGGTGTGGGTACACTTGGAAGTTTGGAAGTTGGTGACAGTGAAGGAGGTACTTGCAGGTGAAGGAAGCTATTTCACACAAGTGGAACAAGGGCTGGTTCAGGTTGCAGGCATCTTGGTAAAGCTGTTGGATGGTCAAAACTAGATTGCAAAGAAGAAGGAAGCTGTTAGCAATGGCAGTTGAATCTCAGGCTGGGTCTAGTCAAGGTGCAAATGATGCTACTATGGCATTCATTGAGAAGGTGTTGGAGAAGATGGAGGACATAGAAGCTTTCTGGACTAAGAAGATGGACTTGATTGAGAGAGATCAAGAGGCCAATTCGAAGATGAAGGAAGAGCTCAATGAACTCTAGACTCAACACGAGTACATTGATCTTATGTGTACACAAATTGAGGTAAGGGTCGAAGAGATTGAAGACGTAAGAGATTGAGGCTTGGCAGAGATCATGGACTTGCAGAAATCTCTTGACGAAGCTAGAGATGAGATCACAGTGTTGAAGAAGGCTGTGAGGCATAACTCGACTGGAGGAGTGCCTCATGTGAAATTCAAGGAACCAGAATCTTATGATGGTACAAGGAGTGAAAAGACTCTTGGAAACTTTCTATGGGACATGGAGTAATACTTGGAATGATTGGGTCTATCTGATGATGGGACGAAAGTGAAGGTAGCTGCTCAGTTCTTGACAAAGGATGGTAAGGTGTGGTGGCAAAGGAGGATGGATCAGATTTCCAATGGCAGTGTTGGTGACATTACTTCATGGGATGAAATGAAGAAAGCTTTGGAGACCCATTTCAGTCCTCAAGATGAAATGTGGGAAGAAAGGAAGAAGATAAAGTTCATAAAGCAGACAGGGAACCTTCAAACGTATTAGTGAGAGTTTGCAAGTGTGGTTCTGGAACTTCCTGACATGGCAGAGAGGGACAAGGTGTTCAACTTCATTATTGGGTTGAAGCCTTGGGCACACAATGAAGTGAAGAGGTAGAGGATTAAAACACTTGAGGAAGCTTTTGCTACTGTGGACAGGTTGGTGGAGCATTATGATGAGACTTCTGATGATAGGAAGAAGAAATCCGATAAGCCAAAAGAGAAGAAGAAGGATGATGCTTTGAAATCGGATGATAAATCGAATACGAAGAAAGCCTTGAATTGTTGGATATGTGCTGAACCACATACGGTGAAGAATTGTCCTTCTAGACCGAAAGTGGTTGCGATTGCACAATCTAATGCGAAGAATGAAGGAGCTTCTGTGGGGATGATGGAGATACTTGGTGTTGCTGCTACTACAAAGGTGATCTCTCGGAGGGATCCTGTAAGGAACAAGTTGGAGTATGTTCGGATGAAGGTTAAGGGTGTTGATATACTCACTATGGTGGATAGTGGGGCTACTCACAACTTCATGAGTGAAGATACTGCGAGAAGAATTGCGATGAAATTTGTACTGATGAAGGCACAGATGAAGATGGTCAATTCTCCTCCTGAGTGTGTTCTTGGTGTAGCTGAAAAGCTGGACACAACACTTGGTGAGTGGACAAGAAGGTCGACTTCAGTATAGTGTGGATAGATGACTACGAAGTTGTGCTGGGAATGGAATTCTTGAAACAATTCGATGCTATTATTGTTCGAAATTTGAAGAGGCTATACATTTACGATGGAAGGGAGGATGTACCCATTGGTGTACCAACCATTGGAGTGACAAAGCTTAGTTGTAAGTTGGCAGTGATGCAAATGGAGGATAAGAAGTGGATGGAAGATATGAGTAAGTAGTTGTCCATGGTTGAGACAAATCTTATGGAGCATTCATTAGTCATCAGGACACTTTCTAATAGTATCTTGGATGTGTCAAGAAGGCTAGAAGTGGTCGAGGATGATGATGATGATGATGAGGCATATGTGAGGCCGAATGTTCGAGAGGAGGATCGGGTCACTTATCTATAGAGGATGGAGATAGAAAATCCTAACAGATGGATTGAGTTGATTGGTGAGGGTGAGCCTTCAGGCTCTACTCTCTCCACATCTTCTTAGATGGGGAAGAAGATGGGGCTCATTGTTAGCTGCTCATAGCAGTGAGTCCTTAAAGTAGGTTGAGCAAGTATGGTAGATGGTGCAGGGATGGCTTGGCATCAAGCATCATGGCATGTTGCAGATGGGATGGAGTTTCCACGGACCTGAGCATCGTGAGATTCTTGGTAAGTCCAAGATGTGGCAGAATCCGAGATAGACTAGTGAAGGCATAAGGATGTTCACTCTCATGGCTTGAGCGTGACAGTTGGATTAGCTACCAAACTAGTTCAAACATGTGGTCCGGAAGTGTGCAGAGGCATGCTGATATCAGGCTAATTTGAGGTGGTGTTCGACATGGAGACATGTTGGCATCAGGAGGACAGTTCAAAGGCTGGGACGACACATGATGGAGATAGGAGTCTACATATGTTGCAGGGATGTTTGCAGTATGTGGAGGAGTTGACATCATGGACCAAGGATGAGACAAATACAAATATTGATCTTGGTGGATGGCTACCAGGATGGTATGTTGTCGAGGACGACAATGACTTCAGGTGGAGGAGGATGTAAGGACCTGCAATCCTTGACATGTGCTCCCGGCTTGAAGTGCGATGGCGAACAACTTGAAACAAAGGAAGTGTGAGCTCAGACCTACAATGTGATGGAGTTATGTTATAATGCGAGTGCGTAGGAGGTTGAGCGAGGTGTTTATATATGTGTGGGAGCATGGACGATTGCCCACGGGTCGACCCATACTTGGAAGAAAAGCCGACGAAGTATTTTTGATGGAGTAGGGGTGCATTATGGCGTGTAGGATGAGTCGGCCAGGTAGACCAACTTGCCCTGCCACTCATATAAGTTGGTGATGTGTGGAGGTCATTTGCATCATTGCTCAAGCATCACATCTTTGGCTTCAACAAAGAATAAAGGCACAGATCAAGGATATGAAGTGTGAGTTGGGAGTGCAGTTCTATGTGCCCAAACATTGGTGAAGGCGCACGGTAAATGCACAGTGTATCGGGTGAAGGCGTTGGGCACGGGTAGGAAGCGCCTGCCGGTCAAAAAGTAGGGTGTGCACGGGTGTGGGTGCTCAGTTGTGCGAAGGAGTGCCCGACGGTTGAACGAAGGCATGGGTGCCTGGTTTGTGTGATGATTTGGCACAGATTCTTGGGCAGATTGGGAGAGCACCCGCCCATCATGTGAAGGCAAACGCAGAGGTGGAGAAGGGGACTTGGGTGAGGTCGCCCTCCCACCTTGCGGAGGTAAACGAAGGGTGTATTGGTGACTTGGTGGAGTCACCCGCCCGTCGTGCACGAAGACAAGGTTTGGTTGTGAAGTGTGGAAGGTAGCTCATGTGAGGGCATGCCTGCCTGCCTTGGGCAAGGAAATCTTGGCTATCACACAGAGGTGTGATGATGATGTAAATTTGGCTAAGTATGAAACTTGGGGTTTCCAAGTATACTTGTAAAGCTTTGTAATATTGAAATATTGTATAATATATTATTCAGGCAGACTCATTGTTCAGGGAGTTGCCCCTCCCTTTATACTGTGCAATTTTGTTCTTCATGTATAATTGCTGATGTTAATGAATGTGTGTGGGTGTTCACTGGTATAAAGGAACATTAATAATTACTTGGTTGAGAAACACAAACTAAGTAGGATAAGTGCTTAGGCGTAGTTCACAAACATAAGTATTGGTGAAAAGAAAGTGTTCAGTGGTGCTGCACCTCGCCTAGCATGATTTGAAGACTACCGTAGGCCTGGGGGCATGAAAACTAGAGTGTGGCAGAGGTTGGGGTGATTCCTAGAATCACCCCACCACCATCAACCTCCAAGGTGGTGGGGAGAGGCCAGGGTGATTCCTGGAATCACCTCGCCACCCTCAGCCTTCGCCCCATCCTGGTGTTGGGTGTGGAGCCTGATTATCTTTTGTATTCAAAGGCTTCAGCCAGATATATATCCTAGGAAGACTGTACACCCCTTCACACAAGGGGGTGTGGGGGGGCTAATCCTCCTCAACTGGGGGGTCTAGGGGCCAGCGGTCCCCCGGGAGGCATTTGGGGGCAGCACCCACGAAGCTAAAAGTAGATCTAAAATTTCCTTGTAAAAGTCTAGTAATTTCTAGTCAATCTCGGTGATTCATTAGGCAGATGATCTGATGGTAGAAGTTATGTTTAATTTAGGTTTTTTTTCCCTAGAAGGAAACCCCTCACTATATATGAGGGAATTGTATTGCATCTATATCAGATTTGTATTCTGAGTGAGGAAGAGAGAGGAGATTGAGAGTGAAGAGGGTGTTACAGCGGATCTGCTATAGGTTGTATCTTTTCAGTTTGCTAGATAATATAATAAAATAAGGACTGGTTGTTTCCCCATGGCTGTAGCCCAAACTGGGTGAACCACGTATATCTATGTCTATGTTGTTTTATGTGTTTTCTGTGTTTATATTTCTACAATATTTTATGTGTTTCATTGCTCCGTAATACTTAATTTTCTAACAACTGGTATTGGAGTTGAAGGTCTATTTGGCTGATAAACTTGCAGGAGAGAAGGGTTCTTGGTTTGAGTGGGAGCAATGGCGGAAGATGGTAGGTTTGGGATCAAAAAATTCAACAACCAAAACTACCAACTATGGAAGATGTAGATGGAAGATTATATGTATCAGAGAGATCTGTACCTACCATTGAGCGGAAAGACAAAGAAGCTGATGAGTATGACAGACACAGAATGGGATATTCACGATAGAAAGCCACTTCGAACAATAGGGTTGTGCCTAGTGGCATCGGTAGCGTTTAATATTTCGAAGGAAACCACAACATAGGGTTTAATGTTGGCATTGGCCAAACTATATGAAAAACCCTCGGCCTCAAATAAGGTATTTCTTATGAAGCATTTTTTTAATATGAAGATGTCAGAAGGTGGATCTATTGCAGACCATTTAAATGATTTTAGTACAGTTACAAGTTAGTTAAGTTCTGTAGGGGTAAATTTTGAAGATGAAGTTAGGGCTCTGTTATTTTTGTGCTCATTGCCAAAAAGTTGGAATGGTTTAGTTATGGCCATTAGTAACTCTATCTTTGGATCTAGTACTTTAAAGTTTGGTGATGTTGTTGGTGCAATCCTTAGGGGAAATGTGACGAAAAAGCTCCGGCGAGACATCGGGTAATGCTTTATCTGTAGAGAGTGGGGCAAGAAAAATGGAAAGAAGAAAGAGCCCTGGATATCGCAGTAAGTCAAGAAAAGGCAGATCCAAGTCTAGATCGGGGATAGTGTGCTGGAAATGCGGGAAGAAAGGACACCTGAAGAAAGACTGCAAGTCTCAGAAGGGAAGAGAAGGAGATGCGCAACAAGAAACTAATCATGAAGAGAATGTAACAGGTGATGCATTGTAATATGATTTGATTCTTTCTTTAGAAAATATTATTGATGTCTGGGTGGTAGATTTAGGGGCCTCATTCCATGCTACACCTGATAAGAAACATTTTCATCATTATGTTCAAGGAGATTTTGGATAGGTTCGATTGGGTGATGATAAACCCTTTAAAATCATTGGAATGGGTACAGTTTTCATAAAATAGCAAAATGGAAATCAGTGGCTATTGAAGGAGGTAAGGCATGTTCCAGATCTGAAGAAAAATCTGATTTCAATAGGGCAGTTGGGAGGTGAAGGTTGCATAACTACTTTCATAGATAAAACCTAGAAGGTCACTAAAAGATCTCAGGTAATAGATAAAGGAGAAAAGGTTGGTACATTGTATTTATGCAATGGTATTTCTAATTCTATTAATGCTTTAACCTCTACAGGAGAAGATACAACATTGTGGCATCATAGGCTCGGGCACATGAGTGAGAAGGTGATGCAGATTCTTCACTCAATAAATTTGTTTCCAGGTTTGAAGCATGTTGATTTAAAATTATGTGAGAATTGTGTTTATGGAAAACAAAAGAGAGTCAAATTCCTTAGAGTTGGGAAAGAAAAGAAGAGCGAAAAATTAGAGCTTGTGCATACAAATGTATGGGGACTTGCTAAAGTATCATCTCTTGGTGGCTCTCATTATTATGTTACTTTTATTGATGATGCAACCAAAAAAAACTAGATTTACTGTATTTGAAATAAATTTGATGTATTTGATACTTTCAAGAAATGGAAAGCTTTGGTTGAAAATGAGACAGGAAAAAGGTTGAAGTGTCTCAGATCATAAAATGAAGGTGAATATTGCAGCAAAGAGTTTGATAAGTACTGTTCTGAGAATGGAATTTGTAGAGAGAAGATAGTTCCAGGAACACCACAAGAAAATGGTGTGTCAGAAAGGATGAACAGGACAATCATGGAGCGTGCAAGGTGCATGAGATTGCATGCAAGATTGTCTTTACAATTTTGGACAGATGCTGTAGACATTGTTGTTTATCTAATAAATAGAGGGCCTTCAAGTTCCTTGGATGGTGGTATTCCAGAGGAGGCATGGACAAGTAAAAAGGTAAACTATTCATTTTAAAAAAAATTTGGTTGTGAATCCTTTGTCCACATTAATAAAGAAAATAGAACAAAGCTTGAGGCAAAAATAAAATAAATGTACCTTTATTGGATATGGTGTTAATGATTTTGGTTATCGCTTATATGATTATGAAAATCACAAAATCATTAGGAGAAGAGATGTAATATTCAATGAAAAGGTCTTGTATAAGAATCAGTTGAAGGAAAAGAAACAGGAAAAAGAAAACAGAGAAGACACAGTGATTTATGATATCACAGGAAAAGTGATGGTGCCTGAAAATCATAATGATCAACAACTAGAACAACAACCACAACAACAACAAGCACCTCAAACACCTGAAAGTGGTATTAGAAGATCTACTAGGATAACTAGACCCCCTTAATGATACTCTCCTTCATTATATTATGTATTGCTGACTAATTCTGGTGAACCAAAATGTTTTGAAGAATCAGTGTAGGTAGAAACTAGGAAGAAGTGGGAGCAAAGTATGAAAGAAGAGATGGACTCCTTAGCACATAACCAGACTTGGGACTTAGTTAGGTTTCCTGCAGGTAAAACAACATTGCATAATAAATGGGCTTATAGGCTGAAGGAAGAAGATGGAGGAAAATATAGGTACAAAACTAGACTTGTGGTGAAGGGGTTTGCACAAAATAAAGGTATTGATTTTGATGAAATATTTTCTCCTGTTGTTAAAATGACTTCAATCAGAATTATTCTAAGTCTAGTAGCAGCTGAAGATTTGCATCTTGAGCAGTTAGATGTAAAGGTAGCCTTTCTCCATGGGGATTGGGAGGAAGAGATATATATGAAGCAGCCACAAGGATATGAGGTAAAAGAGAAGGAGAAACTAGTGTTTAGGTTCAATAAGAGCTTGTATGGCTTAAAATAGGTTCCAAGGAATTGGTATCTAACATTTGACAGGTTTATGTCTGAACAAGGTTATACTAGGTGTCACTTTGATCATTGTATTTATCTCAAAAGGCAAAATGATGGCAGCTATATTATATTGTTATTGTATGTAGATGACATGCTTGTTGCAGGTTCTAACATGTAGGAAATAAATGTGCTCAAAAGGAAATTGTCAAACTCATTTGCAATGAAGGATTTGGGTGCTGCAAAACAAATCCTTGGTATGAGAATAACTAGAGACAGGAAGAATCGTAAATTAACATTGTCTCAAAGTGAGTACATAGAAAATGTGTTGAAAAGCTTTAATATGTAGAATGCAAAACTAGTCACTATACCTTTGGCTAGCCATTTCAAATTAAGTAAGGAGGCGTGTCCCAAGACTCAGGAATAAATCATTCATATGTCTAAAGTTCCATATGCATCAGCAGTTGGAAGCTTAATGTATGCAATGGTCTGCACAAGGCCTGATATTGCACATGTAGTGGGAGTTGTAAGCAAGTACATGAACAATCCAGGAAAATAACATTGGATGGCGGTGAGGTTGATTCTCAAGTATTTGAGAGGTACCACAAATTAAGCATTATGTTTTGGTGGTTCAAACATTGCTCTACAGGGATATGTTAATGCAGATATGGCAAATGACAGAGATAGCAGGAGGAGCAGTACAGGATATGTATTTACTGTAGGTGGAACAGCTACCAGTTGGGCTTCAAAAATCCAAAGTGTTGTTGCACTCTCAACAACAGAAGCAAAGTATGTTGTTGGATGAATTGGGTAAGAAGCAGGAGTTGGACAGGTTATATAGTGACAGCCAAAGTGCCATACATCTTGCAAAGAACTCTGCATTTCATTCCAAGACTAAACATATACAGCTCAAGTACCATTTCATATGGTTAGCATTGGAAGATGGATAGTTGAATCTGGAAAAGATACACACTAGCCAGAATCCTGTAGATATGATATGCTAACAAAAGTTGTAACTAGGGAGAAACTAAGAATTTGCTCAATTTCAATTGGTCTTCAAGTATGATGAAGAAGATGAGAAATAGCGAAGTCCAGAGTGGAGTCATTGTCTAGCAAATGAAGCAGCGGTGGAGTTGTTATAATCAGTCTCCAAGTGGGAGAGTGTTGGGTGTGGAGCTTGATTATCTTCTATATTCAAAGGTTTCAGCCGAATGTATACCCCAGGAAGACTGTACACCCCTCCACATGGGGGGGTGCGAGGGGGCTAATCCCCCCCAGATGGGGGGTCTGGGGGCCAATGGTCCCTCGGCGGGGATTCGAGGGCAATGCCCCCGAAGCTAAAAATAGATGTAAAATTGCCTTGTAAAAGTCTAGTAATCTCTAGTCAATTAGGGTCGTTCATTAAGCGGATGATCTGACGGTAGAAGTTATGTTTAATTTAGTGTTTTTTTCCCTAGAAGGCAACCCCTCACTATATATGAGAGAATTGTATTGCGTCTATATCAGATCTGTATTTTGAGTGAGGAAGAGAGAGGAGATTGAGAGCAAAGAGGGTGTTATAGTGGATCTGTTGTAGGTTGTATCTTTTCAGTTTGTTGGATAACATAATAAAAGAAGGACTGGCTATTTCTCTATGGATGTAGCCCAAACTAGGTGAACCACATATGTCTGTGTCTCTCTTGTTTTATGCATTTTCTGTGTTTATATTTCTGCAATATTTTATGTGTTCCATTTCTCCGTAATACTTAATTTTCTAACACCTGGTGGCCCAATGGCTCACGAGGGTGGCCGGGTGATTCCCGAAAACACCTCATCACCCCCCCTAGCTGTTTGGCTGCCAGGGTGTGGCGGAGGCTATGGACAACCTCTGACCCACCCCGACAGCCCAAAGGCCCGCGAGGGTGGTGTGGTGATTCCCAGAATTGCCCCGCCATGGATGTCGGGGTGGGGCGGAGGGTGGGGTGATTCACGGAATCACCTCGCCACCCCTGCAGGCCGTTGGTCCGCTGGGGTGGGGCTATTCCTGGAATCACCCCACCTCCCCCTCGGGCCGTCAGACCACTGAGGTGGGGTAGAGGATTTCTGCAGCCTCCACCTCACCCCGGTAGCCAAATGGCCAGGGGTGGAGGGGTGTTTCCGGGAATCACCCCGCCACCCTCGCGAGCCGTTAGGTCACCGGTGTAAGGACCTGTAGTTTGTGCAATGTGTGAGGTGACTCCACTAGAATGATGAGCTAGCAAAATTACCAAACTAGCGAGACACTTGTGTGCAAGCGAAGGCGGTCATGTGTTTATACGTGGACGAGCTGGGTGCTCGACCCGCGGGCTGACCAAATGATGTGTAATGGCGAGGTTGCAAAGGTGGGTGGTCCCATGAGTTGGGCGGGCTGACCGAACCTTTGGGCACAACCCACCACCCCACCATACATATAGGCAGGCAGGTGGATGAAACGAATCATAATCCAAGCGGAAGTCTTTCAACAAAGGAGAAGTGTGAGGAGGAGCAGAAAGTGCGAAGTTTGGTTGGTTGTAGTAACCACAAGCCATGAACCCACACGATGGGTGACAAAACAAAGAACAACGTTCGAGTGAACCACGGGTTGGATAGTTGTGCAAAGCTGCACGATGGCGAGTCGAGCTGAATAAGTGACTCGGGTGAGGGTGCGCCGTGCATGATGGTTGTGCAGCTGATTGGAAAGTACAATGGGCAATTCAGTGGAGCTTGGGTATAAGGCATTTAGGTGGACGGTTCGATGAGTCAGGCAGGGCGGTACAATGGGTGTGCCGGCTGATGAGACAAGTTGTGGTGAACGGCCGAGTGAGGTGTGCGGTAGGAAATCGTGCACAGGTGAACGTGTGGACATGCAACCCGGTTAGGGCGCACCGTGCACGACGACACAATGAACGTGCGGATAAGCAACCCAGGTAGGGTGCGCCATGCACTGCGAAATGAAGTAATGCCAGTTTGGTGAAACAGAGGTTTAACTCGTGCATAGGGCGCTTGGGTGAGGCAACACGATTACGACGAGGTGCACTCGAGTTGGCAAATGACACAACGAGTTGGAAACTTGGCTAAGTGTAAACTTGGGGTTTCCAAGGTTTAACTTATACTTTGTAAAAGTGAAAAAATTAAATATATTGATATTCGAGCATACTCATATTGCAGGGAGTACCCCTCCCTTTATACTATTGTGCATTTCTATTGTATAATGTTGTTGATGATGAATGTGTATGGGTTTTCATCTGTATAAAGGACTAATAAAATACTTGGTAACGAAAATAAAACTAAGTACAAATGTTAAGGCGTAGTCGATCAACATAAGTATTGGTGAAAAGAAAATGTTCGGTGGTGCCACACCTCGCTATAGTGTAGTTGGAAGATTACTGCCAGTGTAGGGGCATGAGATCCAGAAAGGAATAGCTTGGAGTATGTTCGGATAAATATTGGGAGTGGGAGTGCGTATGTGCTCACTATTGTGGATAGTGGGGCTACTCACAACTTCATGAGTGAGGATGTTGTGAGAAGGATTGGGCTGAAGTTTGTACCAGTGAAGGCACAAATGAAGACAGTGAATTCTCCTCCTGATTCCGTGATTGGTGTAGCTGAAAGAGTGGACACAACACTAGGTGAGTGGACTAGGAAAGCAGACTTCACTATAGTGTGGATTGATGACTGTGAAGCTATGCTGGGAATGGAATTCTTGAAACAATATGAGGTGATGATTGTTCCACATTTGAGGAAGCTATACATTTATGATGGAAGGGAAGATGTACCCATTGGTGTGACAAGACCTGAGTGTAAGTTGTCAGTGATGCATATGGAGGACGAGAAGTGGATGAATGATGTGTGTAAGAAGTTTTCTACTACTGAGGCAAAGCTTACGGAATAGTCACAGGTTATCAGGACACTATTCGATAGTATCTTGGATTTGTCTAGGAGGCTAGAGGAAGTTGAGGATGAGGATGACGATGATGTTTATGTGAGGTTGAATGTCTAGAGGGAGGATCGGGTTGCATACCTACAGAGGATGGAGATAGAAGATCCAGACGGATGGATTGAGCTGATTAGTGAGGGTGAGCCTTCAGGCTCTACTCCCTCCACATCTTCTTATATGAACTAGAATATGGGGCTCATTATTAGCTGCTCATGGCAGTGAGTCCTTTAAACAGGTTGAGCAGGTATGACAGATGATGCAGGAATGACTTGACATTATCATCATGACATATTGTAGATAGGATGGAGTTTCCATGGACCTAAGCATGGGGATATTTTTGGTGAGTCCGAGATGTGGCAGAGTTTGAGAAAAGACAGATGATGGCATAAGGACGTGCATTCTTATGGTTTGAATGTGACAGTTGGATTAGCTACCCAACCAATTTGAGTCATGGGAGTCGACAGTGTGCAGAGATGTGTTAGCATTATGTTGGAGTATCCTGATGACAGTTCACAGGATGGGATGACACATGGTGGAGATGATTGTTTTTCATATGTTGCAGTGATGTTTGCAGTGTATGCACTGGTTGATATCATGGACCAAGGATGTGATGATTATCTTGGTGGTAGATGGTTACTGGGATGAGATATTGTTGAGGATGAAAATGAATTCAGGTGAAGGAGGATGTAAGGACCTGTAGTCCATGTGACGTGCGAGGTGACTCGACCAGAACGACGAGTTGGAAAAATGACCGAACAAGAATGACACTCATGTGCAAGCAAAGGCGGGCATGTGTTTATATGTGGGCAAGCTGGGCACTCGACCTGCGGGCTAACCAAAAATGTGCGATGGTAGGGTTGTAAAGGTGGGTGGTCCCATGAGTTGGGCGGACCGACCCAACCTTTGGGCAAACATTGTGACATGAAATGGGTCAGCTGGGCGAATGAGCAAGGGTTGGCCGGGTGGCACGACTCGCCACCCTACCATACATATAGGCGGGTGGGTGGATGAAACGAATCATCATCCAAGTGGAAGTATTTAAACAAAGGCAAAGTGCAAGGAGGATTAGAGAGTGTGAAGTTTGGTTGGCTGCGGTAACCATAGGCCATGAAACCACATGATGGGTGACAAAACAAAGAACAGTGTTTGGGTGAACTATGGGTTGGACGACCAGGTATAGCTACATGACGGCGAGTCAAGCTGAACTGGTGACCCAGGTGAGGGTGTGCCATGCATGACGGTTGTGTAGTCAGTTGGAAAATGCGATAGGTAGCTTGATGGAGCATTGGGTATAAGGCATTCAGGTGGATGATTCAGAGAGTTGGGCAGGGTGGCACGATGGGTGCACCCGCTGACAAGACGAGTTGTGGTGAACGACTGGGTGAGGTGTGTGGTAGGAAGTTGTGCACAGGTGAACGTACAAACATGCGACCCAGGTAGGGCGCGTTGTACATGATGACACGGTGAATGTGCGGATGGGTGACCTAGGTAGGGTGCGATGTGCACGACGAAACGAAGGAGTGACGGTTTGGTGAAACGGAGGTGTGACTTGTGCAGAGGGTGCCCGTGTGAGGCGACACAGTTACGACGAGGCGTGCCCGAGTTGGGAAAATGACAGGATGAGTTGGAAAATAGGTTAAGTGTAAACTTGGGGTTTCCAAGGTTTAACTTATACTTTGTAAAAGTGGAAAATTTATATATATTGATATTCGGGTAGACTCATATTGCATGGAGTTGCCCCTCCCTTTATACTGTTGTGCATTTCTATTATATAATGTTCTTGATGATGAATGTGTATGGGTTTTCATCTGTATAAAGGACTAATATAATACTTGGTAACAAAAATAAAACTAAGTACGAATGTTAAGGCGTAGTCCACGAACATAAGTATTGGTGAAAAGAAAGTTTTCGGTGGTGCCGCACCTCACTATAGTGCGGTTGGAAGATTACTGCCAGTGTAAGGGCGTGACAACTGGGGTGGGGAAGAGGCTAGGGGTAGCAGGCCACCAACCCGGTGGACAAATGGCCTGCAAGGGTGGCAGGGTGATTCCCGGAATCACCTAGCCATCCTCGTGAGTCGTTGGGCTATCGGTGTCACGCCCCTACACTAGCGGTGATATTTAAATCGCTTTATAGCGAGGTGTGGCACCATAGACCATTTTATTTTCACCAATACTCATGGTCATGAACTATGCCTAACATTTGTACTTAGTTTATTTTTGTTACCAAGTATTTAGTTTATCCTTTATACACGATGAAAACCATGAACATTCATCACAACAGCATTAACATATAGAAATGCACAACAGTATAAAGGGAGGGGAAACTCCCCGATGTGAGTCTACCCATATATCAATATATATAATCTTCAACTTTTATAATACAAGTTAAATCTTGGAGGAAACCCCAAATTTTCATAACTTTGGGAAACTTGATTGCCCAGCTTGTCATTTCATTCGAATGACGTCCGCATGACTCACCCAACTCTCCGTTTACCCCGTCGCATGTTCGTGTTGTTTGCCCAACTCGGGCAAGCCCTTCATTTGCATGTCACTCAACTTGGGTTCCCTCCGCACGCCTTGTCACACCTTTCATTTGCAACCCAACTCCTACATTTCATTTCCACCCGACGCCCGACACACCCAACTATGGGTCGCACCTCTACATGAGTCCGTTCAACAACTTTTCCAATCGTTTGGTCTTCCCATCATTTGGTGAGTGCGCACTCTGCATACCTCACACGACCCACCACACGGATGCCCTACTCGGTCGCACTTCACCCGGCCGTACCACGAACTTGCCTACCTGACGCCCTCTGTGAGTCACCCGACCTGTCCTTTGTGTCAACCGCACCTGGCCACCCTACGCTCATTCACTTGGTGCCCTACTTAGGTTGCCTATTCATCGATTATTCACTTCACTTGATTGCCTTCACCCATTCTGCCCATTGTGCGGGCTCATCTGCACTGTCCACTGCAGAACACCTTTGCACTTTTTCGCACTTGTTCTTTGGTCAAGTGTTGGTTGAATGACTCTCCACCACAACTCACAATCCATATAAATGCTTGTCCGCCCATCGTCTAAGCACCCAGCCGACCTGCCATCAAACGCACATCTGTCGGCTCAACTCTTCATTTGCACGTCATTTGACCGCCCGCTCGCTCCTTGGTTCACCCGTCGACCCGCCCATCGGTTGGGGTACCCGAGACCACCCTCATGGGTATAAGTCTCTATGCTGAAAATCCATCGCATATCATTCAAAACTCTTGTAGCTCACTCCCTTCGTTCGTGTCCACGCCCGAAGCACCATCGCACTTCACCAACCATAGTCCTTCGCAGGTCGTTTAGCCCACCTGGCGGGTCACCCGAGTCGCTCGACCGTCACACGACCTCAAGGCATTACATCCTCCCCCACCAAAAGTCATTCTCATCCTAGGAAATCTAACCATCCACTGTAGCTATGAACCAATGCTTCATAATCCATCAGAAGAGTCATATCCCTGATCCATGATATCAACTAGCCCATACACTGCATCATCCCTACAACAAATGAAAAACGACCATCTCCACCATGCGTCATCCCATCATGTGAAATGTTGTCATGATACTCCAACATAATTCCAACACATCTCTGCACACTGTCAACCCTCATGACTCGAACTAGTTGGGTAGCTAATCCAACTGTCACACTCAAACCATAAGAATGCACATCCTTATGCCATCATTAGTCTTTTCTCAAACCTCTGCCACAACACTGACTCGATCAAGAATCTGCTCCAAACCCCATGCACAGGTACATGGAATCCCCATCCCATCTGCAACATGTCCATCTAGTCCATGGTCTTGTTGTACAAGAGTGCATAACACCTCCATCGGCTCATACAAACATCTCCATGTCACACCAACACATCTACCTGCACCACATTCCTGCATAATGTCCCTACATAAGACTTCCATGCTCCATGTTTCCAACTTGATGTCCATGACTGAAGTCGCCCATGTTTTCCAATCAAGTAGACCCATCACAAGAATCTGTCATCTACATCCAAGCTTGCAAATCTATCATAAGGAAGCCTCTCCCAAGGCCCCCTTGTCATGGTGGTGTAGCCCCTTCCAACCAAGGTCCCTGTGCCAACCCATCTCCAAGGTTGTCTATCGAGAGAGGAGGGCCAGGAATTTTCCTCCCTGACTCTCATCCACCCATGTGTCCGATTGATACTGTGTCCTCAATTATCTGTGCACAGCCTCAACCTCCTCACACATACACCCAAGCTTCTCAAGCTTGTCTTTCGTCAACTGAAAGTCATATATGCCCATAGCATACCTACAAAACTCCATTATGCCAGCCGGATCTCTACTTGCATAATCCTCTCCAACCACTGCCTCTGAAGAAGTACTCGAACTCCCTTCATCTGCAACTCCATTGTGAAGATCTTCAATAGAATATGTCTCTGCCAAGTGCTTCGGGATTCGTGAGATTGATCTCCACTTCCTTCCTTCATCCTCACTCTTACAACAAAGTCAATCAACTTCTCTTCCTTTTTTGTTTGAGTCATACTCCCAAGTCCTCTTCACTCCACATCCTCATGCTTCACATTTGGATATTTGGGATACAAAGTCGTAGAAGCCATCCTTGGTCTATACCCCAAGAAAATCCTCCTATTCATCGGAACCAACATAGTTCTTCCTTCAGTTGTGATCAAGAGAATGTCCTGGTCCACCATTGGTATGGCTTGTGCAAGCTTCATGAAATCTTGCCCCAGCACCATAGAATGATCATCCATGTCCACGATCCTCAAGTCAAACTTTCCAAACCACAAGCCCACTCTCACCTAACTGTTCTCCATCACACCAGTGACAACTTTCATGGTGGAGTTGACTTCTTTGAAAGCACTCCACTCTTTCCCCATCTTAGCTTTCTTCCTAAAAGACTTTGATGCTTTCCTACTTAAGAAGGTATGAGTAGCTCCTGTATCCACCAAAGCTGCAAATATCTTGCCCTTCACAATCACCTACACAAAACTCATCTTCAAGGCATTACCTCCTTCTGTCGGATTTATCTTATGTCTTACCTCAGTAACCTTCCTTAAGAATTCAGCCTCAAAAGTGTCCATTGGCTTATGTTCCAACCTGACATCTCTCTTAAGGTACTTCACTTCCTTGCTTGGCTCTCCTAAGAAATTTGATTCTGGCTCAGCTTGACTTCCCTCAAGCTTGTCCTCCATTGCATTTTGCTCAAGTGACTTCCCTCAAGCTTCCCTGATTGTTTTGGTAGTAGTCCCCTAGTCTGTCAATGTAGTCGAGCTCATCCTGCTTAATTACAATGAACTTCTTCCCAAGAAGATCCTTCTTCATCGCATCCTCAAGATGTTTGACTTTGATCTCCACCATGGCACATTTCTCCCTTAATCAAACTCTCTCATCCAAGAGTTCTTGAAGACTAAGACCATTCTATTGGATCTCCTCATCAAGTTTCCTGAGTTCATCATTTTCCATCATACTTCTACATTGGTTCTTGAGTTCTTCAAGTTCTTCCTTGATCTTTAAACAACCTTCCCGAATCTTCATACTCTCGGCCTTCATCAAAGCCCATTCAAAACTCCATCTACTCATCTGTTTCAACATGGCTAGATTCACTTGTTGTAGGTCCTTCCGCCATATTTGCCAGTCACTTTCCTTTAACCTTGAATCACCCCGATATACCACCTGTTATGATAGTATAGTGGGATCATCTCTTCGTTATGCACCAGCTTCGACACCCACTGTATTCACTAGGTTCCCTACAAATTTGAATTAGCTCTTGATATCACTATCACGAAGTAACGGTGAGATCAACTTCATTCAATTGCACTTTGCCTAAATCAACTTTGATACCATCTTTCACACCCCTACACTGGCGGTGATCTTTCAACCACTCTATAGCAAGGTGTGGCACCACCGACCCTTTTCTTTTCACCAATACTCACAGCCATGGACTACACCTAACATGCGTAATTAATTTATTTTTCGTTACCAAGTATTTAGTTTATCTTTTTTACACGATGGAAACCATGAACATTCATCACAACAGCATTAACATATAGAAATTCATAACAGTATAAAGGAAGGGGCAACTCCTCGATGTGAGTCTGCCTGTATATCAATATATATAATCTTCAAATTTCAAAATACAAGTTAAATCTTGGAGGAAACCCCAAATTTACACTTAGCCAAATTTTCACAACTCCAGCAAACTCAGTTGCCCAGTGTGTCGTTTCATATGAATAGCATCTGCACAACTCACCCAACTCTCCGTTTACCCCGTCGCACGTTTGTGTCATTTTCCCAACTCAGGCGCGCCCTTCATTTACATGTCACCCAACTTGGGTGCCCTTAACATGCCTTGTTGCACCTTTTATTTGAAACCCAACTCCTACATTTCGTTTCCACCCAACACCCGGCACACCCAAGCGGGGGTCGCACCTCCGCACGAGTCCATTCAACAACTTGTCCAACCATTTATTCTGCCCATCATTCGGAGGGCGACCCCTTCGTATGCCTCACACGACCCACCACACGGACGCCTTACTCGGTCGCAATTCACCTAGCCGCACCACGAACTTGCCTTCCCAACGCCCTCCGCAGGTTGCCCGACCTATCCGTTGTGTCAACTAGACCCTACTACCCTGCGCTCATTCACTCGATGCCCTACTTGGGTCACCCATTCACCGATCGTTCACTCTGCCCAGTTGCCTTCACCCATTCTGCTCATCATGCAGGCTCATCCGCACTGTCCACTGCAGAACAACTTTACACTTTTTCGCACTTGTTCTTCGCTCAAGTGTTGGTTGAATGACTCTACACCACAACTTGCCATCCATATATATGATTTTCCACCCATCGTCCAAGCGCCCAGTTGGCCTGCCATCAAACGCACGTCCGTCGGCTCAACTCTTCGTTTACAGGACGGCCCACCCGTTATGTGGGTGACCGCCTGCCCACTCATCGATTCACTCTTCAACCTACACATCAGTCGGGGCACCTAGGACCGCCCTCATGGGTACAAGTCTCCATGCTCAAAATCCATTGCATATCTTTCAAAACTCCTATAGCTCGCTCCCTTCATCCGTGCCCACGCCCGGAGCACCATCGCACTTTGCCAACCGCAGTGCTTTACACGTCATTTAGTGATCCGGATTTAAACAGGAATGCAACAAAATAAAGAGATAACCATATACACAAAGATGCAGTGGAATTAATACTTCATTTCATTAATGGGAAATACTGAAATACGCTTACAACCGGAAATAGAAATAAACCAGCTAGGGCGATGGTAGCTTATCTCTGAGAAGAGATGTGGTGTCTACATGCCTCTGAACTGTTCTGAACTATGTTACAATGAGGCTCGAGGGCCTATTTATTATTGAGAAACAATGGAAAACCCTTCACATCCTAAAACCTAACCCTAGAAGATGAAACGCCAAATTGTGGGCCCCGTTTTTGGGTAAGTTGGTACATAAACTTCCCGGGGTCGCGAATTGGTCGTATTATCTCTGTTTGATGCGCATGATAGCCTGTTGGAAAGATCTCTCCAAGGACTACGACAAAAAAGATGATTTTTTGATAGAAAAAGTTATAGTGGTAGATTTCCCAAAAAACGTCGTTTAGGGCCTCAAAACGGCTTTGGAAGTTTAGGACCCGGAAAACTACTCGTGCTGCCCAACCATTGCAACAACCGCAGGTGGGTTGCCACCAACATCCACCTGGATCATTCCTCCCCCCTTAGGAAGCAATGGTCGTCATTGCATTGAGTTACTCCCTAAGATGAGGAAGCTTCTGCTGAGCTGGGTCTCTAGTGAATTGTTCCGCAATCTCTGATGTGTCTAGAAATGGTGGGAAACATGGTCGGCGACGGTCCACATTGAACACTCGGTGCAAGCGAAGGAATGGAGGAATGTTGTGCTTCAAAGAATTCTTTCCCGTAGCCTTGGTACTAGTGTAAGGACCATGTCGGAGTGGTCTGAGTTTCTAATGGGTTCTGGTAAGGTGTTCTCTCTGCAGATGCAACCAAACTTTGTCGCCCACCTGAAACTTGTGTGGTACCCCTGTGGGTAAGGAGAAGTTGTTCCTATGTTCTGTCATGACCGTATCCATTTTCTGCTACTGCTGCATGGAGGAACCCTTTGCGGGGGTCATGGATGTAGCAATGAGCTTCCCCTTACTTTGGGAGTGAACCAGACAGAAAATAAATTTCCTAGTCTGGGAGATGAGCTTGCTGCCTTTCTTGGCAGTGATCAAAGAGGTGGTGGTAGGTGGGGCTACCTCCGGTAT
>APFE031207134.1:218331-255557 GCA_000404065.3 Pinus taeda | reverse complement strand
TTCATGAAGCCACCCGATACTATACAGCTGCGGGTGTGGTGTAGTTGGTAGGCCCAACTTCTTCATGACCTCTACTGAAATGAGGTTCTTTTGGCTGCCACTGTTGACAATGAATTGCAACGGCGAACCCTTCACCCACATTTGTGAGTGGAAAAGACGTTCCCCCTCCTTTGGATCTTCAGGTTCATTCTTCTGGATATTGGCGGTGGCAACAGTGGCGCTGGGATCCACATCAATGATCTTCTTCCCTTTGCCATTCCCCTTGTCGGGTTCTAGCTCAGGGTCAGAACATGCATCTGATTTGGAAGCCTTCAACTCAGCCACCAACGACTGCTTGGTCCGACACTCACTTGTGTTATGAGTGGAACTCTTGTGGAACTCACACCACTTTCCTGTGTCCTTCTTCGGCTTCATGGTGTTGTTCTTTTCTTGCGGCTTTGACAGGTTGTCTTAGGTCACCTCGCCTTGGCTTTATGCTTTGGACTTTAGATTTGCAGATCCAAAGTCTTGCTTCTTCTGTTTGAACTTTTTCTCGATTTTGACAACATATCGGTATGTTGTGCCGAGTGAGGAGATGTTCAAGAACTCCATATCTTCTTGGATGTATCTGTGTATGCAGCTGTGGTATTTGAGTACTAGATGGAGCTCAGAGTCCTTGATACCCAATTGTGTGCGAAGGGTATGAAAATTTTTTGTGAACTCTAGCACATCTTGGTCTCGTCCCTGCCGCAGTGTGGTCCATTTGATGTATTTGTCCTCATAGCTTTTGACAGGGTAGTACTACTCCTTGATGGCATCCCAAAAGTCATTCCAAGTGGGTGCGGCTGAAAATAGTGAGCTTGTACTTTCATCCTTCTGCTCGCAGTAAGTTTCCCACCAGTCCTTGACGTGGGGGGATGCTTTGAGAAGAGCAAAAACAATCTTTTCCCGACTTGAAAATTCATGAACCGAAAAATACCCATCTAGCAGATTTAACCATTTTTCTACTGCATCTGCATCTATTTGACCCTTGAAGATGGGGATTTCAAAATTAACTTGTACCTTAAACGGTGTGGCGTTCCCAGAGTCGCTGTTGGAAGCTAATGCGTTGCCTTTAGGTAGCTGCTGAAGGATCTACGCAAAGCTATCCATCATCACGTTCCTTTGCCGCTCGAGGGCTTCTTCGAGCAAGATTTTGATAAGATCTCCTACCCCCTCGTCTTTCTTCTCATCCGCCATGGGAGGTTGGCGAGATTTTCGAGGCTGGTCTTGCAAAGGTTCGACCAGTTCAAGCCCTAACTCCTTATATCCTGACCTCGTTGGGGACATGCAAAGAAAAACAAAGAAAAAGTAGACTTCTCTGATACCACTAATTCAGATTTAAATAGGAATGCAAAAAATATAGAGATAACCATATACATAAAGATGCAGTGGAATTAATACTTCATTTCATTAATGGAAAGTATTGAAATACGCTTACAACCGAAAATAGAAATAAACCAGCTAGGGCGATGGTAGCTTATCTCTGAGAAGAGATGTGGTGGCTACATGCCTCTGAACTGTTTTGAACTATGTTACAATGAGGCTCGAGGTCCTATTTATTATTGAGAAATAATGGAAAACCCTTCACATCCCAAAACCTAACCCTAGAAGATGAAATGCCAAATTGTGGGCCCCATTTTTGGGTAAGTTGGTACATCAACTTCTCAGGGTCACGAATTGGTCGTATTATCTCCATTTGACGCGCATGATAGCCCGTTGGAAATATCTCTCTGAGTACTACGACGAAAAATATGATTTTTCGATAGAGAAATCGTTGGCGGTAGATTTCCCAAAAAACGTCATTTAGGGCCTCAAAACGGCTCTGGAAGTTTAGGACACGAAAAACTGCTAAAAATTGTAAACTGTGCTATAATTAAGGAAATTGAAAAATAGAAAGAGACAGTTGTGGGGGTCCAAATGGGATAGGTGGGTGGCCACCAACATCCACCTGGATCATTTAGCTCACCCAGCGGGTTGCCTGTGCTGCCTGACTATCGCACAACCTCAGGGTGTTACAGTTGGGGTGGGGCGAAGGCTATCTGCAGCCATCCACCCCACCACGGCGACCCAATGGCTCGTGGCGGTGGTGGGGTGATTCCCAGAATCACACCGCCACCCTCGCTGGCCATTGGGCCAACAGGGTGGGGTGGAGGATGGGGTGATTCCCAGAATCACCATGCCAACCCCACGGGCCATTGGGCCACTAAGGTGGGGTGGAGGGCTATCTGTCCGTAGCCCTCCACGCCACCCGGGTGGCTAAACGGCTCACGGGGATAGTTGGGTGATTCGCGGAATCACTCCGCCAGCCGTTGGGACTACTGGGGTGGGGCAAAGGCTGTCTGCAGCCCTCCGCCCCACCTTGGTGACCCAACGCACCACGACGGTGGTGGGGTGATTCCAAGAATCCCCCCATGACCCCTGTGGGTCGTTGGGCCACCGAGGTGGGGCAAAGGTTAGGGTGATTCCTGGAATCACCTTTCCACCCCAACGTGCTAATGGGCCTTTAGGTTGTGGTGGAGGGCTGTCCGTAGCCCTCTGCCACACCCTAGCAGCCCAACAACTCGCGGGCTAGCGGGGTGATGTTAGGGAATCACCCCGCCACCCTCGCAAGCCTTGGGCGACTAGGGTAGGGCAAATGGTTGCGAAGCCACCAAGGTGGGGCAAAGGCTATCCACAACCCTCCACCCTACCTCGATGGCCCAATGGCTCGCGGGAGTGGCAGGGTGATTCCTGGAAACACCTCGTCACCCCTGTTGGCCGTTGGGCTACCGGTGTAACAACCTGCGGTTGTTGCAATGGTTGGGCAGCACGAGCATGCCCACCGGGTGAGCTTAACGAAGGAAACAACGAGCTGGTGAAGGGCGAGACATGGGCGTGAGGCGAGCTGGAGTTAGCGAGAGGACGAGTGGGTGTAGCAAGGAGCCAAGGCTGCGGACTTATAGTGGGTGAGTGGGAAGCTCGAGCCCACGAGCCGACTTGAGCCAAATGGAAAAGAGAAATGACGGGTGGGAGGCCACACATATTATGGGTGGGCCAACATGTTATAAACAAAATGAGCCAATGAGTTATGTGTGCGATTGGTGGGTCAGTCGAATGCCCCACACAATGGAGGATCGCATATACATAGACGATGGTGAGTTGGTTGAAGAATCACTTGGAAATTGAATCACACTTCATTAATGAACAAGTGTGAGGTGCGAGCTAGGCATTAGGTGGTTTTGCGGTGGTGCAGAACATGCGATGAGCCCGCACGATGGGTGAAACTGATGGCGTAAATGTTGGAAGTCTCCGGCAGGGTGACACGGCGTGTGCACCCACCGAATAGAACATTGAACGAGTCAGTTGGGTGGATAACTTGTGCAAGTTGACCTGCGGGTGGGAGCACCCGGCGTGGTGAAGTGCGAGGGTGAATGACGGTTGTTGGTTTATGAATGGAGGTGCGACGAGCATGCGGACGCGCCCGAGTTGGGTGGCACGGAGACACGGGTAGTGGCACCCAATTTGGGCAATGACATGGTTCATTCGATGATCTGAATGAACGCATTCAGGGGGTAATGAAGAGTTGGGCAATTCGTTAAGCAACCATGCAAGTGCATCGATGAGCTAGGCAACCAAGTTTGCGAGGTGAATGTAGAATTTGGCTAAGTGTAAATTTGGGGTTTCCCAAGATTGAACTTATATATATTGATTATTCACGAAAACTCATTATAAGGACTTTCCCTTGCCTTTATACTGTTGTGCATTTATGTGTTAACGCTGTTTATGGTGAATGTTAATGGTTTTCACTATGTGTAAAGGTAAACTTATACTTGGTAAAGAAGAAAATAAACTAAGTATCGAAAGTTAGGCACAGTCCACGATCACAAGTATTGGTCAAAAGAAAGTGGTCTGTGGTGCCGCACCTCTAATAGTACGGTTGGAAGAGTACCACCAGTGTAGGGGTGTGACAGGTGGTATCAGAGCTGATGATCAATGGGAAGCTATCATAGCAAGGTTGAAAACTTGGCAGGGAGTTCAAGTTTTGCAGGTGACAGTTGGTGTTGAAGCTAATTCAAGGGACGATGACAAGGGCTGGTTCCACTGTTACTTCGTGACAGGTGGTATCCTTGGTGAATGGTCTATACTATATTAGAAAGGAAGTTGATGGTAGAGATGGCGAGTGAACCTCAAATTGTGACAAATGATTTTAGCCACAATGCAGGTAAAGCTTTCATGAATACGATATTGGAATGATTGGAGGAATTGGATTCTGATTAGACTTCGAAGATGGCCCAGATCATGAAGGATCAAGAAGGCAATACGAAGATGAAGGAAGAATTCGATGAACTCAAGGACCGATATGAGTATACAGAATGGAAGTATACATAATTAGAAGAGGAATTCAAGGAGATTGGTAAGGCAAGAGATCAAGGTTTGGCAAAATTCTTGGAATTGCAAAAAAATCTTGACGAAGCAAGAGACGAGATTGCGGTGTTGAAGAAGGCCGTGAGACATAACTCAGGTGGAGTGTCTCATATGAAAGTTAAGGAACCAGAATCTTATGATGGTACAAGGAATGTGAAGATTCTTGGTAACTTTCTATGGGACATGGATCAGTATTTGGAACACTTGGGATTACCTGATGAGGAAACTAAGGTGAAAGTAGCTGCTTAATTCCTGGCAAAAGATGTTAAGATGTGGTGGTGAAGAAGGATGGATCAGATTGCCAATGGGAGTGCTGATGACATAACTTCGTGGGAAGACATGAAGAAGGCTTTGCAAAACCACTTCAGTCCATAGGATGAAACGTGGGAAGTAAGGATGAAGATAACATATATAAAGCAAACGAGAATTCTGCAGGTATATCAGTGAGGGTTTACAAGTGTGGTTTTGGAAGTTTTGGACATGGCGGAAAGAGACAAGGTGTTCAACTTTATTATAGGGTTGAAAACTTGGGTGCAGAATGAAGTGAAGAGATAGAAGATAAAGACACTTGGAGAAGCTTTTGCGACTATAGATCGTTTGGTGGAGCATTATGATGAAGCTTCAGAAGAGAAAAAAAAGAAGTTCAATAAGACGAAAGATGATGCTTCGAAATCGTATGATAAGACAAAGATGAAGAAACCATTGAAGTGTTGGATATGTGAGCAACCAAATATGGTGAAGCATTGTCCCTCAAGACCGAAAGTGGCTACGATAGCACAGTCCAATACGAAGAAAGAAGAGACTTATGTGGGGGGGATGCAGATTCTTGGAGCTGCAGCTACTACGGAAGTAGTCTCACGAAGAGATCCAGAAAGGAATAGTTTGGAATATGTTCAGATGAAGATTGGGAGTGTTGTAGTACTCAGTATGTTGGATAGTGGGGCTACTCACAACTTCATGAGTGAAGATATTGCGAGAAGGATTGGGCTGAAATTTGTATCAGTGCAGGCACAGATAAAGATAGTTAATTCTCCTCCTAATTCTGTGATTGGTGTGGCTAAAAAAGTGGACACAACACTTGGTGAGTGGATCGGGAAAGTCGACCTCACTATAGTGTGGATTGATGACTATGAAGCTGTGCTGGGAATGGAGTTTTTGAAATATTATGATGCGATGATAGTTCCACACTTGAAGAAGCTGTACATTTACGACGAAAGGGAAGATGTACCCATTGGTGTTCCAACCATTGGAGTGACAAGACCTGAGTGTAAGTTGGCAGTGATGCAGATGGAGGATAAGAAGCATATGGATGAGGTCTGTAAATGAATGTCTACTACAGAGACAAAGCTTATAGAATAGTCACAGGTTATCAAGACATTGTCAGATAGTATCTTGGATTTTTCTGGGAGGTTGGAGGCAGTGGAGGGTGACGATGACAATGATGATGATTATATGAGGTTGAATGTCCAAGTGGAGGATTATGATGCATATCTATAGAGGATGGAGGTGGAAGATCCAAATAGATGGATTGAGCTGATTAGTGAGGGAGAGCCTTCAGGCTCTACTCCCTCCACATCTTCTTAGGTGACTTAGAAGATGAGGTTCATTGTTAGCTACTCATGGCAGTGAGTCCTTAAACATTTGAGTAGTCATTATGATGATAGGTAGATGATCTAGGAATGAATGTGACTAAAAGGCAACACATTGGTATTAGCATCATGACATGTTGTAGATGGGATGGAGATTCCATGGACCTGAGCATGGGTTTGGAGTAGATTCTTGGTTGAGTTTGAGATTGTGACAGGATGCTGAAGAAACAATTGACGATGGCATGGAGAAGCTACATTCTCATGGATTGAGCACTACAGTTGGATTAGCTACCCAATCAGTTCGATGACACGAGGGCACGCAGTGCACTAGGTTTGTGTTAGATAGATGTCTTGGTTTTGATTGGGATGTTGAGTTGGCTGGAGTATTATGTAGAAGTGTTCACATGATGGAACGACACATGATGGAGACTGTCATATTATATATGTTGTAGGGATGTTTGCGATATATAGATAGATTGAAGTCATGGATTAGGAAGATGATTGTTCGTATAAACACATACTGATGGATTTATGTGGCATTGGATGGAAGCTACAGTGGATGGTCGGATTGCTGAGGACGGTAATGACCTTAGGTGGGGGAGGATGTAACACCCTGCAGTTGTTGAGACAGTTGGTCGGCATGAGCGCGCCCATTGGGCGAGCTGAACGAAGGAAATGGTGAGCTGGCGAAGGGTGAGACACGGGGGTGAGGTGAGCTCTGGTTAGCGAGTAGACGAGTGGGTGTAGCGATGAGCCAAGGCCAGGGACTTATAGTGGGCGAGCGGGCAGCTTGAGCCCACGAGCTGACTTGAGCCAAATAGAGAAGAGTCATGATGGGTGGGCAGCCACACATATTATGGGTGGGCCAACATGTTATAAACGAAACAAGCCGATGAGTTATGTGTGTGGTTGGTGGGTTGGCCAAATGCCCCACACAACAGAGGAATGCATATACATAGACGATGGTGAGTTGGTTGAAGAATCACTTGGACATCGAATCACACTTGATCAATGAATAAGTGTGAGGTGTGAGCTAGCCATTTGGCGGTTCTGCGATGGAGCAGAATGTGTGATGAGCCCGCACGACGGGTGAAACTGAAGGCATAAACGGTGGAAGTATTGAGCAGGATGACACGACGTGTGCGCCCACCAAACGGAATGTTGAACGAGTCAGTTGGGTGGATAACTCATGCAGGTCGACCCATGAGTGGGAGCGCCTAGCGTGGTGAAGTGCGAGGGTGAATGACGGTTGTTGGTTTGTGAAAGGAGGTGCGACGAGCATGCGGACGTGCCTGAGTTGGGTGGCAAGGTGACACAAGTAGCGGCACCTGAGTTGGGCAAATTACACGGTTCGTTCGACAAGATAAACAAACGTGTTTAGGGATAAACGAAGAGTTGGGCAAGTTGTGCGATGACCATGTAGGCATGCCGAAAAGCTGGGCAACTGAGTTTGCTGGGTGAATGTAAAATTTGACTAAGTGTAAATTTGGGGTCTCCCAAGATTGAACTTATATATATTGATTATTTAGGCAGACTCATTATAGGGAGTTGCCCCTCCCTTTATAATGTTGTGCATTTATGTGTTAATGTTGTTTATGGTGAATGTTAATGGTTTTCACTGTGTATAAAGGAAAACACATACTTGGTAAAGAAGAAAATAAACTAAGTATCCAAAGTTAGGCATAGTCCACGATTGCAAGTATTAGTCAAAAGAAAGTGGTCAGTGGTGCCGTACCTCCTATATTGTGGTTGGAAGAGTAGTGCCAGTGTAGGGGCATGATAGTCGGTGTCACACCCCTACACTGGTGGTGATCTTTCAACCACTCTATAGTGAGGTGCGGCACCACCGACCCTTTTCTTTTCACCAGCACTCACGGTCATGGACTATGCCTAACATTTGTACTTAGTTTATTTTTCATTACCAAGTATTTAGTTTATCCTTTATACACGATGAAAACCATGAAAATTCATCATAAACAACATTAACATATAGAAATGCACAACAGTATAAAGGGAGAGGCAACTCCCTGATGTGAGTCTGCCCGTATATTAATATATATAATCTTCAACTTTCAGAAGACAAGTTAAATCTTGGAGGAAACCCCAAATTTACACTTAGAAAATTTTTCAAAACTTCAGGAAACTTAGTTTCCCAGCTCATTGTTTCATCTGAACAATGTCCGCACGACTTGCCCAACTCTCCATTTACCCGTCGCATGTTTGTGTCATTTGCCCAACTCAGGCGTGTCCTTCATTTTCGTGTCGCCCAACTTCGGCGCCCTCCGCACGCTTCATTGCACCTTTTGTTCGCAACCCAACTCCTATGTTTCGTTTCCACTCGGTGCTCGGCACACCCAACCACGGGTCACCCTCACCCAGTTCACCAACTTGACCAACCATTTTCCCTGCCTGTTGTTCGATATGCACACCCTTCGCACGCCTCGCATGACCCACCACACAGATACCCTACTCAGTTGCTCCACCCAGTTGCACCTCCGCCTGTTCACCCGGCGCCCTACCCGGGTTGCCTGTTTGCCCGGCACCCTACTCGGGTCGCTCATTCACCACCTAGTTTGACCGCACCTTCATACAACCTGCCAACCTTCGTACTATCTGCCCGTTCAGCCTGAGCTCATGTGTCTGCGGTTCTACGGCTAGCTGCAGTCCCTATGCACTTAGATCACACTTTGGTTGATCTGTGTTGTCTGAATGACTTCGTTGATTGAATGATTCTCCACTTAGCTCGCACTTATATGCTTTCTCGCTCATCGTTCAAGTGCCCAGCCGACCTGCCAGCAAATGCACTCCTGTCTGCTTCACAACATAACCAATAAATCGTGACTCCCTTGCATCGTTCGGCCGCCCACCCATTCCATCGATCCACCCATCAGCCCACCCATCGGTCGAGGCACACATGACTGCCCACATGGCTATAGGTAAAACTCTACCATAACTCCATCGCATTTCTTCCCAACCACTTTGCATGATGTTCAACTCGTCTCTTGCACCCATGCACTTTTCCAACCAAAGCTTGTTTCTCATTCGTTGAGTTTTCCATCCATCGCATGGATCTCAGGGCATTACAGTCGAGGTGGGGTGGAGGCTATTTGAAACCTCTGCCCCACCTTGGCAGCTCGACGGCCTACTCGGTTGGCGTGGTGATTCCCAGAATCGCCCCACCACCCCGGCAGGCCATTGGGTCACCGGGGTGGGGCGGAGGGTGGGGTGATTCCTAGAATCACCTCGCCACCCCCGCAGGCTGTTGGGCCACCGGGATGGAGCAAAGAGTAAGGTGATTCTAGGAATTACCCCGCAACCCCCGTGGGCCAACGGGGTGGGTTGGGGTGATTCTCGGAATCACTCCACCACCCCCATGGGTCGTTGGGCCATCAAGGTGGGGCGGAGGGCGGGGTGATTCCTGAAATCACCCCACCACCCCCACAGGCCATTGGGCTATCGGTGTCACTCACCTACACTGGTGGTAATCTTCCAACCACACTAAAGTAAGGTGCGATACCACTGAACACTTTCTTTTCACTAATACTTATGTTCATGGACTACGCCTTAACATTCATAATTATTTTTATTTTCGTTACCAAGTATTATATTAGTCCTTTATACAGATGAAAACCCATACACATTCATCATCAACAACACTATACAATAGAAATGCACAACAGTATAAAGGGAGGGGAAACTCCTTGCAATATGAGTCTGTTCGAATATCAATATATATAAATTTTCCACTTTTACAAAGTATAATTTAAACCTTGGAAACCCCAAGTTTACACTTAGCCAATTTTCCAACTCGTCATGTCATTTGCCCAACTCGGGCATGCCTCGTTGTAACCGTGTCGCCTCTCTTGGGCGCCCTCCACACGAGTCACACCTCTGTTTCACCAAACTGGCACTCCTTTGTTTCGTCGTGCACGACACGCCCTACACAAGTCACCCGTCTGCACATTCACTGTGTCATCGTGAATGGCGCACCCTACTCGGGTTGCCTTTCTGCACGTTCTCCCATGCACGACTACCTACCACACACCTTACCCGGCCGTTCACCACAACTCGTCTCGTCAGCAGGTGCACCCGTCGTTCCATCCTGCTCAACTCACCAAACCGTCCACCTGAATGCCTTATACCCAATGATCCACTGAACTACCCATCGCACTTGCCAAACGACCACACAACCATTGTGCACGGCGCGCTCTCACCCGAGTCACCCATTCAGTTCGACTCATTGTCGTGCAACTTTGCCCGACCGTCCAACTTGTGGTTCACCCAAACACTGTTCTTCATTTTGTCACCCATCATGTGGGTTCATGGCCTACGGTTACCACAGCCAACCAAACTTTGCACCTTTTTCTCCTCCTCACACTTCACCTTTGTTGAAAGACTTATGCTTGGATGATGATTTGTTTCATCCACCCGCTCGCCTATATATGGTGGGGTGGCGTGTCATGTCACCCGGCCGACCCTCGCTACTTCGCCTGGTTGACTCATTTCATGTTGCAATGTTTTCCCGAAGGTTGGGTTGGCCTACCCAACTCGTGGGACCGCCCACCTTTGCAGCCCTACCATCGCACATCGTTTGGTAGGCCCACAGGTCGAGCACCCAGCTCGCCCACATATAAACACATGACCACCTTTGCTTACACACAAGTGTCTTGCCCGTTCGGTCATTTCACCAACTCGTTGTTCTGGTGGAGTCACCTCACATGCTGCATGGACTGTAGGTCCTTACATCCTCCTCCACCTGAATTCATTATTGTCCTCGACAATATCTCATCCCAGTAACCATCTGTTACCATGATAACCATCACATCCTTTGTAAGGACATGCGGTCTGTGCGACAGGCAGGACGACTCCACCGAGTGAAGAGATGGACGAGCTATGGTAAATAGGTGAGACACGTGATGTGCGAAGTGTGTGGACGAAGGTTTGGTCATAGGTTTATAGGTGGGAGAGCTTAGCTTGACCCGCGAGCCGACATGCACGAGGAGTTTGCGATGGGTGTGTAGGGGGGCGGACCCACGTGTTGGGGTAAGCCGACCCATCCTCCGTGCGAAGTTGCGAGATGTACGAAGGTCGGCCAGGCAAGAAATGTGAGTTGGCTGGATAACTGACTCGCCCACCAAGCCATATATATGGGCGGTGTGGTGGAAAGGAAAAGGCATATTCGAATGATGATCATTCAAACAACAACCGAATGCAAAGCTAACCGTAATCCAGGCGAATTGCGAAGTGCGTAAGGGAGTAGAACTACAGGTGGTGCAAGTGATGCACTCGCATGACAGGCAGTTTGGCATAAGTGTGAAGGAGGAGCATTTGGACGAGTTCGGCGAGTCGGGTAAGGCTGTACAAGATGTGCGCCTGCCAATGTGTTGGGCTAAATGGGTGACCCAAGTGGGCGCCCGCTGAACGACCAATCAAAGTGCAGAAAGGGTGACCTAGTTGGGTGTGTCGTGCACGAAGGTGAGTCGAGTGACATGAAGGTTGTGCAGACGGGCAACTGAGTGAGGACGCACTGTGCACGATGGTTGGGCAGAATGGTGACTCGTGCGAACAGGTGACATAGGTAGGGCTTGCCATGCAAGACGAAACAAAGAAGTATTGAAATGAAGTTTGGTGTGCCGGTTTGGTGAAACGGAGGTGTGACTCATGCGAAGGGTGCCTGGGTGTGGCAACACAGTTACGACGAGGCATTCCTGAGTTGGGCAAACAACACAATTGTGCGATGAGGTGAACAAAGAGTTGGGTGAGTCGTGCAGTGACCATTCGGAGGTGCGGAAGAGCTGGGCAACCGAGTTTTCCAAACGTTGGAAATTTGGCTAAGTGTAAATTTTTGGTTTCCCAAGATTTAACTTGTATTTCTAAAAGAAGATTATATATATATATTGATTCGAGCAGACTCATATTGTAGGGAGTTTCCCCTCCCTTTATACTATTGTGAATTTCTATTGTATAATGTTGTTGATGATGATTGTGTATGGGTTTTCATCTGTATAAAGGAAAAAGATAATACTTGGTAATGAAAAATAAACTTAGTACGAATGTTAGATGTAATCCATGAACATAAGTATTAGTGAAAAGAAAGTGTTCGGTGGTGCCACACCTCGCTATAGTGTGGTTAGAAGATTACCACTAATGTAGGGGGTGTGACAGTTAGTATCAGAGTTGGTGTACTGAATCAAGGAGCTGATTCTACAAAGACCGAAGACTTGGTAGGGAGTTCAAGTTTTGCAGGTGACAAGTGGTATATCAGGGTGATTCAGGTGAATGGTGGAAGAAGTGTAACACTTCGTGATAGTTTTAGCAAAGGTGAAGCTTAGTGCTTGGGCTAAGCTGAATGACAAGGTATGGCGGGTTTGGAAGAATGGGAAGGGAAGCTCTTGCTGAACTTATATAGGTTAAAGCAAATGAAAGAAGAGAACCCCCGGATTTGAGATAAACTTGAAGTCTTGGAAAGGAATGTTGAAGACAAACTTCTTCAAATTAGTTGGGCATTGGAGTAGGATGAAGTTGCAGCTTCTGCTGACAAGGAAGAGGAAGCCGTGATGTTTGAGGATGTTGCAAATGTGACCATGATGGAGGATGAACTTGAGATTGATCAAGTTGGACTAGGATCGTGTAGTTTGCAGACGTGGGAGGATGAGGATACTCACATGGAGGAGCCTCATGATGAAGTAAGTATTATGGATACTTGTGTTTCAATTGAGCATTTGGTAGATGAACTGTATGCAGGGAAGAGCAAAATCAGTTTGCTGATGCAAGGGAGCATCTTACCATGGATGTCTATGATGAGACCTTGTATGGAGAAGCAAGGGTTTTTAACTATTGCAGGACTTGTTGGGGTTATTTCTGACCTTATGGTAGAAGGTGCAAAGGCCCGTGACAAGGGAGGAACATGATGATCATTATGGAGGAATTGGGTCATGCTTTAGCCACATGGAGAATTGGCTAAGTGCCCGGCATGACTCATGGACAGATTGGAGGAGGGCACACACTTGGGTATGATGATACTTGGGTGGACTTCTCATGGCTAAGACCAAGAGAGGAAGTCTTGGTGGAACCTTTAGTGGGGGAGCTATGATGGAAGGGACTCATGATGATGATATGGTTAGGTGACTGAGTTCACTAGACTGGGATTTGCAAGTTTGGATGTGGATGACTGATTGTTGTGATGGGTCTACTTGGTTGGACAACATGGGCAACTTGTGTCATGGACATCAGGTTGGAGATATGGAGCATGGCAGTCTTATGTAGGGACATTATGCAGGAGCACTTGTAGAGGTGTCACTTATGGGCATCCAATGAGGAGTGCCAAGGCAGAGATGTTGTGCAGGTGGATTTGCTAGTGTGACATGGAGACTTATTACTTATGAGCTGATGGAGAGGTTGTGCACTATTGTACAACAAGGCCATGGACTGGTTAGAATTGTGAGTAGACTATGGAGCATTCCTACTACATGGAGAGCTGAGGCATCTTGTAGAGACCTTTAGGCCGAGACATGTATGCTTGCTAGATGTTGGGTTGAGATGACTCATGGAGCTCATGATGACATGAGGTTGTGAATTTTTGGGAATTCATATATGGTGGACTTGGAGGATCTAATGCATTAAGGAGCTGAGGTGAGGGACTTTGATGCAGACTTGATGTGGAGGACTGATATGAGACACTTTGGAGTGATGGAGCTACAATGATGATGATGCCTTAGTGGAAACACTTGGGCATGGGTTGAGCTGAGACTTAACCACTTTGACACATGGGAGTTGATTGGTCTATGATCATGGGCAGCACATGGGAGATGGGACAGGTGTATACGTGTTTCTATGGAAGACTTGAGGGATGGCACATTACAGATATGATGGAGGTTGCTTCATGGACCTAGATGTGGCACATCGAGAGTTGGAGTTTGATGAGAGGATCTCTTCACTTTTAGGAGATGGATGTTTTACAGATGGATGATGATGTTGGGATAGATGCAGCCGATTTCATGCAGCACATTGGTACCAATCATCATGGACATCATGTTACAGATGAGATGGAGACTACTTCATGGACCTGAGCATGGCTTACACTTATATGGAGATGGATTCTTGATCGAGTTGATGATGTGACAGGATGTTATGAGAAATGACTGATGATGGCATGAGGATGTTAACTCTCATGGTTTGGGTGTGACAGTTGGATTAGCTACCAAAATAGTTCAAAACATGGGGACCGGTAGTGCAAAGAGATGTGTTAGCATTGTGTTGGAGTATCATGGCAGCAGTTCACACAATGACGATGCATGACGAGGTTGACATGAGATTTTGTAGTGGGCATGTAGCTTGAGATGGAGGGACCAGCATTCCACAGTGGGAGTAGCATGTGGAGATTGCGATAGATGTGGTTATGTTCATGGATTGAGATGATCTTCTAATGTTTGACATACCTATGCAGTATATGCCTTGGTATGGATATCTTCGTGACAGATAGTTACTAGGATGAGATATTGTCGAGGACGATAATGATTTCAAGTGGGGGAATATGTAAGGACCTACGGTCTGTGTGACAGGCAGACAACTCAATTGAGAAAAGAGATGGATGAGTTGTGGCAAATAGGCGAGACACGTGATGTGCAAAGTGTGTGGGCGATGGTTTGGTCATAGGTTTATAGGCGAGCAAGATGGGCTCGACCTGCGAGCCGATGTGCACAAGTAGTTTTCAATGGGTGTGTGGAGGGGGTGGACCCACAAGTTGGGACAAGCTAACCCATCCTTCGTGCAAAGTTCAGTCGAGAAAGAAACGTGAGTCGGCCGAATAGCTGACTCGCCTATCGAGCCATATATATCGGTAGTGCGGTGGATAGGCAAAGGAAAATTCAAATGGTCATCATTTAGACAACAACCGAATGCAAAGCTAACTATAGTCCAGGTGAAGTGCGTAAGGGAGCAGAACCGCAGGTGGTGCAGGTGATGTGCCACACGATGGGCAGTTCGGCAGAAGTGCGAAGGAGGATCATTTGGGTGAGTTTTACGAGTCGGGAAAGGCTGCATGATGTGTGTGCCCACCGATGAGTTGGGATGAATGGGTGACCTAGGTGGGCAACCACTGAACGACCAACTGAAGTGTAGAACGAGCAACTTGGTTGGGTGCACTGTACATGGAGGTGAGTCAGGTGACACAAAGGTTGTGCGGATGGGCGACCAGGTGAGGGCGTGTCGTGCATGACAGTTGGGTAGAACGGTGACCTGTGCGACGAGCAACCCAGGTAGGGTGCGCCATGCATGATGAAATGGAGAAGTGTTGAAACAAAGTTTGGTGTGCCGGTTTGGTGAAATGGAGGTGTGACTCGTGCGGAGGGCACCTGGGTGTGGTAACACAATTACGATGAGGCGTTCCCAAGTTGGGCAAACAACACAATTGTGTGACAAGGTGAATAAAGAGTTGGGCGAGTTGTGTGGTGACTGTTCAGAGGCACCAACGAGCTCGGCAACCGAGTTTTCCAAAAGTTGGAAATTTGTCTAAGTGTAAATTTGGGGTTTCCCAAGATGTAACTTGTACTTATAAAAGAAGATTATATATATATTGATTTGGGCATACTCATATTGTGCATTTCTATTGTATAATGTTGTTGATGATGAATGTGTTTGGGTTTTCATCTATGTAAGCGACAAAGATAATACTTGGTAACGAAAAATAAACTAAGTACGAATGTTAGGCGTAGTCCATGAACATAAGTATTGTTGAAAAGAAAGTGTTCGATGGTGTCGCACCTCGCTATAGCGCATTTGGAAGATTACCGCCAGTGTAAGGGTGTGACATCCTTGGTCCATGATATCAACTAGTCCATACACCACAAACATCCCTGAAACATATGAAAAATGACCGTCTCCACCATGTGTCGTCCCATCCTGTGAACTATCATCAAGATACTCCAACATAATGCTAACACAACTCTGCACACTGTCGACCCCCATGACTCAAACTGGTTGGGCAGCTAATCCAACTGTCACACTCAAACTATAAGAATGCACGTCCTTATGCCATCATTAGTCTATTCTCAGACTTTGCCACATCTCAGACTCACCAAGAATCTCCCCATGCATAGGTCCATGGAAACTCCATCCCATCTGCAACATGTCATGATGCTAATGCCAAGCCATTCCTGCATCATCTGTCATACCCGCTCAACCTGTTTAAAGGACTCACTACCATGAGCAACTAACAATGAGCCCCATCTTATAAGTCATCTAAGAAGATGTGGAGGGAGTAGAGCCTGAAGGCTCACCCTTACTGATCAACTCAATCCATCTCTTTGGATCTTCTATCTCCATCCTTTGTAGATATGCAACCCGATCCTGCTCTTGGACATTCAGCCTCACATAAACATCATCATCATCATCATCCTCAACTTCCTCCAGCCTCCTAGACAAATCTAAGATAATATCGGATAGTGTCCTGACAACCTGTGACTGTTCCGTAAGCTTTTTCTCAGTAGTAGACAACTGCTTACGCACATCATTCATTCGCTTCTCGTCCTCCATCTACATCACTTCCAACTTACACTCGGATCTTGTCACACCAATGGTTGGAACACCAATGGGTACATGTTCCCTTCCATCGTAAATGTACAACTTCCTCAAATGTGGAAAAATCATTGCCTCATATTGTTTCAAGAATTCCATTCCCACCACAGCTTCATAGTCATCAATCCACACTATAGTGAAGTTGACTTTCCTGGTCCACTCAGCTAGTGTTGTGTCCACTCTTTCAGCTACACCAATCATGGAATCAGGAGGAGAATTCACTGTCTTCATTTTTTCCTTCACCGGTACAAACTTCAGCCCAATCCTTCTTGCAACATCCTCACTCATGAAGTTGTGAGTAGCCCCACTATCCACCATAGTGAGCACATTTGTACTCCCAACCTTCATCCGAACATACTCCAAGTTGTTCCTTTCCAAATCTCTTCGAGAGACCACTTCCATAGCAGCTGCAGCTCCAAGTATCTGCATCATCCCCACAGAAGTTCCTTCTTTCTTCGTATTAGACTGTGCCACCACAGCCACATTCTGTCTGGAAGGACAATTATTCACCATATGTGGTTCCACACATATCTAACACTTCAATGGTTTCTTCGTCTTCGACTTATCATACGATTTCGAAGCATCATCTTTCTTCTCTTTCGGCTTATCGAACTTCTTCTTTTTCTCATCAGAAGTTTTGTCATAATGCTCCACCAAACAATCCACATCAGCAAAATCCTCCTCAAGTGTCTTAATCTTCTACCTCTTCACTTCATTGCGTGCCTAAGGTTTCAGCCCAATAATGAAGTTGAACATCTTGTCCCTTTCCGCCATGTCTGGAAGTTCCAGAACTACACTTGCAAACTCCCGCTGATATGCCTGCAGACTTCCCATTTACTTAATGTACTTTATCTTCATCCTTGCTTCTCGTGTTTCATCCTGAGGACTAAAGTGGGTTTGCAAAGCCTTCTTCATCTCATCCCACGAAGTTATGTCATTAGTGCTACCACTAGCAATCTGATCCATCCTCCTTCGCCACCATATCTTAGCATCCTTCGTCAAGAATTGAGCAGCCACTTTCACTTTAGTCTCCTCATTAGGTAAACCCAAGCATTCCAAGTATTGCTCCATATCCCATAGAAAGTTACCAAGAGTCTTCACACTTCTTGTACCATCATAAGATTCTAGTTCCTTAACTTTGACATGAGGCACTCCTCCACCTGAGTTATGTCTCATGGCCTTCTTCAACACCACTATCTCATCCTTCACTTCATCAAGGGACTTCTGCAAGTTCAAGATTTCTGCCAAACCTTGGTCTCTTGCCTTCCCAATCTCCTTGAATTCTTCTTCAAGTTGTTTACACTTAAAGTCAGTGTACTCATATTGGGTCCGGAGTTCATTGAATTCCTCTCTCATCTTCGCATTGCCTTCTTGATCTTTAAGGGTCTCAGCCACTCTCAAAGTCTAGAAAGAATCCAATTCTTCCATCCTTTCCAATACCCTGTTTATGAAAGCGTCGGTTGCATTGTGGCTAGAATCACCAATAACATGATATTCACCTACCATCTCTACCATCAGCTTCCTTCTTTGTGATCTAGTATAGACCATCCACCAGATTCCCTGCAAACTGAATCATCTCTTGATCAATGATCAACTTCTTTCACCTGCAAGTCACTGTCACTTCACCAAGTTTCCTACAAAACTTGGACCAGCTTTGATACCACTTGTCACAAAGTGCAAGTGTGTATCAACTTCTTCTGCAAATCCCCTTTGCACTTCACTAGCTCTGATGCCACTTGTCATGCCCCTACACTGGCAGTAATCTTCACACTGCACTATAGAGAGGTGCGGCACCACCGAACACTTCTTTTCACCAATACTTATGTTTATGGACTACGCCTTAAGATTCGTACTTAGTTTTATTTTCATTACCGAGTATTATATTAGTCATTCATACATATGAAAACCCATACACATTCATCATCAACAACATTATACAATAGAAATGGACAATAGTATAAAGGAAGGGGAAACTCTCTGCAATATGAGTTAGCCCGAATATCAATATATACAAATTTTCCACTTTTACAAAGTATATGTTAAACCTTGGAAACCCCAAGTTTACACTTAGCCAATTTTCCAACTTGTTGTGTCGTTTTCCCAACTCAGGCGTGCCTCATCATAAAAGTGCCACCTCACCCAGGTGCCCTTCGCATGATTCACACCTTCGTTTCACCAAAGTGACACTCCTTCATTTCATCGTGCACAACACACCCTACCTGGGTCACCCATCTTCATGTTCACCGTGTCATTATGCATGGCACACCCTGCTTGGGTCGCCCATCCGCACGTTCACCTGTACACCGCTGCCTATTGTACACCTCACTCAGTCATTCACCACAACTCATCTCATTGATGGGCGCACCCATCGTGCCACCTTGCCCGACTCACCGAATTGTCCACATGAATGCCTTATACCCAATGCTCCACTGAACTGCCCGTCGCACTTGCCAACTAGCCACACAACTGTCATGCACAGAGTGCCCTCACCCAAGTTGCTTGTTTAGCTCAACTCATCGTCGTGCAACTCTGCCCAACCGTCCAACCCGTGGTTCACCCGAATGTTGTTCTTCGTTTTGTCACCTGTCGTGTGGGTCCATGGCCTTTGGTTACCGCAACAAACCAAACTTCCCGCTTTCTACTCCTCCTCACACTTCGCCTTTGTTGAAAGACATCCGCTTGGATGATGATTCGTTTCATCCACCTTCTCACCTATATATGGTGGGGTGGTGGGTCGTGCCACCTGGCTAACCCTCGCTAGTTCGCCCAACCTACCCATTTCATGTCGCAATGTTTGCCCGAAGGTTGGGTTGGCCCGCACGACTTGTGGGACCGCCCACCTTTGCAACCCTGCCATTGCACATCGTTTGGTTGACCCACAAGTCGAGCGCCCAACTCACCCACGTATAAACACATGAATGCCTTTGCTTGCACACAAGTGTCTTGCCCGTTTGGTCATTTTGCTAGCTTGGCATTTTTCGGTGGAGTCACCTCGCACATCACATGAACTACAGGTCCTTATAGCCGGGGTGGGGCAGAAGGCGGGGTGATCCCCCCGAACCACCCGCCAATCCACAGGATCATTGGGTCTCTAGAGGTGGGTCGAAGGACGGGGTGATTCCCCAGATCACACCACCACCAGCGAGCCGTTGGGCCTAGGGGGGCGGGGGTGGAGGGAGGGGTGATTCTCAGAATCGACCCGCCACCCCAACAGGCTGTTGGGCTACCGGGTGAGGTGGGGGGAGGTGGATGGTGGGATGATTCCCAGAATCACCCTGCCACCTCCGCGGGTTGTTGGGCCGTCGGGTGCCGGGGGGGTAGGCGGGGTGATTCCCGGAATCCTCTTGCGACCCCGAGGGGTCGTTGGGCTACCGGGGTGGGGCGGATGGTAGGTTGATTGCTGGAATTGCCATGGGGCAGAGGGCAGGGTGATTCCCAAAATCGCCCCGCCACCCCCGCGGGTCGTTGGGTCGCCGAGGTGGGACAGAGGGCGAGGTGATTCCTGGAATCACCTTGCCACCACCACAGGTTGTTGGGTCACTAGGGTGGGGCAGAGGGCGGTGTGATTCCTGGAATCACCCTGCCACCCCCGCGGGCTGTTGGGGCATTAGGGTGGGGTGGAGGGCGGGGTGATTCCCAAATCCACCCCACCACCCCCGTGGGCCGTTTGGCCACCAGGGTGGGAAGAAGGGCGAGGTGATTCCCAGAATCACCCTGCTAGCCCTACTAGCTGTTGGGCCACCGGGGTGGGCAGCCTCTACCCCACCATGGTGGCCTAATAGCCCATGGTGGTGGTGGGGTGATTTTTGGAATCACCCCACCACACCCAACCTCCGCCCCACCCCAGCGGCCAAACCGACCCACGGGGGTGGTGGGGCGATTCTGGGAATCACCCCACCACCCCCGCAGGTTCATTGGCTCTCGTGGTGGCATGGAGGGCTATAGACAACCTCCTCCCCACCCCGACTATAATGCCCTAAGATCACCCTACCACCCCCAATCTCTGCCCCACCCCAATGGCCAAACATCCCATGGGAGTGGCAGGGTGATTCCAGGAATCACCCCACCACTCCCACGAGCTGATTGGGCACCGTGGTGGTGTGGACTCCCCACCCCGATTGTAACACCTTGAGATCTGTGTGATGGATGGGCGACTCACTAAACGAGCGATGAGCTATGGTTGGCAAAGTGCATGGGTGAACAATATGAACTGCAAGTCATGTGAAGTGGTTTGGAAGAAATGCGATGGATTTAGGATGGAGTTTTACTTATACCCGTGTGGGTAGTCCTGTGTGCCTCGACCGATGGGTGGGCCGACGGGTGGATCAATGGAATGGGCAAGCGGCCGAACAGTGTAAGAGAGGGTCATCATATTGGTTGTGGTGAAGCCGACAGGAGTGCGTTTGGTGGTAGGTCGGTTGGGCACTTGGACGATGGGCGGACAAGCGTATATATGGATGGCGAGTTGTGTTGGTGAGGCATCAATCATTCGAACAACGCAGATCAACCAAAGTGTGAGCTAATTGCATGGGGACTGTAGTTAGGTGCAAAATGGTGCACACATGAGCCTAGGCTGAACAGGTGGACAGTGCGAATGTTGGAAAATTGTGCAAAGGTGCGGTCGAACCGGGCAGTGAACGGGCGACCTGAGTAAGGAATTGGGTGAACGAGCGACCCATGATGGCGCAGAGGGCTATGGACAACCTCCTCCCCACGTTGGCTGTAATGCCTTGAGATACGTGTGATGGATGGGTGATTCACTAAATGAGCGATGAGCTGCGGTTGGCAAAGTGTGTGGGTGCATGAGACAAGTTGCAGGCCATGCATAGAAGCCTATGGACCGTGGGCTGTTAGGTCGTTGCGTTGGGGCGGAGGGCAGGGTGATTCCTAGAATCACCCCGCCACCCCTAGGGGCCGTTGGGGCATCAGGGTGGGCCATTGAATGGGCAACCCATGGTGGCACGGAGGGTTATGGACCTCCTCCCCACGTCGGCTGTAACACCCTGAGATCTGTGCAACGGATGGGCGACTCACCGAACGAGTGACAAGCTACAGTTGGGAAAGTGCGTGGGTGCACGAGATGAGTTGTAGGCTGTGCGTGGAGGGATATGGACTACGGGCTATTGGGCCACTGGGGTGGGGCAGAGGGCGGGGTGATTCTCGGAATCACCACCCCACCCCAGCGGCCAAATGACTCGCAAGGGTGGTGAGGTGATTCTAGTAATCACCCCAACACCCCGGCAGGCCGATTGGCCATCGTAGTGGTTTGGAGGGCTATGGACAGCCTCCTCCCCACCTTGGCTGTAATGCCCTAAGATATATGCGATGGATGGGTGACTCACCAAACGAGTGATGAGCTATAGTTGGCAAAGTGCCTGGGTGCACGAGATGAGTTGCAGGCTGTGCGAAGTGGTTTGAAAGAAATGCGATGGAGTTATGATGGAGTTTTACTTATACCCATGTGGGTGGTCCTATGTGCCTTGACCAATGGGTGGGCCGACAGGTGGATTGATGGAACGGGTGAGCGACCGAACAATGCAAGGGAGGGCTAATGTATTGGCTATGTGGTGAAGCCGACGGGAGTGTGTTTGGTGGTAGGTCGGCTAGCTTCTTGGACGATGGGTAGACAAGCGTATATATGGATGTCGAGTTGTGTTGGTGAGGCATCAATTATTCGGACAACACAGATCAACCAAAGTGTGAGCTAAGTGCGTGGGGACCGTGGTTAGGTGTAGAACAGTGGATGCATGAGCCCGAGTTGAATGGGTAGACAGTGCGAAGGTTGGCAGATTGTGCAAAGGTGTGGTCGAACCTAGCAGTGAACGGGTGACCTGAGTAGGGCACTAGGTGAACGAGCGACCTAAGTAGGCGGTTGAGTGAACGGGCAGAGGTGCGACTGGGTGAAGTGTGACCAAGTAGGGCATCTGTGTGGTGGGTTGTGTGAGGCATGCTGATGGCGCGCCCACCGAACGACAGGCAGAACAAACAATTGGGCGAGTTGGTGAACCGGGTGAGGTGCGACCTGCGGTTGGGTGTGCCGAGCACTGGGTGGAATCGAAACGTAGATTTGGGTTGCAAGAAAAGGTACGACAAGGCGTGTGGAGGGCGCCCAAGTTGGAAGACACATAAACGAAGGGCACACTCGAGTTGGGAAAACAACACGAATGTGCGACGGGTAAACGGAGAGTTGGGTGAGTCGTGCAAATGTCGTTCAGACGAAATGACGAGCTAGGCAACCGAGTTTGCCAAAGTTGTGAAAATCTGGCTAAGTGTAAATTTTGGGTTTCCTCCAAGATTTAACCTGTATTCTAAAAATTGAAGACTATATATATTGATATACGGGTAGACTCACATCGGGGAGTTGCCCCTCCCTTTATATTGTTGTGCATGATTATAGGTTGATGTTTTTTATGATGAATGTTCATGGTTTTCATCATGTATAAAGGGAGGGGAAACTTAATACTTGGTAACGAAAAATAAACTAAGTATGAGTGTTAGGCGTAGTCCATGACCGTGAGTATTGGTGAAAAGAAATGGGTCGGTGGTGTCGCACCTTGCTATAGAGCGGTTGAAAGATCACCGCCAATGTAGGGGCATGAAAAGTAGTATCAAAGCTGGTGTATGACGAAGAGTTGATCCCACTACACTATCATGATAGATGGTACCAGAGCTTTATTTTGAAGATTGTGGTGGACAGCTGATCTCATTACACTATCGTGACAGTTGGTACCAGAGCTGATTCAGGTGAAGTGCAAGTGAAAGAAGCTGATCTCACCGTTACTTCGTGACAGTGGTATCAAGAGCTGATTTTGGTTTTGCTGGGAACCTGGTGAATGCTGGATGGTCTATAATAGATCACAAAGAAGGAAGTTGATGGTTGAGATGGAAGGAGAACCTTATATTATGATAGGAGAGTCTAGTCACAACGTAGGTGAAGCTTTCATGGGCCAAGTACTGGAAAGGATGGAAGAATTGGATTCTTTCTAGACTTCGAAGATGGCCGAGATCACAAAGGATCACAAAGGCAATGTGAAGATGAGAGAGGATTTTGATGAACTCTGTGAATGATACAAGTATATTGAATGGAAGTATACACATCTAGAAGAGGAAGTCAAGCAGATTGGGAAGGCAAGAGACCAAGGTTTGGCAGAAATCTTGGACTTGCAGAAAACTCTTGACGAAGCAAGAGATGAGATCATAGTGTTGCAGAAGGTTGTGAGACATAACTCAGGTGGAGGAGTGTCTCATGTGAAAGTCAAGGAACCGGAATCTTATGATGGTACAAGGAATGCAAAGACTCTTGGTAACTTTTTATGGGACATTGAACAATACTTGGAACACTTGGGTTTACTTGATGAGGAGACTAAGGTGAAAGTGGCTGCTCAGTTTCTGACGAAAGATGCTAAGATGTGGTGGCAAAGAAGGTTGGATTAGATTTCCAATGGCAGTGCTGATGACATAGCTTCATGGGAAGACATGAAGAAAGCTTTGCAAGCTCACTTTACGGTTCTAGAACTTCTAGACATGGCAGAGAGAGACAAGGTGCTCAACTTTGTTATAGGGTTGGAATCTTGGGCACGCAATGAAGTGAAGAGGAAAAAGATAAAGACACTTGAGGAAGCCTTCGCTGCTGTGGATCATTTGATGGAGCATTATGACGAAACTTCTTATGAAAAAAATAAGAAGTTTGATAAGCCGAAGGAGAAAGCTACGAAAGATGATGCTTCGAAATCGAATGACAAGTCGAAGACAAAGAAGCCATTGAAGTGTTGGATATGTTTAGAACCACATACGGTGAATAATTTTCCTTCAAGACCAAAAGTGGCTATGATGGAACAGTCTAATACGAAGAAAGAGGAGACTTCTGTGGCGGTGATGTAGATTCTTGGAGCTGCAGCTGCTACAGGAGCAGTCTCACGAAGAGATCCAAAAAGGAACAATTTGGAATATGTTCGGATGAAGGTTGGGAGTGTGGATGTACTCACTATGTGTTTGGTCAATTTAGTGTTTCTAAATTGATTTCATTAATTGTCAACCCGGGGCTCGTAAGCTGATGAAGTGAAGGTTTACTATATGTACTTAAGCAACCTCTTAGATCTTTTTGTCGTTTGGGGGTGTTGTTTGTGGTCAATTCATCTTCCTAAGATGGAATGGATATTTTATAAACAGATGAGTGATAGTGTGTGTAAGGTGATTTCTAAATGAGTGAGTGTGTGTTACTGGTGGTTTCTAACTACCTTCTAAACTTGAAAAGAAAAAAGCTTGAAAGAAATAACTTGAAATGAAACTGAAAGAAAAACAAAAAAAACCACTTTCTAATAGCACTAGTCACTACTCATGCTGCTGTAATAAAAAGATAAGAAAAACTACTTTAAAGACCAGTTATAATGTTTAACTCTTCCTAACTCTCTTCTTCCAACATATGGTATTATGTGAAACACGATCAAGAAGTAGTTAGAAATAAGTCTAAAAAGTACTCAAAGCAAGCTGTAATTTATCAGTATTCTGATCTCTTAAAGATGAATAGCTTATGATAAAGAGACCATCAATATGTTAGCACACAACTTGAGAAACTAAACTAGAAATCAGCTAGGAAAACAGAGTAAAGGCAGCAACTATGAATATGACAACTGAAAATACTATTAGAGATAAAGCAAATACACAAAGACACACAATCCCGGGCTAACACTTGCAAAAGACAGTCCTGATCAGTCTAACGTAAATGCTAGAAATGAAATGACAGTGAAAGTAAATCAAATCTGTACATGTGTTAAAGAAAAGGAAAATTGCTGAATTCAAAAGAAGGAAATAGCAAGAACATAAAGGTAAATTATTGTACAAAGGCTGTTATGAACACGGGCCCTCCATCCACAAATCCCAAAGAAAAATCAGCTACGTAAAGGAGTCAAAACAACAGTCTTCTATTAATTCATAATGCAGAAATTACAGTCAAAAGTGCTGAAACAGCAGCTTCAAAACAGAGTTTTTGTGCTCACTAAAAGCGTAGCAATTACATAAACAAAACAACTAAAAACTAATCCTTAAGCGTCCGTAGACGCTGGATTTTATAAGCAAGCGAACAACTACCTACTGCGTAAAATATGAAACTGGAAATTAACTGACAACATGCTAATTAAATGGTTTAGCAACATGTCAATAGGTCCGTGGGTGATCTGGAAGGTACGGTCGTCATGGAGGTTGAATCCAAGGTTGGATCCTGTCTCCCATGACCTGCGTAGAGTGGAGGAGTTGCCATCTGGAGTGACATAACCTTTCAGCTCATGCACCACTGTTTGAGCTGGCTTTGTTGACCGAAGTTGGATCCTCGTTGACCGGAGGTATGCGTGGCGTTGCTGACCAAGCCAATAGCACAAGAACCTTCAACACCTTTACTCCCACGTGCCCATGTGATTCGTTTTTCAAAATGACACATGGAACATGGAGATCAATGAAAAGGCTGCGGAATTGTTGAATGGCTGCGGAATTGCCAGATAGCTGCGGAAACTCTGTGCATATGTCAAAAATCTAGAAAAACAATCAAACATTTAGCAAAGTCAACCAATCATGCTTAAAGACATCAAATGTAATGATCTGGGTAAGTTTATGAGGAAAATAGGGCAAAAGAGAGGGATAAGTGAGGAAAAGCTATAGGTAATGATGGATAATTAGGTGCAAGTTAAAGGCTCTACAGTGTTGTGCTTACCTGATCTGTTCAAAGTGAGGTTTCCCCTATTTTGAAACAAGAGTCTATCCATGAGGTTGGCATCTGAACCAGCACATTGGTGTCTGAACCAACCCATTATCCAGGAGAATTTCACAGAGGGATGTTGTTCCAACCTTCCCCGCCTGTCCCTAATATGGTGAGATTGCATGGGTTAGTTTCGGTGTTAGAGTGAAAGGAACCAAGCCCTTCTACTCACATTTGAGCTTCTGAGACATATGCTTTGAGACACATGCTTTGCATATGTATGTTCAACAACATTTTCTCATTCTAGTGAGGCTTGCCTATAGTATTTTGCAGGCATAGTAGCTCTCGCCCCACAACTAACGCATGATTAAGAGTGCCTCATACAATGAAATGGGAAGGAATGGGATTGTTGTTCATAAATTTAGTGTGGCTGGTTTTTCATTTAATTAATAATTGACTTAATTAGAAGTGAGCATAGATTGAGTTCTTATTCAAGAACCTTGGTGTGTCACCATGCCAAACCCTATTCCACCTATTCACTAACACAGTACCCTTTTCGCTTCCAGGTGCACCACTCATGTTGCGGCTTGACACAACAGATGTTCATGAAGATGCTGGGATGCAAGCTAGCTGGAGGATAATATGAACAGATAAGCGAGTGAGCATGTATCAAGAAAACTCAATGACCATGAAAATATATTGTGATTTTCCTATACTTCTAAGCTAAATAGTTAATTTTTCTTTACAAACCATTTATTTTTGAAGTGGAAGAGTCCCTATTTTTCATATAAGATGTAGTATGCTTGTGTGCAAATGATGGTAGTGATTGGTTTCATTCCCAAATGATTCATAACCAATGTCAACTAAGCATTGGAGGAGTAAATCAGTGACCTAGTTGTTGTGTGCCCTGCATTGAAGAGGTTGTTGGCAACCTAGGGCGACTAAAGAAATGAAATTTGGAGCAAACATACTCATTGTGCCGGCTAAAGAAATAAGGTTTGCAGCAGATAGACTCATTGTGCTGAAGGGGGTTCGAGGTTTTTGTGCCTAAGGGGGTGCGAGGTCTTTGTTCTTGTTAAGAGAGACTGTTGGCAATGACTGTGGCACCCTGTGGCGATTGTTCCTGTTCAGAGCAATTGGACTAAATATTTCGAGCAGTTGGACCAGATATGGGAAGTAATTAGACTGGATATGCTTCCCATATTCCTTTGAGTAGGTAGCCTATGGAGTTCAGCATTAGCCAAATCCTACAATGCTTTCTTTGAGGCCTTTTGATGACTGAACAAATAGGTAAGGTTACTGTCTCTCACTGATGTGAATAAAGAAAGCATTCTTCCTTCTTTGTATCAAACCCCAGACACAACAGTAGATTAGAATACCCTTGTCCTCTCTCTCACAATGGAAATTCTTGTATAAAAAGCTACTTGAGTTGACCCTTTAAGGCCACAGACCTGTGATGAATTATCAACTTTCTTAGTCCTCGAGATCCTTGCCTCCACCTATGATCAAGGGAGTTGTGGATCGTGCTTTAAGCTTCCTTAACCGATCAAATATAATTCTCCATTAAATTTTGCATCTTGAGCTTGAGCGATGAAGGACCAGGGTCTCATTCAAAGGTTGGTTGTTCACTTCCAAAGCTTCTGCTACCAAGTGCATTGAAAGTTAGTCATTTATTGGTGTGTTTGAAGTCTTTAAGGACCTACTCCTCCTTCCTTATCTATGAAGGACTATCATATGATGCATAGCTACACAGTTTGACAGCACAGGGCAAAGCAACCTCACAGCTTGACAACACAGGGCAAAGGACTCAGAACGTCAGACACCTAAGCAACATGCACGGGTGGAAACAGGTGGCAACTTCAGCCACTTATAAATTAGTTTAGTTTTTTTATACTTCCAAACTCTGCTAGCATTTTATACTGCTAGACTAATGCTAGCATTAGTTTAAACCAATTCCTAACAATTCTGAAATATGAGTGACATCAAGCGAAGGTACTATATGTTTATAGCATCTTGCTTTGGGAAGAGGTCAAATAAGACCACTGAAAAAGAAGAATATAGTTTTCAAATCACATAGTGCAGAGCGAAGTAAAAACAGAGTAAAGACTAATAAAAATTAATGTTATATGGGAGGATTCTGATTACTATAGTCCATGCCATCTGCCAAATAACAGGGACTAATAAAACCCAACTCGAAACATTATAATGGTCCGTTTTTTCTTAAATAATAAGTCTTCAAAACACTTTTGAAATAGATTTGGCTCGATAAAACATTTTAAAATGAAACATTTTGAAAAGAATGAAACCCTTTTAATCTTTTTTCCAAACTCTTCAAAAAGACACATGCCCGAAGCACCATAAGCACACATTTTTTAAAGAAAGATTTATGTGGAGATAGATTTGACTTTTCGTACTAGTCGTTGCACATAGTGGTGTAATGTCTCGTGCTTCCAAATTTCGTGGCTCCAAATTGAATTTACAACTATAACGCAGTTGTCTAAGCGTAGAATAACGCGGCTCTTGGATTTCTTTAGTTGTTTTTTAACGCTCTGGTTTTACGGCTTCGAATGCGTTATTCTTCCAATTAAAAAATAAATGCAGACTTCTGATTTCTTCTTGCTTTTCAATAACTTCGGAGTAGCAGTTTCTTTTGCAGCAGGAATCGCAACGGCTTTTAACATAAGAGGCTCTCACGGTTGCCTCACGCTCACTACGTTTTCTGCTCTTTTTCTGTGAATACACATACATATCGCAACTGCTTATATAGCATATAACAGGAGAGGCTTCTCACAGTTGCTTCACGTTCACTACATTTTCTACTCTTTTTCTGTGAATGCGCTGGTTAACCAATGCACCTCTTCCAATTCATTTTTGATTCTTTTTTTGGTCTCCTCGGGCTCTTGGTAGCTTTCTATGACCCAATCTTTGAGTTCCTTCTTCACTCTTTTTAATTTGGTTTCCCAGATATAGATTGGCGAGCCTTCCACATGGTAGCTCCAGGATTCCTTGACAATTTCTCTCGCTGTAGGATTCCGACTCCATAGAGGGCTGTATTTAAAGGGAATAGGGCCAAGGGGGTGATGGGTTTCCAAAGTTAAAGTGATCGGGTAGTGATCAGAGGCAGAGGTATTAAGAATATTTGTGTAGCCGACAGAGAAGGATGAGAGGAGTGATATGTTGACAAGGAATCTGTCAAGTCGTTCCATGATGTTACCACTGCCAATCCTTCGGTTGCTCCAGGTGTATCTGCAGTTTTTGGGAGTTATGTCCACTAATTCAGATTCCTGAATGATGGCCTTTAGGTGACCTCTGAATGGATCAGGAGCAAAATTTCCTCCCCTTTTTTCATTTGCATGCAAGATCATATTAAAGTCCCCTACGACTATGAGATTTGTGTTGCTTTCTCCCTCAATGCTTGTCTTCAGATTGTCCCAACAGATTTCCTTCTCTCTATGACTACGATTTTCCCATCTGTTCTGTTTTCTAGAATGTTTTTGATCCAGTTCAGGTGGATTATTACAGAATTGCAGATCCATTTGCTTTTGTCCCAAATGGTGACAATACCTCCAGAGGCTCCTCTAGATTCGCTAATGCTTCCTGAATACTGCTTTTATTGATCTATAATCTTTTTCATTTCTTGCTGATCTTGATTTTTTTCTTGGATCAGCAATATTTCTGGCTGGTCAATGCAGATTAAGTCTCGAAGAGCTGCTATTTTAGAGGGGTGCCCTAATCCCCTGCTGTTCCATGAGAGGATTTTAATCATGATGTATTGGATGTGCGGAGAGGTGCTCGCCTCTCTTGTTCTTTGTTGATTGCTTCCTTTTCTTGGTGTCGAAGGATGTAGGATTCGATTGGAGTTTGGGTGCCCATTGCTATGTCCTTCTGGGCAGACTCATCCCTATGTTGCTTAGCAGATTTCCTGCCAGGCCCCGGTTTCTTGTATGTATCACTTGATGCTCCATGTTCTTTCAGGGAGCTTCTGGTAATCCTTGATGAGAGGGGCTCGAGGGGAGTTTGAGAAGAGGTAATCTGAGGTAAATGGGAATCTGGAGGCTGAAGGGGAGGGTCTTCAAGGGCGGAGTCAACAGTGGAAAGGATAAGAAAGGGGTTGGAGGAGGACGGGAGAGGTGGATGAGGAGATAGGCTAGAGGGGGAAGGGGGAGAAGAGGGGTGGCACTGGGTAGAGGTTCCAGGGATGTCAGAGTCGAAAGGGGGTTTATGAAGGGGGTAGATTTCTTCTTTTTAATAGGCTCCCAGTGCCCATCTTGCTCTTCATTTTCTACATTAACAATTTTTGTGCATCTGTTAGCAAAATGTCGGTACTCGTGACATACCTTACATTTGAATGGAAGCTTCTCGTAGTCCAGCTGTTGGATATGGCTCCAATCGTCCACTTTTAGCTTGATTGCTTTAGGTAGTCCTCTTCCTAGATCCACCTCGACACATATCCTTGCGCAAGCTTGCATGTTGTCCTTGGGTTCGCTTCTGTCGATGTATTTGCCAACAAAATTCCCTATTTCCCGAACTGAGTCATCTCCCCAGCAATGAAGAGGAAGATGGGGTAGCCGGACCCAAACCGGAACGACGCTAGGGATATCCAGTTCCGGATCGAAGTCTGGGGTCCATTTATTGAGATAGAGGCCCCTGGAATCCATGAAGTAGGGATTGTTCCTGAAGATCAGGTCCTTGTCTTCTTTGGATTCAAAATGAAATGAGTAATACCCTTTCCCACAAAATCTTATTGAAATTTTCCCAGGGATCTTGTCCGACCAGTTTCGTTCTACCCATCACTGCACTGTTCTTGTTGATGGCCATAGGCATGTAAATTGTCTGATGAGACCTTTCTCAGCCAGGGATAAGGCTGCCATGCGAGGAAGAGTTGAAGGTAGTTGAACTTCCTAAAGAATATCAAGTTTCTTGACAAATTTCGAAATTGCGGGTCTAGGGTGCAGAGGAGGAAGAGATTTTACCAGATCTGAGAATGCTTTTTGATGGTCCTCCTGAGTTGGATCCGCGGGAGCCATGGCTGGGCCAAAGCCCCAGGCACTGCGCTGCTGGTTAGCTATGAGACTCAAGCCTCTCCTTCCCTCCCTGATATCTAAAAATCAAGGAGGCTTTCTGCCCAATAGACATATCACTGACTCCATCGTTCTCATTCAAGAAACCATCCATTCAAGTCTATCCAGGAAAGAGAAAGGATTTTTTCTAAAGCTGGATCTAGCAAATGCCGTCGATAGAGTAAGGCACTCATTCCTATCTGCTGTTCTAAACAAGATGGGCTTCGAACCTCCCTTCATCAATATCATCGTTGCCTGTATATCTAGACCATGGATCTCCCCCCTTATCAATGGTAGACCAGGAGAATTTTTTCAATATTCCCAGGGTCTCAGGCAGGGCTGCCCTCTTTCCCCCAATCTTTTCATCCTCATGGCAAAATCCTTTAGTCGAGTCCTGGATCATAATAGAAGAGTGGGAATAATAACAGGTATCAAATTTGGAAACGGAGTCAAAAATATCAATGATTCACAGTTTGCAGATGACACATTATTAATTGGTGGTGCCTCCACTACAATTGCAAGACGATTCAAAAATATGCTAGACCAATACATGGGGTACTCCGGAGGTGAAGTAAACCAGCAAAAAAGTTGTGACTATGGATGGAATATATCAAATCAAACTGCTCACAGTATTGCAACCATATTTGGCGTTACATGCAACCTAAACTGGAACCACTTCTCCTACTTGGGCATGTCGGTGAGTCTGGGCCCTCTAAAAGCAGAAACATGGAATGGGATCATTGACAAAGTAGAAAGGAAAGTGCAGCAGTGGGGAACTCGTTGTCTTAACCCTGCAGGCAGACTCATTCTTTTGAAATCAGGTATCACTTCCCTTCCTCTTTTTCGCTTCTCTTTAAATCAGGCACCTGCCATCTTTCATCATAAACTAGAAGCTGCTCTTCGACACTTCCTCTGGCAAGGGGGGAAGAATGACAAAAGCAAGTTTAATCTATTCAGTTGGAAGCACGTCATTCAAGCCCAAGACAGAGGAGGTCTTGGCATTAGATCTCCAAAAATCTTAAACCTAGCCTTTGGTGCGAAAATGGTATGGAGGTTGATAACTGGATCCACAGCGTGGTGGAAAAAGGTGCTGGAGATCAAATATCTAAGCTTCCCCAGGCAGGAACTCCTTGACTCCAATATGCCTAATAGAGACTCCACTAAAATCTAGAGGTTATGCAAGAAAGCGCTCCCCTTTTTGATGCAAAATATTTCGAAAGTTCCAGGTGGGGGAAACAACATCAAATTTGGAATAGACAAAATCATGGGGCAACAACCCTTGATCACGCAAAAAGAGGTTATTCCTGTTATCAATTATCTCAATAATAGAGGCATTCATAACTTAGACCAAATCTCCAGCTGGGACCGTTGTTCTCATGCCTGGACGGGCTGGTCCTTTCGAGACATCCCCACAACTTTAGAACCTCATCTCAGCTGTCTGAAGACGCTCCTCCACAGTAAAGCTCCCATAGGAAAAGAAAAAGCGGATGGTTTTCGCTGGGATCCAACTGGCTCAAACTACACAGTTAAAGTAGGGCATCAACACATCTACAACAGCACCTTTCAGATGAACTTGTGGAACCATTGGAAACTTGCTTGGCGTATAGAAGCCATTCCAAAAATAAAATTCTTCATATGGCTCTTGTTGAAAGGGAAAATTCTAACAGGAGAGAATCTTAAAAGACGAGGCATCAACGGACCAACTAGATGCCCCAACTGCTGCAATGCTGAAGAAACAATGCATCATCTATTCATAGAATGTCCCTACACTGTCGAATGCTGGAGAAAGATGTCCTCCATCGGCAACCTAACTTGGGAACCTCATCACAACATAGCTGAGACAATTTACAATTGGAAACAAAGTTGTCCTTGGAAAGAAAAAAGAAGTAGCTTGGTGAAAAGAGTATGGAATACACTTCCCCACACCCTGCTGTGGCGGATCTGGCTTGCCAAAAACAAAAAAACCTTCCAAGATAAGAGCTCAAACGCTAGAACAACCTGCTACAAAGCCAAAACTCTCGCTCTGGAAGCAATCTCAATCAACACCAAGGGGAAAATAGAAGTAACAAATTACACTGTGGAGGAACGAGATCTAATAAGTTACATATTGGATCATCATCACAATGTACAAGAACGTAAAAAGAGGGAGGCGCAGAATATTGAGAAAGCTAGACCATGGAAACTCAGACTAAAAGTTCAAGAATTTAACAACTGGATACAAAGTAATAAGTGTTTCTATCTTTTCTTTGACGGGGCTTCAAAATCAAACCCGGGTATTGCTGGGGCAAGGGGTATGATTTATAATGCCAATGGGGATTTCATTCTTCAGTATGAGTGGAGCCTAGGGACAGTGTCGAATAATAGAGCCGAAGCTCTAGCTCTGTTCCAGGCCCTAACACAACTAGGCAAACTAGGAATAAAGAAAGCAATAGTATTTGGAAACTCCTCAGTCATAATTCGCCTAATGGTCTATCAGCAGAACTCTCCAAACACTATGCTACAACAAATCGACCTTCGTAATCGAACCCTCCACCAGACTATGGAAGACATTCAATACTTTCATGTTCTTAGAAGTCTTAACAAGCAGGCGGATGACCGAGCCAACAGTGCGTGTGGACGACCAGCCGGCACCTTAAGATGCAGCTCTACATAAACTTTCCAACCCATACCATGAAGACCCTCATCATCATCGACCAGTACAAAACTGACAGGGCATACGTTAATCATGACGCTTGGGTGAAGCAAGGGATGACATTCTGCAAAAAATCCCTCAAAATCATGAAATGTATAAAACATCTAAGGATTGTGTCAAGCTCAGTAAAACGCCGGCTGATCCCTCACAAGATCCGACTCGGCTTTGTCAGTATCTCATGATTTTTCCGCCCCTTTCCCGCCTTACCTTCTCTTTGAGCTCGACTATATTTCTCCCCCAACCCTCTCTTCTTTGCGCTCATCCCTGCCTCCTTGGTCGCCTGATTTCTGCCTTCTTTCACCTTTGTTCTCCTGTGCTCCCTTGCAGGATTTTTGCAGCCCGACTCAGGGGCTCTATCTGGCTCTTTCGCCCTTCCCTCATCTCCTGTCAACTCTCTCCCTTTTGCACTCTGCTCTTTATCCCTTCTCACCTGTTCTTCACCTCCTCCCATCCACGATCTTTGGTGCTCATTCAAGCTTATGGTACTCGTGACAGAGGCTTCCTTTATTCTTCTAGAGCTTATCTGCTCTTTACAGATCTGGCGGTTAAAAATATTTTCAGTGCTTTTCCGCTTATCTTTGGCAGTTCCTCGTTTCAATCTTCTTGCACCTTCAAGTGTTTTTTGGCTCCCTTACCCCCTGTTTTGACTCCTACTCCTAGAACAAAGTGCCTTCTCTACTCTGTTTCCCTCTCCTTCGCATTCCCGTCCTCCCCATCTCCTCAAAGAAATTTCAGTGCCCACCTGTTCGGCTGGTTTGGTGGTTCCTGGTCCCTATTACTCAGTGCCTTCAAGAGTTCTTTGGCACATATTACTGTTACATCTGCTCTTCGATCAGTGTGCCTTTCACCTCTCTCAGTTTAACTATCCTCCTCTTTCCCGCCTTCTCCATCTTCCTTCATGGCATGCAGTGAAGATTGCCTGCACTGTGCAGACTTGTAAGAAAAATTATAAGAAATCAGAGCCCAACAATGCATTATGGAGAACCAGCAGAGGGCCTTGGAAACGAGACATGAAGATAAAAACCACATTATGAACAAGAAATACAGAGCTAAAATAGACCTCTTTTTGCACAGGGTTGCCTCTCTCCATGAACAGTTCAGTCATCTTTCAAATCGATGCAGCCACGCGGAAGAATCAATCTCCATTCTACAGTATATGATGAATAAGAAAAACAATGCAACTGCCAGTTCTTCTAGTGCCAAGAATGACGGAGTGGATCAGTAACCGGAAGAATCCACCACAAGATAAACCAGGCACATTGTCATAGACTAAAATTTTGTGCAAATGTCAATTTTGGATGTCTCAATATGTAAGAATCTATAGTAGCTCAGGTAATGTCAGAAGAAACACTAGCAGGGAAGGGATCAAGGAGGATTTTCCACTTTGTAACTCCCTTGATCCATGTTGTCAGTGGCATCTAATGTACCTCAGGAGCCTGGACTCCTTTTCCTTTTTCAGCCATTAATATAGCAACCGACTTTGTTAAAAAAAAAAAAAATAAAAAAAAAAAGGGCGGCTGTATATGCTCAACATACAATTTTGCTAATGCCAAAGGAAAATATGAGCGACATACCACACACAATCGCGATATAGAGGTCACATGATACCCTTCTGCACAATCCTTGGGCGAGTTGATGTAAACTGGAAGTGCTTTAAAGACCTGCCTGAGGCTTTATGCTTTGATGTTACACATGTTCAAGGTTGAAATAAATTTTATCTATTTGTACTTGTTCCAGCCATTTTTAAGTCATTGCAGATTCCTGAAATATTGGGGAATCTGATGGACATGAGCGCGGTCAAAAATTGAACACTCACATATCTATCAGATTCCCAAATCTGCAATCAACTTAAGTTCACCTCCTTCCATTGTTAATAGCAAGATTTTCCAAGAGACATACTGAGCAAGATTACTACGGAGGGCCCGCATAAGTGACAACATACACAAACATTTTCCATGGTTTCTCATTTTTTATTGCCTAACCGAGCACAAAAGAGTCGAGACTGATCAAAACTTCCAACCAGGACAGCATAAGAGACAACAAATATACACGCTTTCCATATTTTCTTCATTTTTTTAAAGCCTAAACAGGTGAGCTGTTAACATCGACACTGGGATTATGCCACCAACTACCCCGTAAAGTCTTGTGTAAATTACATCTCGTCGATTCGATCATAAAATTTTAAGGGGGATTATCCCTCCAACTGTTCTGGAAATTCTCGTGTAATTATATCTTATAGATTTCAGTTGTAACATACTTTGCGTAATACAACTTCCTTTGCATTGTTTTCACCTATTGCCATCGAACTTAGATAGAGGGGAACCCGCTAAAACGTTCCTAGGATTATCTGACCATTTTTGAATGAAGGAAGGGGAACTTCTTAACAGTAAATTATATTAGCTAATATATCGGACATATCATTTGCGTTACGTTTGTTGGAAATTTCTGGTGATTCCAGAAGAAAAGAACAGAGAATGATAATCTGTTTCTTAACACAGCGGAAACAAAAAAAAATGATTTCTGAAGTGCCAAAGTTTTACATGCACAATAAAACTTGTATTCATTAATAAAAACAACTGCTGTTACAAAATGGGTCTTCCTCTGAACAGAGGGATACCAACAGGAACGCTTCAGTTCCAAAAAATTACTTTGTCTCTACACTACTGTGCTCTAATACTCATCATCCTATTACATTGTTTTCTGAATATATATATATATATAGCATTAGTTTAAAAAATTTCTTAATTAACCACCAACCACATTTACTATACGATATAATCTTTGATACAATCTGCTGAACTTATTGAACAAAATCGACTTTTCCTGGTGCTCTGCAGTCCTCTTCTGACCATGTGGTATATAATATGGAACATGCTCCATCACTGATTAATGGTTGAACTGCTCGAGGCTCTCATGTTGTCACTTTGGTCGTTCTCTTCTTTAAATGCAGTGAGTGAGAAGTAATGGCGCAAAGTGCGGGATGCAACCTTCTTCCTCCTTCGAGAACACAAAACATGTTAAGAGCATAAAGGCAGTATGGCAGTGGCGTGCGCAGGGCGAGAATAAATAACCACTGTCAGATCCATAGATAAACGGTGGAGATCACATCAGCAAAGGTATTGACAGGTGACAAGGATGGCAGGGAACATGCACAAGGCTTATGGCGCAGGTCAAAAGGTCGAACGTGTTGGAGAACT
>APFE031207134.1:151423-205857 GCA_000404065.3 Pinus taeda | reverse complement strand
GATAGCTGGTAGTTAGTCATTTTTGGTTAGCTAGTGGTTAGTCATTTTTGTAGCTAGTTAGTCATTTTGTTTTAGCCATTAGTTAGCTAGTTTGTAATTCGATTTGTAAGCCAATTTGGCATGACATCAGATTATGAATAAAGAAGGCAGTTTGTGATCTAGTTCTGAGTTTCTTAAGGAGACTATAGCTATCAGGTTAGGGCCCAACCTGAGAGCCATAGATCCCCTCTGCTGTAGTGTTGTTTCCATTTCATTTCCAGCACTTTAAGCTTTCGTATGCACATGCAATTCGAATTACAGTTTGGTGATTTGGTTTTCTTATGAGTAGGATAGATTTTTCTTATGATGCAGTTGTTTTCACTTGTTTAGTGTAGCAGAGGATAGATACCATCAATTGGAGCTCCAGCAAAACGGTTGGTAAGGCTCACTGCCATCTCTCTTGAAGATTGGGGTGCAGTCCATAACTAGCCACCAAAAACACGCATTACTTTACTTGATGATTGCTGCAATACAGTCACGGTTTTGATTAGATGCTTCCTTGTCATTCACACCTGCACACATACTTTCATCATAGCCTCATACATATTTCTCTTCGCATTTTGGATTACTGTTCATTGAATTCATGGCATAATTGAGGTTGATGCATTTTCGGTTTGGTGACGGTCATAACCATTTGTTTCATTTACACTCCTCTTTCTCGTTCCATTACCATCTCCTCCATCTTGATCATGCATGCAAACATATCTCCTCGACCTTCACTTCGTTTTGTCCTCTCCCAAAGTCTTCCACTCCTCACGTAACTTCATTTCCTAACCTTTCATTGACATAACCCTTTACCTTCAACATACTCCCTACACCCATTTCCCATCTCATTCCTCCACTCCTGAGCATCACCAGCCCATCCCCATCTCACTTAGCCTCCCACACCACTCCAACACTCCATCATCTCCCAAAACCTCCACGGCCAATCATCCTGTAGAATTGCACAGAACATCCTGTAGAAGACTTACAGGACTATCATATAGAAACCTCTGAGTATCCTATAGGATCCCCTGCAGACATGCTGTAGGAGGCCACTCACTCGGTTGCTGAGCTTCTGAATGTGAGGAACCTCTGTGGATGGATGCTAAGGATCCCTAGGGACCTCTCCTAGCCTCCCCAACCTGTCCCACATTTTCCTTCCTTCTCCATCCCATCTGCACAACCAAACCCTGATAAGCACAAAATCACAATCATTCCACCCACTTAATGAAAAAGTACAAAAACATGTCTTTTCTGATGCAAGTAGTTTAGATCCATGCATTTTCACTTATTAGAGGTAGTAGCAGCATTGGTAGAAGTTTCATTCACATTCTTTGCATTATAGAAGTTAGACTAGTCAAATTAGGGTTTCCTAGGCTTACATGCTTTTGATTTGCTTTCAGTTCATTTTTGTCAAGTAGATTAGTCTCCTTTGAGCTAGCTTTTCGTCCATCATTGATAAAGCTTCTTCTGTGAGCCTATAGAAGTTGGCTTGAGCCCTAGCGGACTTGTGCCAGCTGACCAAGTGACAGTTGCGACAAGAGCTAGTACTTGTGCATATAGCACCGACGCTTCCAAGTTTGTACGAACTATCGGGTTGATAAAATTAAGAGACAGGAAGCCCCAGGAGTTGTAGCATTATTGCTACAATACTGGGGCTCACCAGAGGGCTGTGGCTGGGGTGGGGTGGAGGTTTTCCACAACCCTCTGCCCGACACAGGTGGCCCAATGCCCCACGGGGATGGCGAGGTGATTCTCAGAATCGCCCCACCACCCTCGAGGATCGTTGGGCCATCGGGGTGAGGTGGAGAGCGGGGTGATTCTCGGAATCACCTCGCGGGCCATTAGGCTGCCAGAGTCGGGCGGAGGCTGTCCGTAGCCCTCCGCCCCACCACAACTGCCCAACATCTAGTGGGGATGGTGGGGCGATTCCCAGAATCACCTCGCCAACCTCATGGGTCATTTGGCCACCTAGGTGGCGCGGAGGCTGTCCGCAACCCTCCACGCCACCCCGATGGCCTAATGGCCCGTGGGGGTGGCGGTGTGATTCCCGAAATCACCTTGCCACCCCCGCGGGCCGTTGGGCTACCGGGGTGATAGCCCGGCGGCACAACGACCCATGGGGGTGGCGAGTTTATTCCCGAAATCACCTTGCCAACCCCCGGGCCGTTGGGCTACTAGGGTGGGGTGGAGGTTGTCTGCAACCCTCCTCCCCACCCTGGTGACCCAACATCTTGTGGGGGTGGTGAGGTTATTCCCATAATCACCCCGCCATCCCCGCGGGCCATTGGGCTTCTCGGTGGGGCAGAGGTTGTCCGCAGCCCTCAACCCCACCCTCGTAGGCTGTTGGTGTATCAGGGTGGGGTGGAGGTTGTCCGCAACCCTCTGTCCCACCCAGGAGGCCCAACTTCCCACGAGAGTGGTGGGGCAATTCCGGATAGCCCTCTGCCCCACCTTGATGGCCCAATGGCATGCAAGGGTGGGGGGTTGATTCCGAGGTAATAGAATTTTAATGTATTTCATATCCCATTATTTTATCTTTATGGTCATTACTAAAACATATTGAATTTATACTTAGGAAAGAAAAATGTTATTCTAACAAAAACATTAGTGTGTTTTTTTCCTCATAAATAACTATTTTTTTGCACATAAAAATTCGGTTTTACTAACATTTTTTAAAAATGTTGAAAATTGACCCTAAAAAAAAACCATCGCTCCAGTATCAACACTTTTCATTTTCACTGCCATTTATAAAACATGTTCAAAATTGACCCAAAAAAGAAACCCATCGTTCCAGTATACACACTTTTCATTTGTAGCACAATTTTTGATGTTTTTCCAGGGTTTTTTGGCCAGAGTTCCCGTTTTGAGTTTATAGTTCCAATTTCAAAGTTTACATTGTTTTAATTGTTTAGTCTTGTGAATTTAATTGGAAATATGTTATTGCACTTTCCAAAAGTTTCAAATTTTAGTGCAAAATGTATCTTTCTAACAAATTTTGGAGATGCATTCTAATGAATCTTGATATCTCAGTGAAAACAATAAATTTATGTATCATTTACTAGCAGTGTATCCACAACAAATGATACAATTAATTCAATCATGATTTTGGGTTTTAACTGAGGGAGTGGCATAAGGCACATTTATCTTATTTCGATTCAACAGAATTATAAAAGATATTTGATTTATACTCTCAAAAATAACTAAGATAGAATGAGATGATTAATTTAAAATGTGTTAATTACTTTCATTTTTAATGTAGTTTGTATATAATGTGTTAATTGTATAGTTTTCATGTAAAATTTACATAAAATATTAAAATGTAAAAATTAGTGTGATAATTATTAATATATTAAAGATCTTTGATTTTGTGTATATTTATTCTTTTATTCTCAAGGATCTGGTTGTAGCAGTGTTTTCATCCTTTGTTCATCGAGTTGGTTCTTTCTTGAATAATGACAAATATTGCAGGTGGTGGAGGTTCGAAGGACAGACTCATGGTTGCCCCAAAAACTCCAGGTTTTTATCTCTTTAAGTGGTTGTTTATTCAAATTAGAATTTTGATATGGTAAAAAATGCATAATTCAATTTAAAAAGAAACGTATTTAAAGTGTTTTATTGTTTTATTTATTCTATTTACACGCAATTGTCTCCAATCTAAGATTATAATTTTTCTCAAAAAACTAATTATTCTCTACATCAATCAAATTAACTTGAATGAAATCATTCCATTAGTGATGGTCAAAATTATGAATTAATATATATATATATATATATATATATAGAATATTATGTATTAAATTTTTATTTCTTTTATTTAAAATGGAATTTTAATGTAATTGAAAGGTAATTTTTTAATTTCTTCAAGAGAAAAGGTTCTTGACAGGAAACATATAGATCTAAATTCCAAATTCCAACCCCTTCTCCCGCCTTTTTAAGCATACGATTTACCTATTCAATGAAATATGCTCATACCTTCTAGTTATTTTGTGAAGTTCTTGTCAAGGAGGGCTTAGGTCTTAAACATAATAGTTCAAACTATAGGCTCTCGGATTTTGGGGAAGAATGGCCAGTAATGAAGAGAAGGCACAGTCCATGTTGAACAGGTTCTTTACATTCAATAACGAAGAGAAGAATAAACCCAAGGAGAGGCGCTCGTTCCTGGCCTCCGAATGTCACGATCTTGCAGAGGTACACAAATGGAGGTAGCAGATAATATGACAGATTGGACGAAAGGTCATGGAGATTCAAACCCAGACCTCGGGGAACACTACCTCCCAGACCTCAACGCCAAGAGCAATAAGATGATTAGGGAAAAGGAGAACTGGGAAGCTCAAATCGTAGAGCTTGGCGGCCCTAATTATTCCAAAGTAGGGGCCAAGATGACAGACTTGGAAGGAAACTAGGTGGATGTGCACGGTGCTATTGGTGATACCATTTTGCAGTAGCTGCAAGACGGGTTTAACTCGGGCTTCACTATATCCCCGTGAATCCTGTTTTGTCCACTATTTGATGCTGCTTTCTCTATATTTTATGGACAAAAGAGCCAAGGCAATGTACAACATATTAAATGCAAGTTCAATAATACAATCAAAGTCTTTGACCCGTCATAAGACCAAAAGTTAAAACTGAATCTATGGTGGGCACTAGGTACTACTACTATCTAGGATGAATGATACCTCTCCTCTGCATAATTTCTAGTCATCGGTGTTTATTTCTGCCATTTGAGGGATGGGAATGTGAGGTATCTCTTGTCGTGTAGTTAGATATGAATTAGGGGATCCCTTGTCATGTAGTTGAATGTGAATTAGGATAGTCTCTCTTAGAGATACTTTGGGGCTATGAAATTCCTAGTCATCCTCAAAGAGTTATTCGATAAAACCCCCAACGAAAAGAAGAGGAGGTCTATGTATGAGATTTACAAGTGAAATAATGCAAGTTATTATGGCTACAAGGATGACGAGGATAGGATCTTGGACAAAGTCGAGCAACCTACAGAGGAGGAGATGCGGGCCAGGGCCCTGAGAGAGTGGCAAAGGATTAAGTCCATTGAGAGGGAGGCCATGTTAACAGTGAAGAGTATGGGGGGCACTGCCATTAAGCCAATTCTCTTAAAGGAAGAGGAGGATGTGGAGAAATAAATTAGAGAATAGTAGAAGGGAAACCAACAATTGAGAGAGCGAGAGTTTATTTCCCGTGTGCCCCTACCGGATGAGGAATAGATTGAGCACAGTTATGGAGAAGAAGAAACAAGAACTTCTTAGTAAATAAACAAGTGAGGATCTTCTAGAGGAGCAGTTTCAGGCCAAGGCAATGCTTGATATTCAACAATAAGGTATTTTGTTGAAGCTTATGGATCTTCAATTTTTTTTTCAAATGAGCTTCTCCTTTTTCATGAGCTTCTCATTTTCCATGAGGGTGGGGTTGTCAATGCTCCCATGAGGGTGGTGAAGAATTTGTGTGTTTCGTGTTTCAGAAAAAAAGGACGATGTTGAGTGTATATCCTTGGTGACTTTGGCAGAATATTTTTCCTCGGACCTAACACCTAAGTTAAAAGAATCTATTTTATACCCTAAAGCATGTTTTGAACAATTTTCACCATTCATCTCATATTTGAGAATAGTCATCACACAATTTACATAATAATTATTTGATAACCTGTTCAAAATTTGAATGATTACATCCCAAGTGCATTGGTTTAAACTTAGTGTTAGATTAGTTGTGATCATCAGGTATATATCAATATAGTGTTTCAGTATTTTTCTACTCTAGTTGCCTTTAGTATAGTCTATCTGCTAGTGAATTATGTCTCTTATATGAAAGGTTAAAGTTCACATGTGATTTTTCTTTTTGTATTTATACATTGTCACTCATGTATTATTATGATCTGAAACAAAAGTTTTCACTACACAATTTTCCACCATTAGTAAGTTTTAATCTCTCATTTATTTAGAAGAATTGATTTTATTTCTCATCATGGTTCTCTATTATTGGCTTATATTATTTGGTGCTATAGCATGAATATCTGATGATGTTATTAGCTAAATTGAAGTCATCAAATCTTTTGTGAAATTGATGGTTTTGTCTCATTCTAGAATGGTAAATATGAGTATTGAATGGTAAATATGAGTATGAAATCTAAACAATTGACATGCTTTAATTCATATTTAATTATATTTTTTTACAATATAAGAATCAAGTTATAATTTATAAATATATATTTATGAAAAAGTAGGATTTCACACCCTATATGTCTCTTTGGACATTCATATAATAATTGTATCTTATCTTTTCTCGGTCATGTTGAATGCATTTGTCCAAAAAAATATCGACAAGTATTTTTCATGTGTCATGGCCTTAGTAGCCCCTATGATGGACTTTTGCTCGACTGCCCTATTTTCCCCTGGGTTGTACAGAGCTGCAACTCTCTCTTGATTCCTTCCTTCTTGCAAATACCCTTGAACTCCTTGGAGGTATACTCTCTCACATTTTCCAATCACAAGACTTTGATATTCATACTTGTGTGGTTTTCAATCAGAGCTTTGAACTCCTGAAACTTGATAAACACCTCATCCTTGATATTTAATAAGTAGACCCAAGTCTTATGAGAAGAATCATCAATAAAGGAAAGACAATACATGCTTCCTGTTATTATCACTAGTAACTACTGACTTCAATCCAAAAAAATTATACACTGGAGCTCAAGTTTTGACAGTGACTATCCAAGGGTGGGGTAAAGATGTGCAGTCAAAATATATATCTTTATGTTTTAGATCAGCTTGCAGATTACTTTCCCTCTCGTATCATGATGGTTCAACTTTGATTGGAAAATTGAATGTGGAAGGCACATCTATTAGTGAAGTATCAAGTGTTATTGAGGGTGATCAAGATGGTATGTTAAGGTTTGTTGGGCTACATCATTGGAAGGAGTTGCTTGATGGCAATGGTTTTTTTTCTTCCTATTTATTTTAAAGTCAAACTCTCCACACACTATGTCTCTTGTTCCTCTGGATCTATTTGCACAACTCATGTGATTGTCTATAAATTCATCTTCTCAATGGATTGGGCACTGCAAATTATAGGCCTCTCTCTAAGGACAACAATATTGCTATTATTTTACATGATGATGATAGTTTGAAGATATTCACATTTAGAATGGGAAGTGTAACTCGAGGAGGATTGGATTTACTAACACATGATTGCATTATTAATTTAGAGTAGGTGAAAAAGCTATGTCTTGGTATCCTCAACAATACATCAAATGTTGGGATCAACACAAAATTTACACTGGATTTCTTTGGAAAGACAAGCTGCATTACTACAAATATTAAGCTTGGAGGTGATGTTATTCGAAACAATGATTTATGTGTTAAGATGAATTTAGTGTAAGAACAATGCTTCTTAGAGAGCCCCAGCCCTACTAGATTTAAGGTTTATGAATCTTTTCTTCAATCACACACACACACACACACACACATATATATTAATAATTACATCATTTTTTTCCTTCCTCTAGTGTAGCTCATGTTTTTCCATTGAAGAGAAAGTTCTTTAATATTATTGTAGGATGAATGAAAGTAGTTGTGAAATTAAACACGTGAGAAAATTTTGATAAAGAGTTATGGATACCTGTGTTGATATATCTATGATTGCATATTTGCATATAATTGTGTTTAATTCCAATCCAGACATTATAATGGTAGGTTTCCATGTTAATGTGTGAAATGCATCATGAAGTCAAAGGAAAATGGATGCTTTATGATTTTTCTTTTCATTTGGATTTGTAGAAAAATTTCCACTCTTGCCTTTGTTGAAGGCATATCTTGATCATCAAAGGAAAGCATCAGGAGAAATAGCAAAAGAAGGAATAGATCATGTTGGCTCGCTCATATGTTTATTCTTATTGGTGTAGTTCATGCTCCCTTGTCAATATAAACTATCAAAATATTAACTTTTCATTAGACATATTCTCTGAACACTTCCATGTCTTATTGAAGAATTCAACAACCTCAAAAGAAATTCATTCATTGAACAATGTAATAAAGTGCATTGAAGTGCACAAACTTGAATCACAGATGCCTACCAAAGATCTTGAAAAACATGTGGTTCAGTTATAGAAAGACACGGAAGAGAGGAAAAGGTATGCAAATGCCATTAGGAATGAGTCTAAATGGGATCATCTTAACAGTGATAATGGTGGTGCTAATGTTGGTGGTGCTAGTGTTGTTGATGGTTCATTGTTCTTTAAACCTTCCCCTCCCAATGCCTTTGTGCCCTTCCCAATTCTTCTTCGTTGTTCCCTAAAACTACCCCTCCTAGTACCTTTTCCCTTTCCAATTCTTCTTTGTTGCTCCCTACCAAACCTACCCATCCCAACACTTTTTCCCCTTCAAATATTTCTAACTTACAGTGTCTTTTATAAAATTGAGTGGATTTGGTAAATGAACGAGGCATATGTAGTATTTTTAAAAAGATTGTTTTATTTTTCTCATGGCATCTCATATAACCCTCCTGTGATGTTTTGAAGTGTATTTTAGTACCCCTTCTCTCTTGTTTGTGCATATGCTCGTGTCTATCTTTTGTTACTTTGTGCATGTAAGATACATGAAAATAAATTGGTATTACAAGTTGAAGTGTCATGTTTTCTAAGAACTTGATTCTTTACAACAATGACTGTAATATATCAGGTTAATTGGAATACAAATCACAACAAAAATTCTTATGAGAGGGATATACTAGACATGCCTAGAGTTCATGGTAAGAAGAAAATAAGGAATTGACTTCAATTCAAAAAAATTCCACTTTACGAGTGAGGAACATGCATCATGGTGGTCTCTTATGGTTTTTTATGGAGGAATTCTTACTCCAATGTTTTTCCAAGTTTCCAGGACATGGGGATATAGGAATGCAGGGATCCATCTGAGGGACGTGTAGAGACACCCCAAAATTTTTAGGGAACATCATAGAGGACTTCAGGGTGATCAACATAGGTGAGTACCTGAAATACTAAAAATAGCACGTGACCTTAGGATGGGTTTGTTGGAGGTTCTAGAAGACAAGTTGTTGTGACTTCTAGAAATTCCTAATATCCTAAGGCTGAAAATCCAACCTTGCATATCAACACCACCCTGATCATGAGACTTAACACTACATACATCAAAGTTACAAGGCACTTCTACTCAAGTTGTGACCTATGGTAGGCTTTTTGAATCTTTCTTCTAGTTGGAGGTCAGTTGGACCCTATACATTCAATTGAATGAAATCGAATTAAGGCACATTGTGTAGTATTTTTTTTCCCATCTCTTGGACTAATGTGTGAGATATCTAAATAATCTAGTGCAATTCAACCTCCATAAGTTATGAAATCGAGCCTGCCACATCTTATTTTTCCGAAGTTATGAAATCAAGCTAGATCCTTTTTGTTCAATCTCCAACCTTTTTACATATATATTTTTATGCCACAACGTCCCTAGTAGTCTTTCCTTTCAGGGATAGTGGTAAAGATTATTTGATGTAATTCTTACTTTGTACTTTTGGAGAGATGGAAATTGGATCACATCCACCTTAGTTGCATTGAGAAAGAGCTGAGATCCATGCTAATATCCTGGACATGGGTGGGCATTGTAGTGTTTGTATGTCCAAGTGATGGGACATTAAATATAGACAATGCATTGACTGCATGAATATGACGTTCGCACACACCTATCTAGATTCAAGTATGATATTGACCTAGGGGTTCCTCAGGTTGAGGATGCATCAAATGCACATAATTGACTGAGTTCTAAAATATAGAAATAAGAGATATGCAACTTCCCGCTTCACAAACTCGGAAGTGCATCTCAAACACGATTCTATATAGATTTGTGCTCAATGTAGGGGTAGTAGAGCATGACACACCTCTAACTTATTGACCCATTTATGGGAGTTGTTGGATCTGTTAATCATGAGGAGCTAGGGATGGATTTTGGAGCCAAATCGCAAGAAGAGAAATTATAGTAAGACCATGAAGCAAGATTCCTATGCACTTTGTAGTGGGTATCTAACACCCAAAAAATGTCACATCATTGGTATTTGGGAGTTTAGATGTATTTCTTTCAAGAAAATAAGGATATAATGATTGTAATCTCTGTGTATAAGGGGACAAGCTTGCCTCTATGTAACATAGACAGAGAGATAATGTGCTCAAAGGAGCCTTAGTATGCATGTGGCATTAATCATTGGCTAGAAACCATGGTTTGGACCTATGTGTTGCATTAAATATTAGAGGAGGAGCTAATAAATAAAGAGATTATGTTTATGATGCCACGAGTTGTGTATTCATGTTCATTTATCTGCTAGAATTAGGTGTTAAATCTCTCTTGATTCCTCCAATTATAATGTTGTGTGGTAGAATGTATTTCTTAGTTGTATTGATACATAGGGTGAAAATTGACATGGTCCTAGCTCAAACATTTCTTCAAGAAATTTGTTGGTCTCTATATCTCCTAAGAAGATACACAGCATGCAAATCCATAATTATATTCAATTTGCAAGGAAAGATTGGAAATGGATTCAAATATTCTAGACTCGGATCTACTAGGACTCATGTTTGTGATAGAAGTTGAAGAATTGTGTTCCCAAAAGGTTATGGAACTTTATCAAGCATACAAAGACTAACTAAATATCAAAATTTGATCCACATTGTAAACAAGATTCCTTTCTTTCATGCATAGACATTGGGAAAATGAAAATATCAGTTAGCTTAAAACCCTAAAATAATAAATATCTTACTTAAAAGCCTTAAAAATAGGATCATTCAAAAAAAAAATCTCATGATTATCACTTACCTCACTTAAATTTTGTTGAAAAAACATAATCTCATAATTATCCTTGTGACTAGCTTGAAAATTTTCAAATAATCAAACAAAAACATCAATGTGTCTAGCTACCCAATAGAAACTCCCACTCTTGTCTGCACCAACATTATCATTTAGATTTATTTATTTTGCATTTTTTCTTTTCCGGTTATGTGGTTCAATATGTCTTAAAAGTTATAGAGATCTACTCATTTTTATAGGCCATTGAGTTGGGATAACTAAAATTAGTATATACCACCCTCAAAACATTCAAAAGCCTCAACAGGTCGACAATGGTTCCACTAAAGCTTCCCTAAACTTATTATGATATAATCCTTAGGTAACCAACCTTAGACATATCATTGGTTAATTTATGTTGTTTGAAGTTTATTGAGTTTTAGTTTTATCATGAAACTACTAGAAGCATACTAGCATGGGTGAGTTGATTATCTTGATAACAATGTTATGGTTTGATCTAGTCCTTGAAAGGAACTTATATTTGATGGTCAAAATTTCACATTCCTTTCATTTTCTTATCTTCACATATAACAAATATATTTATGTTATAGCCTCTAGCTAGATATATACAGTAACTGCCACTCAGAAGTTGGATGCCATCATTTTGGAGCTTGAGCTTACTCAACTTACCTTTGTTTGAGTTGAAAGTGTCATTAGATCTCATTATATCATCTATTGCAGAGCATGAATCCAATTTACCTTTGTTTCAATTAAAAATGTGATTAGATCTTGCTATATCATATTTTGTAGAGAATGAATCCAATGTCTCAAAGTCCATTTGCTTGAGGTATAACAAAGCTACTTTAATTCATTAAACTTACTTTTCATATTCTGTTTGTTGATTGTGATTTTGTAGGCCACATCTGCATTGGAAAAGGGGCATATTTAATGAAGTGTGGGAGGAGAGGGAAGCTTTAATTCTATCCTTTCAATCTTTCTAAGGTATGTAATAAAATTTTAAAAAAAATCTCCATAGAATGTTGTGCTTTAACTTTTTCTTTTGATAATGGATTATTTATGTGATCTCCCCTCTCTCACACACAACCAGAGTCCAGACATACATGTTTTTTTGGGATATGTGTACAATGGACAGATTTAGGCTAGCCATTTATCTACAAATTTACAGTCTAGGAGATTAGGCATTTACAGTTGAATATTTCCTTGCCACAAAATTAGAGTTGCAGAGCCGAACTCGTATTTTTCAGGCATATACCTCACTTTTAAGTCAATTTATTATTGACTCTGTATAGACTTTCCATGGGAGGGAAAAGAGTGATCACTACCATTGCTTAATCTTTTTGAAGACCAAGTAAAGATTCCAAATGTGTATAAATTAGTGGCTCCTTGGAGAATCCCAAGAGTGGCGCTATTGTAGAAACAAGAAATTTGTTTATTTTGAGTTCTTCATTAGTGCATTGATAGTATATTCTTTATTCCATTCAATACCTCAACAATATATGACCAAATTACAGTTAAGCCATTCATAATATTTTGACATACCCTCTTTTAGAGGGAAACTAGAGTGTGTGTCAAGCTTGCACATCACAATTGTATCATGCAAAGTTTACCCGGGACAAGTTTTGTGGATCTAAGCAGCAAGATACCTGTTGGAATTCAAGAGGCAACAATGCTACAAAGTGGGAAAGAGGTTTCACAGTTAACCTGCCTTTCACATTATGGTTGGAGTCAGTTTGTTGGCAATATGCTAGATACCCAACTTCCTTTTTATGACTAAGTGCAAAATTGAATCCTTTGACATATTCCTCGCTCAATTGTCATTAAGTGATGGGTTTTCTCAGAAGTGATTCACACCTATAAACTTTACGAGAGTTGTTCTTGAGTCTTTGGAGGTGGTTAGCTTTTCAAAGCACACATGTACAAGAAGACAAGAAATAATATGCTCAACTAATTTGAAGTTATGTCCCTGATAATAGGGTGTTCCCATTCATAAACCTGACAACTCACTCTACTTCTTTCTAGTGAACAACTTTGGGACCTTCCATGAATCGTGAGACAATTCCAACCCCAAAACTATAAATCTCTAATTTAAATCTATACCCACTAGATTATAATCTACGCAAGGAGAAATCCATTCTTGTTTCGAAAGAACTCGCAATCGACTTGTACCATGATATTTAATATTTTCTATATTTATTTGCATCCTTGGTTTGTCACGTAAAGATGCAATAGGCTACCTTGCATTTTCTATACTAACACTCCTAAAAAATAATAAAATATGCCTAAATCTATCATTTCAAATGATCTATGTAGCTCACCATTTGTTTTTTCAATTATCGAATTTGTTACCTATATTGATGAGATCTTCTACAACCGATACCACAGTGACAATATATGTTAGAGTTTTATCTATGTTGCTCTGAAGGTGTTTCTCCTTCAGTAGAGCAGCAATACGTTGCAGTTTCCATTTAGGGGAGAAGTGTACCAAGTAGCAACTTTTGCCTATGCGCAGATGGGTTGAATGCACATTAGACTATATATGTTGTTTTGAAGGTGTCTCTCCTTCAAAAACACTTCATCTCAGTAGATCCTTTCTGTCTGCGCCTTTAGTAGATGCATGTAGCCTTGGGATAGCTGTTGTAGGTTATAGCTTTCCTATGAGGGTGTAGCAGCGATGAAAGAAGTGCATTGATTTTAGGCATCTTGTGGTTGTTGTATGAAAGCATGCTTGTTTAGTGTTTCCAAAACTTACATAGAGCCATATTTAGTATGATTTTATAGTTTGACTTAGATTCTCAATTTTCTCAATTTAGGTGTTTTTGTTAGTTCTATTTTATGCACATATTTATCTTTAAGAAAAGTGCACAATAGAGAAGGCTTCTATATTTTGAGCAAAAGACACACTTCTAGGTAGGAGGTACTCTATTATAGGAATCTTTTTCCATGAAGGTTAGGTGTTTTATCCGAGAATCCCAAGAGTGGCGCTATTGTAGCAATAAGAAATTCGTTTATTTTGAGTTCATTAGTGCATTGATAGTATATTGTTTATTCCATGCAACACCTCAATAGTGTATGATCAAATTACAATTAAGCTTGTCAAAATATTTTGACTTACGCTCTTTTAGAGGGAAACTAGAGTGTGTGTTAAGCTTTTACGTCACAATAGTATCAAGTAGAGTTTACCTGACATGAATTTTGTGGATCTAAGCAACCAAAAACCTGTTTGAATTCAAGAGGCAACAATACTACAAAGTGGGAAAGAGGTTTCACAATTAACCTACCTTTCACATTATGGTTGGAGTTAGTTTGTTGGCAAGATACTGGATACCCCAAATTCCTTTTTATGACTGAGTGCAAGATTGAATCCTTCGACATATTCCTCACTTAATTGTCATTAAGTGACGAGTTTTCTCGTAAGTGCTTCACATCTATAAACTTTAGCAGATCCATTATTGAGTCTTTGGATTTGGTTATCTTTTCAAAGAACACACGTATAAGAAGACGAGAAATAATATGCCCATCTAATTTCAAGCTATCTTCCTATGAATAGGGTGTTCCCTTCCATAAACCTGACGACTCGCTCTACTTCTTTCTAGTGAACAAATTTGGGACTTTCCATGAATTGCGAGACAATTCCAACCCCATAACTATCAGTTTCTTGTGTATTTCTTCGCATCCTTGGCCTGTGACATAAAGACGCAACATGCTACCCTGAATTTTCTATAATGACACTCCTAAACAATAATAAAGTATGCCCAAATCTGTCACTCCAAATGATCTATACAACTCAACTTTTGGTTTTTCAATTATCGAAGTTGTTAGCTATATTGATGAGATCATCTACAATTGAGGCCATAGTGAAAATATCTATTAGAGTTTTATGCATGTTGCGCTAAAGGTGTTTTTTCTTTAGCAGCACTACAATACATTGCAGCTTCCATTCAACAGTGAAGTGTACCCAGTAGCAAACTTGGCTTGTGTGCAAATGGGTTGAATTCACAATAGACTTTATCTATTGTTTTGAAGGTGTTTCTCCTTCAATAGTACTTCACCTCAGTAGATCCTTTCAATCTACATCTTCAACAGATGTATATAGCCTTAAGGTACATGCTACAGATTCTAGTTTTTTTGTGAGGGTATAGAAACGATGAAAGAATCACATCGATTCTAGGCATATTATGGTTGGTGTATGCAAGCATGCTTCTCTAGTGTTTCCCAAAATTATATAGAGCCATATGTAGTGTATTTTTATAGTTTGACTTAGATGCTCACCTTTCTTAATTTAGGTGTTTTTCTTAATATTATTTTATGCACAAATTTATCTTTAAGAAAAGTGCATGGTAGAGAAGGGTTCTATATTTTGGGTAGGGGACACTATTCTAGGTAAGAGGTACTCTATTCTAGGGATCTTATGTCATGCATGTTAGGTGATTTATCCTAGATAGAGTTCCAAGTCCCTGCCTCCTTGACAAAGTCCCTGCTAAGTAAGACACCAGTGGACAAAGTTCCAAGTCCCTAAATTTTCCAAAAACCCAATTGAGCCTAGCTATCTAGCCCAAAATCCTTTACATTCCAATCATCTCTTGGTTGTGATTCCATAGAGAGAGCCCTCTTTGGTTTGGTAGGGCTAGCTACCAAACTAAAATCTTGGTCTATGGTTACCTCTATCAATCTCCTCATCAGCTTGGGACATTGTGGAGGATAAGAGAGGGCATGACAACTAGGGAGTGTCAAGGTGTTATAGTGAATGTAAGGTTCCCAAGTTATGGAAAAATGTAATGCTAGTTGTGAGGTCATGAATGCCAAGGTGTGTTAGGGAATGCTAGGGCATGCTAACATGTGCCAGATAATACGAAGACATGTCAAACAAGCTAAGATGTGCCAAGTGCTAAGGCATGCTAAGATGTACAAGGATTCCAAGTCCTTGCCTCCTCTTCTTCCATATGCTATCTACTTATGACATTTCCTTTGCAATATTTGGTGCATTTTCTAGTTATAGGTCATTTATTGGTTATAAATGTCTCCAAAGTTTCACTTCTAATGGAGTATTCAACTGAACATGTTGATTCTCTTATACATAGCTATTTTTCCCTCCACCCACTTTTCATAACTTCAATAACCATTAGGTAGGGACCTATAGCTTCGATGCTTATTTTCTTGTTTCGTAAAATATTGCTGAGACTTTAATTTATTGAAAGTTGTAGAATTTACAATTTATGAAGTTTCAAGCTCTAATTTTTAAAAGTATAATTCTTTAAAGGGTGCTAACTCAATGGAAGAGTGCCTGATTTACAAGCAGGAGGTTGGTGGTACAATTCCATCATGCCCTGACATCCATATGGAAGGACAACGCACAATTTTTGGGGACGGAGGCTCTTTTGACCATCACCAATGAGCTTTGGTGACATTTTTTGACCCTCACCAAAAATATGAAATGGTGATAGTCAACGAATGCCACCATATATATGCATCAATAGTGGTGACCTCAAAGGTCCATAACCATAAATCATTGTTGTTGATATGAAATAGTGATGGTCGTTGTCCATCATTATAGTAATTAGTCGTGACAGACCTTGAATGTCACCAAAACACCTATACTTCTGGAAATGCAGCTTTTGGCGATGGTCAATGAACGTCACCATATATATGCACCAATACTGACAGCAATTTAATGTCCATCACAATAAATCATTATTGTTCATATGAAATGGTGACGGTCACTATCCGTCATTATAATCAATATTGATGACAAATCTTGAATGTCACCATAACACCTATACTTTTGGTGACGCCAACTTTGGTGACGTTCAGTTTTTAGTAACCGAGGCTATGGTCCATCACCATTTCTCATATGTAATGGTGACAGTCGATATCCATCATTATAAATAATTATTGGTGAGGAAATTTGAATGTCACTACAACACCTATACTTTTGGCGACGCCACCTTTAGTGACATTCAATTTTTGGTGACAGAGGATATGGTTTATCACCATTGATCATATGAAATAGGGACGGTCGCTATCTATCATTATAAATCATTATTGGTGATAGACTTTGTATATCACTTCAACATCTATACTTTTGGCGATGCCACCTTTGGTGACATTTAATTTTTTGTGACGAATTCTCTTTTGACTAGTACCAATGAGCTTATGGTGACATTTTTCGCCCCTCACCAATGTCCTTTTTTCTTGTAGTGATTCATCATGCATCTAGCAAATATCGTAAGTTCATCCTTAAGAAATTCATTCAGTATGTGTGAATATTGTGGGTGAGGCTATGTATTAAACCTAATCAGTTAAGTCCATTATGTTGTGGAAATGTGGTGTCTTTATTTTCATCGCTAAACAAAAATCTTAATGAAATTTTGAATCTGTTGGCACTACTGATTTATTTAACCAAGAAAACTCTTTGTGATTGACTTCAATTTAGTAATGTTGCATAATTACTTATGGTTAAACACATATGCGTAAAATGAAATGTCATTTTTCATGAATTAGAACAATGGTGAATGTCAATGATTGGATTAGAATGGTTATATATTTTAGAAGGTCCTATTCCCTTAACTATTGTTTTGGAAAACATCTTCGTAGAAAACTTTATTTTAAATTTTCTTAGATGTAGTGTCTGGAAGATGTATCCTTATTTACTATGCTTACTCTTAATGCATGTAAATCTAAGTTAAATATTGATATGACTAGTACCAAACACAAATGCATGTGAAAATTGAAATGCATCTTGAGTACATTTAACAAGATGTTTTTTACATAACATGATTTTATGAAGAGTATGGTTTTATGAAGTACAATTATGACAAATGTTTCTAGTATGGTTAAGTAGGGGTAGCTTAATGGCAACACAATGAAGTCATAAGATTCGGATAACACTGAATATAAGAAATAGTGAAAGGTAAAATGTCGCAATGTGATTTTCGACTGGAAATGTGAAGGTATAATGTTTACTATTATGCAAACATGAAATGTAAGATTTGTGAATAGAAGATATAAGGATGTTTTTTCTAAGATTCATAATTATTATGTGGAAATTTTGAAATTAACATCACTTATGTGACATGATATGTCAATCATGATTCCTGTGAATTGTTGGATTTTTGGAAACGCCTTGGTTGAATGCCAAACCTTGAGGATGCTCAAGTCGTAGGGCCTAAATATTTTCAAGGAATCATGATATGGTAGGAATCATAAGTAATGATTGGAAAATGTTTCAAGGAAAACATTCAATGACAATGGAAATTGAATTGTGAGTTGATTTTATTTTTAAAATTAAAGTTGACAAGTAACATCAAGGAAAAGTGGTAAATCCATTTGAAAATGACTTCTTTGATTTTCTAAGATGACATGTGGATGAAAAGCCAAAAAGTGAAAATTAAATATTCTTTATGAGAAAGTAAATATTTATTTTGTTGACAAAATATGATCTAGGTGGATATTGGTGGCCACCCCCCTATTCCATTTGAATCCCCAACACTATTTGCTTTCAGTCTCCTTAATTCTAGCACAACTTTCTTTTTTTGGCATTTTTTCAGGTTAAACATTCAAAGCCATTTTGAGGCCCTAAACAACATTTTTTTGAAAAACACGCCAAGCCCATAAACCATGGGTTGGTGCTTGCATGAGAAAATTTGTTGTCCTCAGATATATCTTTATAAAGAGGTATTGTGCATACTAAACACAGATCATATGGATGAATTACGACCCTAGGAAGTTGGCGTCCCAACTAATCCCAACAGGGCTCACAAACTTTTGGCGCTTCATCTCCTAGGGTTAGGTTTTTGGATGTTTAGGGTTTTCCATTGTTTCTCAATAATAAAAAGGCCTTTAAGCCTCATTGTAATACATTTCAGAAGGCATGTAGTTGTCACATCTCTTCTTAGAGATAAGCTACCATTGCCCAAATTAGTTTATTTCCATTATGCATGTAAACAATTTGAATATTTGTTATTAATGAATTGAAGTTCAGTTTCCATTGTAGCTCAATGTTTATGTTTAAGTTTGCATTTCATTTCGTTCATGCATAAATTTGGATCAAAATGAAAGTGTGTTATTGACTATTGGAAATATTAAAGGAGCCACCACATGAGGGTGTAGAATCCTAACTATCAAGAAATAATGACAACCCGTTATGGTCCATGAAGGGACAAGAAAAATCATCCATTTTTTCTAGAGTGATGACCCTATTTGGTTGATCTGACCACCAAGAACTAACATGACTGGAGGTAATTGTCATAGGTGGAAGACCACCTAAATCTAACATGATTGGAGATAAATGTCATGGTTGGAAGTTGTATGAAAAGAAAGTGAGACATGAAGGCAGTTTGAATTTAAAGATGTCAGGGGGAGATAAAGACTAAACTTGTACCCAAATATAACAGGATGTTTCTTGGGTTGAGGAGGTGTAAATATGTGAAATATTTCTAATTAGTTTCCTGGCAAGAAAGGAGCCTTGCGCTTGGGGAGGAATTACTTGAATTGTAGTTTGATGGTGGCCTCTCTTGTATTTCCAGTCTTGTGGATGTATTTAGAAGGGGTCAAGATAGAATGCACTTTGTGCAGTTATGACCAGTTTGACCATTTCAATGATTAGAGAGTTATGTGCCCTGTGAGTTCTTGCAAAGGTACTATGATAAATGATTAATAGTTGAAAATTTTATGATTCAAAAATAATATGATTACAATTGATAAAAGCTCATTGGATTTCATATGCCATGGGGTGCTTTCCAAGGAGGATAATAAACCACCCAAGGTTCTTGATGTCAGGATGATAAACCACTTTTAGAGTGCTTTCCACAACTGATAAACCACATGTAATTAAATATCATGTGAAGTGGCCATGGTTTCCAAGGGTATTGGCAATTGACAATAAGTTTTAATAAGGACTTTGTTTTAATTTTTACAAAATTGAATCGTGGCTAAAAGGTTGAAAGTAAAAATTGAATATTTTCATAGTTGTAAATATTTATGATTATTGATAAAACATTAATGTTTTACTTATTTGTATTTCTTGAAAGTAAAATCTTTCGTTTTGAAAGGTAAGGATCCCCTTTTAATTGTTATGGTTACAAAACTATCATAACAAGAGATAGATGTCATGATTGAAAGATGATCTAAAAATCAAATTTCTGGAGATAAAAACAATCTAAATACAAAAAGAAGACAAAGTTCTGATGAGAGGTAAATTGTTGGACAAACATGTAATAATGGTGAAAAGATGAAGGGATAAAAACCAAGGATGATGTTATCTTTAAGGGGGAGAGAATGTAATATCCCTACCATCCCATTCATCAGATATGTAAGTTCAAGTTAAAATGCATGTAACTCAATATCTTTCATCGATTTCAAATTTTCATGGGCCATTGATTTGTTGGAATCACATATCACATTTCTTCATGTTCTAAATGGTTAACATCAAGAATTAGTTATCCAAATGACTTGTAGAACTCGTGAATTGAAAAATGACTATGAAAACAAGATTCAGGGGTGATGCATGGTCGCAGTGTGCTCTACAAAGTATTGATAGGATTGTGTATGTGGAAATTCATAGGGCAAGAAGAAATCCTTGACAATAAATTTACACTCATTGATGAATTTGGAATCTCTACCCCACATAGGGTTTACACTCATAACTATTAGGTGTGGTTTTTGGGTTTCTAATGGGAAGGTTTCTTCAAAAGCAATGGATTCTGCTACAGTGGTCTTCTCATAATCCTTTATTTCCTCTCAAAGTTCAATTTGTGAGGGTACAAAGCAGCTTCCACTATAACTCTTCCATTGGTACTAGAATTTCATAGAGGAAGAAAATTGATAAATTCATGTCACCAAGCGGCTTGTCATAGAATAGAAGTGCAAGGTGAAGGATGTGATTTTGGGAAATGATTCATAGTGGTATAATGGCTTGCAATTATCTATTGCAGTCGATCATTTTCCATGTTTTTTCAGAGGTATTGTGGTTGCCTCCATTTTTTTAAGGTATTCAAATGTTGGTAAACTAAGGATGTGGCAAATTCTATTCATTGTTATCAATGGGGTGATGATATCCAAGATTTAAGGAAAATTTTCAATGGGAGCCTAGATGTTTTCATTGTAATTCCTTCATGAGCTTTATTTGACTAAAGACTTGAGATTTAATGGGAGAGGATTCGTTGTGTTGAAGTCCATGTCCATAGAAGGGGTCGTACTAAAAGAATATGTCAATTAAAGATGTTGTTAATTAGTACCATCAACAAACTCCATCCATTGAATGGAAATATAAGATAAGTTAACCTTTTTATTTTCTTGAAAGGTTTGCATGGTTCTTGTGCATAAAAAGATTAGTTAACTTTGCTATTTTCTTGAAAAGGTTTGCATGGTTCTTATGCATAAAAAGATGGGTTAACCATGTTATTTTCTTGAAAAATGTTGCATGATCCTTGTACATAAAATATAAGTTAACCTTGTTATTATCTTGAAAAGGTTTTCATGTTTCTTGTGCATTAAAATATAGGTTAACTTTGTTATTTTCTTGAAATGGTTTGCATGTTTCTTGTGCATAAAAAGATAAGTGAACGATGATATTCTCTTGAAAAATATTGCACGATTCTTGTGCGTAGAAAGATAATTTAACTATGCTAAATTATTTAAAAAGATTGCATGGTTACTTTTGTTAAAAATATATATATTATTTAATGGTTAAATATTATAAGTCGTCTCTAAGATATTGTGGCCCATTCATAACCTTGAAGAAATCGATGTGGTTAATTGTAAATTATAATTGCCAACACTATAAAAGCATGCATCTACTTTCCATTTTATTCTCTTAATGGAGACCATTAAGTAATATATTGAGTTGAAATACATTGAAGATTATGGTGGATGTAAAGCCCGTTTAGAAAATTAAGGTATGCATTAATGCCTTTTGGAATTTTATGGTACATATATTTTAAACCTTGTCATGAAGAATTTTTATATGGTAGGCATAAGTTGCATTAGAGGTTGTTAATATAAATATGGGTTGTATATGGAAATGCATTTCTTTAGGGCATTACATTAGTGATGTTGTGATCATTTTACATTTATAAATAATAATTGGTCTTTGTAAATGCATTTTCCATATTATAACTATAATGCGTTTACTTTAAGTATTTAAAATATGGAAAAGGACGCATTCTTTTATAATTATATGTATTTATTTGAAGTATGTGAAAAATTAATACAAAGTCATATTTTTATAATCTTAAAGAATTTATTTAATGCATGTGAAATTGAGGATGACCTGGCCCACAGGGCTTTGGATTGATAGTGAATGGGTGCACTGTTAAGGCACTCCTTGCGATAGGTCACTGGTTCAAATCCCCTATGGGTGCTTACCTACCAAAAAAAAAAAGAAATTGAGGATGAACTGAAGCCCAAGCTTGGTGGTGGAAGATATTGTGGAAACTAAAGTGTCTGGCAAAGGCCAAGGTCTTCATGTGGTGTATCCTTGAAAACAAAATCCTTACTTGGGACAATTTTCAAAAAAGGAGGAAGGAATGGCCTAATTGGTGCACTTTATGCAAAACTGCTAAAGAGTTAGTTGCACACTTATTTCTATCCTTCCCCTTCATTTTAAAAATATGGGAATATTGCAATAAAAGGAAAGGTATAACAATTTATTAGTTGGTGGAGTCATTTTTGGAGGCTTGGCAGTCTTGGTGGGAGAAAATCAATGAAAATAATTTCTTAAACATACCATCACTCATTTGTTGTGGTATGTGGCTAGACAAGAACAAATATATATTCCAAGATAAGCCTTCTTCTACAAACCAAGTGACAAATCAATTTTTAGCTACCTTCTCTCTGATATCAGTATCAAATTCCACACCTATCCCCCGTATCATCATTGTTGAAGAAATTGACACCTCCTTCCCATGGGCATATTTTGATGGGGCATCCTTAGAGAATGGTATATATGGTGGGGGCTTGTGTTGATTTGGGGTAGCATCAGATGTGCTCTAGCCATAAAAATTGGTGGAGAGGCTAAAGCACATGAGATCTCCAAGACCTAGAAATGGTTGGACATATTGTACCTGGTTTGGGAGATATTAAAATAATTAATATTTTTAATGGAGTTCCTAAGTCTAAACTTAGGAAAATAAAATATTAATGGGTATTAATATAAAACTAGGTTAGAAGGTTCCAAAATTCATGGATCAAACCAAATATAACCTTAGCAATTGATTAGAGATTTAATCTTGTCCGTTGAAGGACCAAGGAGAAAATTATAAGAAGAGGCTTGAGGGTCAGTTGGAGAATACACCAGAGTGACCAGTCATTCATTTTGCTAAAGTAGGTTGCTAAACAAAGTTTGATTAGGGATTAGCAGCGAGGGGCAATGAGTACGAGTCAGAGAGGTAGAGACAGAATTGAGAGACCAGCACAGAATCAGAGAGAGTGAGAGCAGCAACTAGTACAGGCTATGCAGAGCCCAGCAGAGTCAGTGTAGAGGCCAGAGGGACTGTGTCATCCATGTAGAAGCTGCTAGAGTGACAAAAAGGGTCCCAGAGGCTATGCAGTGCCTCAGAGGGTTGACAAAGAGGGCCTTGGGTCTGACGCAGGTTAGCAGGAGGCTGACGCAGAGGCTAGAAGGGCCAGCACTGAGCTTCAGTTGTGCCAGAGAGGGTTTCATGGGATAGGTTTTCTGAATACCTATTTTTTGATATAGAGGTATTGTTTCCATGTATTTTTCTCTGTTTGGTGAGCTGGTTAGGCACCCAGTTGTACTCATAAAGACTACATAATAATATAACCCTCTAAATAGTTATACCAATTTTCCTGCATCGAGTTTTTTCGGGGATATTTCTCCAAAAATAACGGTGTAACTTGTGTGCTTGTTTTCTTTTAGTTAACGATGTGTAGATGTTGTGACTGTATTGTGTTTATTTTGGTATTTAAATGTTTTAAATAACTTGTTTAAATTTTACAAGTAGAAGAAATAAAACAATAGAATGAAAATTAATTTTCTAACTGATATGCTTAGAAAATTCAACATGGTATTAGAGCGTGGTTGCAGATCACAAGAGAACTAAAGGCGTCAGTTGAGAAGAGCATTATGCAATAGAATCAACTATCCTAAGTGACAATAGTTGACCCTTGCCGAAGCGATAGAGGAAGGGTTGATGCAGAGGGACCGCGTCATCAGTCTGGGCCAGAGAGAGGCCAGCAGAAAGGCTAAGGAGTGCACAAATAGGCTGATGCAGAGGCTAGGAGGGTTGATGTAGTTGGCTAAGGGAGTTGACTTGCGAGCGTTGGAATTGCACAGAGACAAGAGGCTCAATCCTTCAGTTGTTGGGGTGAAGGGAGTTGTGGGAAGTTTGCGGGAGCAAATTTGGTACTATGGTTAGAACATTACCTAAGAGGGAAAGACCAAGGTAGAGGGAGTTGTTGCCATGGGGGATTTCTAGCTAAGAAATTTGGATCAGCATTGTAGTTTCACAGAAGATTGAAGATGAGCAACTTGAGAATTGGCAGAATGATTTCCAGGAGGGAAATCGGGACTCAGAGGGAGTCCAGAAGAGAACTTCCAGATAGGAAATAGAGAGACTCAGCAGGGGTCGAACCGAGAACTTCTAGATAGGAAGTAGAGAGACTCAACAGGAGTCAAACCAAGAACTTCCAGACAGGAAGTAGAGAGACTCAACAGGAGTCAAACCAAGGACTTCTAGGCAGGAAGTAGAGAGACTTGTAGTAGTCGACAAAAGAGCAGCAAGATGGTTGTGAATGGGCTGAGAGATCAGGACAAGTTGGAAAGAGCATCCAACTTTGTGGTCTGGAAGGCAAGGATCTTGTCCATTCTAGACATACATCATATTAATGGATTCGCCTTGAGAGTGATAGTTATCCCAATTGACCGATAGCTAATGAAAGGTATGAGGAGGCAATGACTAAGGCAAAGTGTATTATCATTGATGGGGTTAGGGATCATGTGGTCCCACATATTGCCGACGACAAAGGAGATGTGGGACACTTTGAAGACATTGTACCAACATACTTCTATGCAGAGGAAGATGCTCCTCAAGAATCAACTAAGGTCATACCAGATGCAGAAGGGAGAGCATATATATGTCTTCCTTGGTCAGTTGAAGGAGATCCATGACCAGCTAACTTCCATAGTAGCCACACTGGATTAGGAGTTGATGGTAAGGACCACACTTAATGTAGTCTCTGAGGATTGGGAGACATTTGTCCAAAGCAGACTAGGTAGGACGAGTCTTCTGGATTTGGAAGAATTGTGGGTAGCTCTTCGTCAAGAAGATATAAGATGGATGACCAAGGTAGGAAGTAGCGAAAAAGGGGTTAGGATCAAGGAGGAAGAGGAAGAGGATGCAGCTCTAGCATTTATAGGAAAGAAGGAGAAGAGGAAGAGGAAGGACCTCTCCAAAGTCAAGTGCTTCCATTGTGGGGAATTAGGTCACTATGCGAACCAGTGTCTGAGGAAGAAGAGTAAGGGAGAGGCTTCTAACTCGAAGGAAGCACTAGCGAGGGCGGAGAAAGAAGTTGAGGAGGATGACGATTGTGCCATGATTGCTCATGTGACACTTGAGAATAAGTGGGGAGACATTGAGTTGTAGTCAGGAGGAGTACAGGTGATGAGGGGTAGGATCCTAGAGGTACCCAACCTCTTGGATTATACATGGCTACAGGAGCCTCGAAGAGGAGTAGTAGGACTAGCAAATGTCGGTAGAGATGGATGTGGATGAAGTGGCATAGAGAGCTACAGTGCAAGAGTCCCTAGGTAGCGTGAGGCTAGCAGGCTACAATAATGCGAGAGGAATGGGAGTGTTGCACCATTGCAGGATGGCACAAAGAGGTGTGCAATGGTGCGACATGCAGGGAGTTGTTCCAACAATGCAGAGGTTAGTAGAGGGAGCACTTGTTAGCGACAGAGGGAGTTTCAGCATCGGGAGTGTTTCTAGCCATACAGGGATGTCAGAAGTTGGGTGGATTAGTTACTTACTTCTCAGTAACTAAGTTGCAATGCAGTAGAAGTATGCAGTAGCATGATGCAGCATGATGAGAAGGGGATGTAGAGCATATGTAGCATTGGGAGGATGGACCAACAACAACACAAATGTAGAGGGAGTTTCCGTACAGACGCAGTAGTGGCAGTGACAGGGCAATGGGAAGCAGTATAGGATGTAGTAGTGTAGAGGATGTTGGGCAAGGAGGCCTAGCATCAGCACAACTACCAGTGCCATATAATCAAAGTGATGCTCAGTGAGGAGTATTATAAGAACACAGTCCTCTCTAAGAGGGAGTGTTGATTTGGGGTAGCATCGGATGTGTTCTAGCCATGAAAATTGGTGGAGAGGCTAAAACACATGAGATCTCCAAGACCCATAAATGATTTAGACAGATTGTACCCAGTTTGGGAGATATTAAAATAATTAATATTTTTAATGGAGTTCCTAAGTCTAAACTTCAGAAAAATAAAATATTAATGGGTATTAATATAAAAAAGGGTTAGAAGGTTCTAAAAGTCATGGATCAAGCCAAATCTAATCTTAACTGTTGATTAGATATTTAATCTCATCGTTGAAGGACCAATGAGAAAAGTATAAGAAGAGGCTCGAGGGTCAGTTGGAGAATACACCAAAGTGATTAGTCATTCATTTTGCTAGAGTGGGGCTACTAAGAAAAGTTGAATCAATGATCAATAGCGAGGGGAAATGAGTATGAGGTAGAGAGGCAGAGATAGTACTGAGAAATGAGTGCAGAAGTAGAGAGAGCGAGAGCAACAACCAGTCTAGGCTACGCAGAGCCCAGAAGAGTCAGCTACAGGCCAGAGGGACTATGTCATCCATGTAGAAGCTTCTAGATTGACGCAAAGGGTCCCAGAGGCTACACAGTGCCTTAGAGGGCTGACACAGACAGTCCAAGGGTTGACACAGGTTAATAAGAGGCTGAAGGGCCATCACTGAGCTTCAGTTGTGCCCGAGAGGGTTTCGTGGGATAGGTTTTCTGAATACCTGTTTCCGGATATAGAGGTATTACTGCCATGTATTTTTCTTTTTCGGGTGAGCCTGTTAGGCACCCAATTATACTCATAAAGACTGAATAATAATATAACCCTCTGAATAGATGTATCAGTTTTCCCGCATTGGGTTTTTCTGGGGATATTTGTCCAAAAATAATGATGTCACTTGTGTGCTTATTTTCTTTCAGTTGATGATCTGTAGATGTTGTGACTGTATTGTGTTTATTTCAGTATTTAAACATTTTAAATAACTTGTTCAGAGTTTACAACTATAAGAAATAAACCAACAGAATACAGATTAATTTTCTAACTAATAGACTTAGAAAATTCAATAGGTTGTTCTGTTTCTTCATCATCATTATTCTTTAAAAATGAAACTTGATTTTAGCAGAGGGACAATTATTTTTCTTGAAATTATAGCCTTAAAATATCTCATTCTTTTCGTCATAGAAAAAGGATGTCAAAATCTTCAAATTTTTGGACTTGATCGCTATGATTAACTGGATTAATGAGACACAAAGATGTCGTAGTCACACACTACTACCAATTCTAGAGGCAACTCTTCAATTAAAACAACCAATTCAACAAATTTCATAGTGTCACATTTACAACAAATGGAATACAGTTGTAGACCGACTATCAAAAGAAGGTGCTCAACAAGTTTTGGGCAGGTGGAAGATATATGGAAAACTAGAAGGGAACACTGAGGAGTACTGCCATAGGCCATTTACAAACATGATGGCGTAGGATTAATTTTTTTCTTTTTGTGTCAGATGGTAGACCTACTAGACAACACTATATGTTTTTATATGTATATTTATATACTCACTCATGGAGGATTACATTTCCTTTTATAGATTTGTACCATTTTTATGTCATGAGATTATACTTGATGTTGATGGATCATGCTACAGAGGCTTGTTTTTTTTTTAACACAGTGGGTTACAGTTTTATATATTGCAAAAAAAGGGGGAAAGGAAGCTAGTTCCTTGTACAATCTGAGGAGGGATGGATCAAAGTAGTGCTCAACAGGGAGTGCAGTCCCCACAACTACTTTAACAACCCTGTTTCTTAAAAACTTCAAAAAATACAAAAGCTCACATTAACATTGAAACAACGGACTTAACCAAAGAATGTGCACTTAACTTTGGAAAAGGCAGGCAATAAAAAAAACACACGGGACTATAGTTCCACTTTTCTACAAGCTTGGCACAAATATCAAAACTAGCCTTTAATAAAATCTATCTCCACCATATATTTCCTCCGTCAAATCTGACGGACACCACCTAATGCCAATCAATTCAAACTACACGACTCTTCACTGTCGTCGATCCCCACACAGTAGATCCAACAGCGGGCAATGATATTGGGTAGGCAAACAGGGTGGAGAATACATGCCCGATAAAGCAATATTCTTGCCCCACTAGCTTGCTACATGTCCAATGGTGAGTGGAATCAAGGGGTTCCCTCCAGAAACCACTTACCGCTTAAACTCCTCTCGATAAATCGCTCCTACGAATTCCCGCCTTTTCTCTTTGACTAAGTCTCACACAAGTTAGCACCTGATGAACATTGATCTACCTTCATTGAGATCCTCTCCTGATACCTCTACTAGCACTCCTTATCAGTTGATCTCCGGATCCAATAGTTCCTATGTGAGGATTCTTCATCTGTCCCCTCACTCTTTCTTTGCGGCAAATATTCAATTTTTTTTGGTGGTTTCTTGTCCTGATGTATTGGTCTCGGATGAGGGGAGACTTGCTGCTGATGAATGCCTTGCTATCTCGGGTCACCTCGGAACTTGTGTAGTTGACCATAGATATCAGACTATTACTATCTAGGCGATTGTGGGTGACACGACTAAAGCCAACCTCACCCAAGAGAGGGGGACAATTGGAATCTTGTTTCATCATATAGTGTAGCAAATTGGGATTTTGAGAGTCAAGTGCTCTATGCAATGCTGATGACAGTTGAGAACCTCTGCTGACTTATATTCTCTGATTTCTTCATGTAATATCCAACTTGAGTTGGTATTTTGATTCTTATTTTATATTTTTTCCCCTGTAAGATTGCTTGTGAGATTTTTTGGATTTGTATCCTCTTCCTCGATCCTCATACTGGTTGTGGGATCATGGTATACTTTCTTCACAAACTTCCTTATTTTCTTTGACAATCCCATTTGGTCTGTCAATTGCTTTGTTGGCATGACTATCAACATCCTTATTTTGATTTCTTAGGACATGCTTTATGGTTATATTTCCCAGTGTTTCAAATATTTTTCTGATCCTTTGATAGATTTTGTTGATGGCTATGCTTTTAAAGTCCCTTTTGGCATCCAAAGTTGCTATTATGATAGTCGAGTCCCCTATTATTATAGGGTCCTTGATTGCATTTTTGTTTAAAAGCCTTGTGCATGGGAGAAGGTTGTATGCTTCAGCCCTATTGTTTGTCATTTCTCCAATGCTCCATTCATAATTTATTATTTTTTTCCCATTTGGATCTAGAATGACTCCTCCTGCCACTGCTTTACCTGGGTTATTTTTTGCAGCTCCATCAAAAAAGAGAATGCGTATCTTCTGCTCTTTTATCCATTCTGTAAATTCTTTATCATCCAGTCTTAGTTTTCGATTCTTATTTATGTGAAACTATTTATTTTTCGTTGTAACTGCTACTTTTGCTTTGTTTTCTAGCTTTTCTTTGTTGTACCAATCTTTCTCTTCTTGTTGTAAATCATTCCAGTCCATTTTTGAGATTCAATTTGTACTTATTATCTCTGCAACTTGGCTCCAATTTTTTGCTAGGATCTTGACTAGATTTGGTTTTTGATCTTTGAAAATGTATTTGTTTCAGGCTAACCAAATTTGCCAACACAATATTGAAGGGAGGCATTTCCATATATTTTTTATTGTTGCCTTTTTTTTCTTTGTATATGGATAGTTTTTATCCCAATTTTTATGAAGAGTTGTCAACTGAGTTGTTGGATTTATGTTTATTTCCAAAGGACTTATTGTCTATTTCTAGCACTCTCTCACCACCATACAGTTAATGAAGAGGTGTTGGATTGATTCTTCCTCCTTTTGACACATGACACATTTTGAGGGCCCTTGTATTCCTTTTTTTTTTTTCAGAGGTAAGAATTTTACCTTTGATAAGTGTCCATGTGAAGGCTTTAATTTTGGACAAACTTTCTGAATTCCAAGCTGCCTTCCAAAGGCTCCAGTCATTTTGATTGTGGAGTTTTTGGAGAAGGTTGTACCTCAATTTCACTGTGTAATCCCATCCATTTGGATCCAAAACAAAGTCATATTGCTCTTCTATGTTTATGGGGGTGGCCCCTACCAGATGGGCTTTTAAAATTTCCCACTTACTTTTTAGTGTAGGTGGTGTTGCCAGCTTTTTCCATCTTACCTAGTTATTCTAATCCCGATTCGAGATAGAATAAAGAGTGTTAAAACTTTTCTCTTCTATCCATCTCTGAAGTCCCCTTAAGTTTTGTTGTTGATTTAAATGATTTTTCCCCATTATTCTATCCTCCTAGATAGAAAATGTTTTGCCATTCCCTGGATTTTTGGATATTTGATCTCTAATTGAAAGGGATTGTCCTTTTTACCAATTTCCGGATTTGGGTGCATGGCCTGTCTGGAATAGTTTTAGTGAGCAGATTTGTTCTATCACAGTTTAAGTATTTTATTGTTAGTACTTTTTACCACCAGTGGCCATTCCCATTTATCATTCTCCAGATAATTTTTGTCCCTAGAGCAATGTTTATTAGTCCTGGCAAACGAATTGATATACCTCCTTTTTCATAGGGAAGAGTGACTTGCTCCCCTTTAACAAGGCTGAATTTTTTATTATCTTGTTTTCCTCCTTGCCAAAGAAAGCTTCTAATTATTAGTTCCATTTTCTTGTGGGCACTTTCCAGAGCCATAATGATTACAAACTGATATATAGGGAAGGCCGAAAGAAGTGCTTTAATTAGTGTCACTCTTCCTGCCAGGTTGAGCCACATCACTCCCCAAATATGAATTTTTCCCTTCATTGTCTCTACTTTCTTGTTCCAGAATTCTGATTTTACCACTTCCTTTGCTAAGGGCAGCCCAATATAGGTGAAGTGGCTCCAATTTATCTGTAAAGGTATTTCCAGGATTTGAGAGATACGATGTATTATTTTTGGTGGGTGTTCCAGCAGTATATTCTGCATTTGGAGTTGTTTAAGATTCCTCCTGAAGCTAGAAGAAATTCATCCAGAACTTTTTTTAATCGTTTTGCTATAATGTAGGATGCCCCACCTATGAGAAGGGTGTCATCTGCAAAGAGAGAATGGTTTATATCTTTGAATCCTCTCGATATTTGGATCCTTGTTATTTTTTTCTCTTTTCTCTAGTTTTCTAGCATAACACTCAGCGATTCAACCATGATTATGTACAAGAATGGAGAAAGTGAACATCCTTTCCTAAGCCCTCATGTGCTTTGGAAAAATTTACTAGGCCGACCATTGATTAAAGGGGTTATCCAAGGATTTGAAGTACATGCCTGGATAATCTCTATGAAGTTTGTTGAGAAGCCAAACCTTTTGAGGGCTGCTACAAGAAAGTTATGATTAACTATATCAAAAGCATTAGCCATATCTAACTTAACAATCATTCCTCTCACTTTTCTTTAGACATTGTTGTGGATAGCCTCTTGAACAATTATCACATTATCTGTGATTTTCCTCTTGGGGACAAATCCTCCTTGGTTTTCTAAGATTATTTCCGGAAGTAATTTCTTCATTCTGTTTGCTAGAATTTAGGTAAGAATCTTATAAGATGAGTTGTGTTTAGTCAATTTAGTATGTCCTAAATTGCTACATTAATTATCAATCCGGGAGTTGTAAACTGATGAAGTGTGGTGCACTATATGTGAAAGACAACCTCTTTCTTACTTTTTATTGTTTTCAATTTTTATTTTGTTTTGGGGGTTTTATATTTGCTTATCTCCTAATGTGAATGGAAATCCTATCCCTGAGTTCTAAGAATACTCTAGAAGCAAAGTATGGATATAGATTTTAAGGCAATTATGTCCTCTATAATGATTTCCAGAACTTAACACTTCAGAAGGTCTTAAAACACACTAGCAATGAAATTAGCACTTGAACAAGAATGGAAATGTGCTGCTATTAAAATCAAACAAATGATGAACTACTGATCATGAAATCACTAACTCTGCTGCTCATCTAAATACAGAAAAATAAATTAAGCTACTGCACTCAAACAAATCAAAAACTGAAAACTAATACAAGTAAATCCAGCTCACTTCATTTATAGTCCGATAGCTCACCAGGTAGTCTTTTCGGGGTTAAGCTATGTCTTTAGGAGATAACGTCAATAACATGAGGAATTGATATCTAATTGCAAAAAAATAAAACGAAAATCAAATCACATCATTCATAGTCCGATAGCTCGCCTAGTAGTCTTTTCAAGGTTAAGCTATGGCTTTAGGAGATAACGTCAATGATATGAGGATTTTGATATCTAACTGCAAAAAAAATAAAACTAAAATCAAATTACATCATTCATAGTCCGATAGCTCGCCAAGTAGTCTTTTCGGGGTTAAGCTATGGCTTTAGGAGATAACGTCAATGAAATGAGGAATTTGATATCTAACTGCAAAAAACAAAAACAAAAAAACTAAAATCAAATCACATCATTCATAGTTCGATAGCTCACCAAGTAGTCTTTTTGGGATTAAGCTATGGCTTTAGGAGATAACGTTAATGATATGAGGAATTTGATATCTAAACTAACTAACAAAGCAAGTGAATAAGACTGAAATCAAAGCATAACTGGAATTAAAAACTAAGAAAAGCAAAGCCAGTAGAGAGGCTAATCTCATGTCACTAATTATTGCAAAAATTGTATGAAAATGCCCGGGCCTACTCTATCCTGAAACACACACACTGATCAGTGTTAGCAACAATATACAAAGCTTGAAAAATCATGTACAGGAATGAAATGTTAATATCATAACTAATGAAATATACACAGGTGGATAACTATGAAATATGTGCAATGGAAGTAAGGAAATGAAACATAAAAACTTTATAGAAAGAAGGAAACAAAACCTTAGCCAGCAGGGTCCCTCTGCACAGCCTTGGTCAACATGCTATTAGCCTAGAATTACGCTCACACAGTCATATAAAACAGAGCCTGATTATTGCAAAACAGAGGACGAATCCTCTCATTACAGCAGCAGGACCAGTTCACGGCACAACACAAAGACTAACAGAAAAACGACAACAAAAACTAACTTGTTCTATGTGTTTGGAAACGCGTTATTTATAAGAAAAATTTCATAACTATTTTCCTATGAAACATCTTCAACCGAGGACATGTAAAAGGACAACATCCATAAGCTTAGCATAATGGTTGCCAAGATCATTCAATCTATCAAAAGTGGTTGTTAGATTCACATCGTGGGGGCAGTCTACAGTTGTCAAAATGAACCCATGGCTCTAGGAATGGTTCCGGATCCTTCACGTGTTTGAAAATAAAGTCCTACTTGCCGTAGAACTCTTCGTTGACCACCGTTTGACCAAGGGCTTCCTCTACGAGTTTGGTTGAACCAATAAGACCTGATCCATGTCCAGGTCATTCCTAACTTGCCCATGTGCCTCGTTTTGCTTGATGACACCTACAACCTAGAGATAAACAAAAACAGCTGCGGAAAGTTGAATCAGCTGCTGAAAGTGGCTGCATTTCGCAGCTAATGAGAAAAATCTAAGTCAAACAGCAAACACAAAAACATAGTTAGAAAACCACATAAATGCTCCTTTGGAATCAATATGTAATGATGTTTGATAGCTTATGAGGTACTAGTGAGGGGGAAAAGTCTAGGAAAGTGTGGAGGAAGATGTAATTTCAAGGCTCAACATACCCCCACTATGAAGGTTTTGCATGTCCCCATGCAACCAAAACTTTTACCATGCTCCCTTCAGTTCATGTGTTCTGAGACCTCTACTAACAAATTCATCCTTCTTCTCTTCTTTCTTGGTATCAGTGTCATCCTAGGCTTTCTCATGAGGCACCTAAATTTGAGGTTGATAAGAGCTCAACTCAACCTCCTGCTCTTTTTCTTCAATTTCCTATTCTTCTTCTGCCACAGCCCAAGATGCAACATAGTATTGTCATGAATAATTTTATCCAACCTGCTTTGTTCCTTCAATGTTTCATTTTCTCTTTTGATGTGTCTATTTAATACCTCTAGTTCAAAAATTTCCTATTTTAGTGATTGGATTAGAGTTTCTTGTGCTGCATTACTCTACGTAGATGAAGTGCTTGGATCAGTCTTCTCCAATTACTCGATATAATCATACATTTCTTGCTGGTTTGGGTCTATCTCAGGTGTAGTCTTTCTTGGGCTGACCCAAAAATCTGGTTGAGAAGGACTGATCTCAAAATTTGGCTGAGAAATAGGAGTATGGTGTGGGCTACGGCCAGGAGGGATTGGTAAAGGTTGTTCTAGTGTTTCCCCTCCTAAATCAATGAAGTGGGGCCCTTTAGTTTGTATTTTCCTCAATTTCCCTTTAAGTCTGGAGCTTCTCCTTAAATTTTGTGAGCTAGTTTCTTCTTTCTCCACACTCCGCTTTTCTTTCCCTTTCCTCTTTGCTGCAACTGATTGTTCCTAAAGATAAACTAGTCTTTCAGAAAGTATTTGGTGGTCCTCTTCTGAGGAAGGTTCTGGGGTTTGATAGACAGCTTCAATGTTTCTTTTCCCCTATAATTTTCTTTGCTTCTTATCTTCAGTTCTTTCCTTCCTACTTTTAGACAGCTTCTCTTCTTGATTAATTTCTTTACCTATTTTAGTAGGAGTTTCTTGAATTCTCACACTTGTTTTCTTTCTCCAACTTTTCCTTGCTGAGCTACTCTTTGGTGTTTCAGGTGGATCTTGAAAGAAGTTTCTAACCAAAAACTATTCCTAGGTGTCCTTCTTTTCCTTCAACTGTTTTTCAATCAAAATTTTCACATGGTCGTGATGGTATAGGTGGGGTTCTATGTCCTCCAGATTCTTTTGGATAGTTATGGACATCTTTTTTAGGCTATTCAATAAAAAGTAAGGAAAATTAATGGTTTGATTTTCTAGAAAATTGATCAGCAATCAGGTGTGGTACATATACATGGACCCAAATCGTCCTTCACATGTAATAAACTTCTGGATTATCAATAATAGACTGGCCCACTTTTCTTCTAAAGCATAGACAAGGATTCCACGTTTGAAAATGGTTATATACATACCTGGATTGCGTAGGATAACCCCCCAAGCCCTCTCGTCAAAGCTTTTGTTTTTGAACCACCGTTCCCCCTCCTATGGGAGTTTCGTTGCGGCTGCAATAGATGCCTCTGTGACAGAAAATTTAAGGTCTCCAACCTCAACTTCCACGCCATTAAAAGACCTCACAAAATTCTTCGTAACTTCTTTATTGTCACCTCTGAATTTTTGGATGAACTGTAGCCACCGTGCCTTCCTTAGTATGCTTTTCAATTGCGGATATCCCTCCATGAATTTGGGCCCTTCCGGTTCTGCTCTTAACAAATGACCCATTCTTTCCTCCTACCTTAAAATATGACTGCATGAGTAATGGATTGACGGAGATGAAACATCTGTGTTAGCGGGGAATGGAAAAAGGTTTATGGAGAAAAACCAGAAGTCGTAAACGAAAGAGCAGAGATAGGTAATGAAAATGAGTTCACGAAGATGTAAACAAGCTAGAAATGACAAACAGAATAGTATGGGAATAGAGTGAACTGGGCTTTTGAGATAGAAGGTTGCGGAGTAGGCGTGAGTATGTTTTCAAAATGGCTATGGATTTGTGTGGTGGGGAAGATTCGTGATCAAATAGATTGTGTCCTCATAATCACCTAGTTCGGCAGGTGGAATGCCAATGTACCAATAAACATGAGTTAAATTCGGAGGCTGATCACGAGGCCATTTAAAAATTAATGCAAGGTTCATGGAGGAATCATGTAAAGGTCGTGGAGTAGTTATGGAAGCTATCAAGGTGAGTCATTACATATAATGGATCCGTTGGTTTCATAACTATATAAAATTGTGCTTTAAAATGTTATTTGAAATAAACTTTGCTTATACCTTAGAACTTTACCACTTCCGTCCACTGACCTTTGATTGGCTGCTTCCTGTTGATGCTTTTAGGTGCTTTATATCTTCAAAATATTTCCTTTGTCATACCTGATGTGGAGCACTTGAAAGGTATGCTTTTGAAAAACAATTTAGTGGCTTTTCAGTAATATTTGTAACCTTTTCTGCATTGTGAATTCAAAGAGATAAAGGATTTTAATAAAATGTGCAAGAATTAACATGGGAAGCTCAATCATTAATAATTGTTGTTTTTCTATACAGGGAAAGGTGGAAGCAAGGAGTTTCCGTCCAAAAGAAAAAAACAGAGGAAGAATAACTGTTGTCCCTCCAGAAGGGAACCGTATGCGAACAAGATCGAGCAAATCAGAGCTTAATAACCCAGGAAAGGAAGGAGGGATAACAATTGGGCGAAAGCGAGAAAGAAAAGTAAAGGATTAACAGATTGGCGAATCCCTCAGGATCTTCGATCTTGAGGGATCGTTGTTTTACTTATCTTTGTTACCTAGATGTCTCTGTCGTTACTCTTATATAAAGGAACAACATCGTTGAGCAAGGGGACTCCAGCTTTTGTAATTTTCAGTTTCAGACAAAAATTTGATCATCGAGTCTCACTGAGACCTGGTTTATTGTACATTTGTTGATGCATTAATATAAAAGACTTGGTGTTTATTTCATCTTTGCATCTGGAGTAACCTATGGCAGTGTACCATTGGCAGCTAAGGGATCGGCTCCGAAGGACACTTTCTTTTGTATCATTATACTGTAATTTACGCGTGGTTTGCTTATCTTTATTACTTGGTAATCTGATATATCTTTCATATTCTATGCTATGCTCCGTTATGATCAATACATTAATGGTTTTTCCGTGTAATGACTCTGTATCGTATAATTGGATCTCTTCAGAGTTGAATCGCATGTTTTTAGTTTTAAACTAGCTATTTCTATTACAGAGCGTCGGTGTGAATGTTACTGTCATTAGATCCATGTGAAATAACAATTATTGGAACTTGAAAAGTAATCTTACTCTGTTTAGAAACATAGTTATATTATCCTTCATTCTCAGATTACTATATTAATGTGAGGCGTGCATATATGGTTGATTATTGTTGTTCCATAATTCATCAATGAGTGTTGTTCCATAAAGTATATTCCATCTAGTTTGCTTGAGGAGAGAAGAGTGTTATAGCAGAGTGTGAGTAAGTCAGTTTTGACTCGCGAGATTTAGTTCTTTTGATTGTTGTTCCATTTACTGATGTTCCATTTACTGCTGTTCCATTTCCTTTTTGCTATTCCATTTTAACTTCTGTCGTTCTATTTACTTGCCTTCGTTGTTTTGGTGTGAGAGAAGATCTAAGGTTGTAGTGAGCCTCAGTAGATGCTGCCTAGCTCCCAGACCTATGGTCCATGCTCTAATTTCCTTTCTATCAGTTTCTAGAGGGATGGGTTATCGCTTCCGTACCCTTGACTGATCAACTATCTTGTGTGATTCTGTCTTTTGGAATAATTTAGTTATAGTTTAGCATCTGTTTACTTTGGTATTTTCTAAACGCTATACTACTAAGCATTACTCGGATGAATAGCCTCGAATTGAGTTACTCTTTGCAATAACAAAACGTTCCCGGATTGATTTATTAATGTAGGATAATTAGAGGTGTGGGAGACCCTAGTTATAGCTCTACATTTTGGCGCCGTTTCCGGGGAAAGAGTATAGCCATTTGCCCTTTACAGAGTAGTGCGCAATTCCGCTAGGGGAGAGTTGGATTTTAAAAACGGAAGGTAAGAACCTGCGTACGGAGCATGTAAAATCCCTGCTCCACCATCCGCTCTCTTAGCAGAATTGCTGGTTGAATAGGATTTAGTAGTTTTTTTTTGCATGACTAAGCAGAAAAAGCCAGAAAAGAATATCAAACCTCCATCCAAACCCAAAAAAGCCAAAGGGCCAGTGACCCTTGGCCGAACAACCTTCATAGACGAAATTTATAAGAAAATTGAATCTCAACTGTCGATAGGCCCCAGAAAGATTAATTCTAAACAACCTACTAGCTCCCTTCAGGCCACAACATCACCATTTGGAGCCTTTGTTGAGGTGCATAGTCAGACTGGTGAACAGGACTTTCAAGAAATTGAAAATTTTGTTTCAGAACGACTGCAGGAAGGGAACCTAAGCAACCTTTGTGAAGGAGAAGGGGAAACAGGGGAAATAGGAGAGCCAAGGTCTCCTCCTAGGATAATCCAACCGTTAAATAGCCCAGATAAGGGGAGCGTGGTAAAAATAATTATTGAAGGCACCCCATTCCCTCAGATAGAAATTCCAGATAGGGGAAGTGTTATTAAAACAATCCCTGCCAAGGCCATTCCTTCTCAACCTAGGAATACCCTCCTAGAAATCCCGGAAGGTTATTGGCATATATTCAATCCTATGGCACAGAATCAGCCAAATACTCAAACTTCTACATTGCAATATCCTATAGTAGATTCTGCAGCAAATGCGCCCATGAAAGCGATCCCTCTTCAACACATCCCCACGTTTCATGGACTTACATCAGAGGACCCTGATGCATTCCTATTTGAATTCGATGTTCTATGTAGGGGATATGATTACACCACTGACCCTCAGAAATTAAATTTGTTCCCCTCCACTTTGAAAGGGGTGGCTCTAAGATGGTTTATGGGTTTAGGTGGTGGAGTCATAAACAACTGGGAACAAATGAAAGAATCTTTCCTAAAGAAATATCAGGATTATTGTAGGTCGAGAGAACTAAAAGATGAAATTTTCCAAATGACAGCTAGACCAAATGAAACTTTAGAAGAATACGTAGAACGTTTCCATTATAATTTACAGAGATCCCCCTATGCATCACTACCTCTGCCTGATAATGTGTTGAAAACTGCATTGATTAGAGGCATGAAAGAAACAGTGGATTGAAACATAAATATCATGGGAAAAGGGGATATTTATCAAGAGAATTTTGCTGACATCATTGATTTATGCATCAGGAGTTCAAGAGGCAGCACAAGGATAAAACCAGTAGAATATGATCAGTTTTTCATAGATAACAAAATATCAACAGAAGGAGTAACACGTGTAAAACTTGGAAATTTATTAGAAAATTTTAAAACTGATATTCTAGGGACATTAACTACACAACTTGATATTGTGCAGGCTAAACAAAAGAAGATGGAGGCAGAACAAAATCTGGCGATTTTCTGCCCCCAATGTAGAAGAAAACATAGCCACAAGGAATGTCCACTGGATGCAGTTAAAACATGTGCTATCTGTACAAAAGATCACCTTATTGAGAGCTGCCCCTCACTTCCTGGATTGAAGGCAGTATATAAGGAAGCGGAAGAAGAACCAGAGCCAGCATACTTCGTTAACCAGCGTCACCAATGGAAACCAAGGCAATCTGGTATGTTTTCAGACCCAACTTCATCTTTCCAGCCTCCGCAGTATAATGCTCAGCAATATAGTATGTGGCAAAACCAATCTCCACCCCCGTTTCCGAACTGGTCATCACAGCCGTTTCCTTCTCCAAATCCGTGGATGAATCAAACAAGCCAATTTGGCTGGCCGAATTTTCCTTACGCCCCACCATATTGGCAGAATAACTCATATCCTCCACAATGGATTCCCCCTACTTCACAAGGTTCACCCTAGTAGACAAACTGGCCAAAATCGACATATCAGCCAACAGGAACTATTCCACTCCCTCAACTGACTCTGCCAGCTTTACAACAAAACCCCCAGTCTAATCTGAGACCGCAACTCCCAGCCCAACCCAATCCCAATACAAACAATAGACCAGTCCAATCCCTCCAAATCATGGAAACATCAGAAATCGGACTTGACCCAAGGGAGTGCAATGATCTTCAGTTAAGATCTGGACGGATAATAGAAACAGAGGGAGACAAAACAGTTCATATTGAAGATCAGTTACCAATAGAACAACCCTTACAACAAGAGGGTGTAAATAAGGAACAGGCCCATCATCAAGCAAGTACATCCTCTCCTCTCTTCCCAGAACGATTAGTCATACCACGACCGATGCAATATCCAGACTTTGACATTCTGGGAGAGTTACAAAATCTGTATATAAGAATTCCATTCCTCCAAGCCATTCAAGACATCCCTATATACGCAAAAACTATAAAAGAATTGTGCATAAAAAAATCAAGGAGGAATACAACCACTAACCCAAGAGTCCAAGTAGTCGGTACTTTATCTGACCTATTATCAGGAAAAGAGACACCAATTAAATATGAAGATCCCGGAAATCCAATTGTAACTGTTCAAATCTATGGTCAGACCCTAACTAATGCTTTAGTTGATCTAGGAGCTGCAATCAATATTTTGACAACCTCTACCTGCCAAAAACTCGGCATTACATCAGTAGAACCTACTTCTACTTTGTTAGAATTGGCAGACCGATCTGTAGTTCAACCGGAAGGTACTCTATACGATGTCATGGTTTCTGTAGATTCCTGGGAATACCCAACCGATTTCCTGATAATTAATCCAAAAACCTGACTGGACGGACATCCGCTAATTCTAGGAAGACCTTGGCTTGCTACTGCCGATGCTTACATTGGTTGTCAGCAGGGAAACATGACCATAACTAGAGGACCAGATATTAAAAATCTAGTTCTATACCCTCCAGCACAGCCAAGCCTTCCAATGATCAAAACTAACCAGCACCCTGTGTCATACCTTACTAACAATATCAGATCCCCATTGACTGTACAGAAGGCTCTAGATTTTAAAGACCAAATAGAAGATGATGCCATCAATAATTTCATTAGTCAAACTGAATCTAGATCTCACACACAGTGTTTCATGATAGAAGCAGCATTTGATAGTGAGCTAGAAGAATATCCTTTGAAAGATGCACATGACCAAACAATACCTGTGACTGTTGTTGCCAACAGTAAAGTAGTGGAAATTGAACCAGGCAAGATTCTAAATATCAATGCCAACCTCACATTGGACCAAGAAACAAATCTCGTCCATCTGTTACGAAAGTATCAAGGAGTATTTGCATGGGATTACCCTGATATGAAAGGGATTGATCCTCAATTATGCAGCCACCACATCTATATAGAAAAATATGCAAGACCTGTTCATCAACCACAAAGAAGACTCAACCCCCATCTAAAATAGGTTGTAAAAGCCGAACTTCATAAACTTTTAGATGTTAATTTTATCTATCCTATTTCTGATAGTAAATGGGTCCCTCCCCTAGTGGTGGTACCCAAGAGAAATGGAAAATGGAGGATTTGTGTGGATTACAGGGAGTTAAATAAAGCCACACAAAAAGATCACTTCCCTCTCCCATTCATAGACCAAGTATTGGACACTTTAGCAGGAAAGAAATTCTTTTCTTTCCTGGATGGCTTCAGTGGATACAACCAAATTCAAATTGCCCCTGAAGACCAAGATAAAACTACCTTTACTTGTCCTTGGGGAATGTTTGCCTATCGAGTTCTACCCTTCGGCCTATGTAATGCTCCTGCTACATTCCAAAGGGCTGTCCTTAGCATCTTTGCAGATTTAATAAATGATGGACTTGAGGTGTACATGGATGACTTTACACCATATGGAGATGATTTTGAACCAGCTTTAGATACTCTAGAAAAAGTCCTACAGCGTTGCATCGCTACAAGGCTTTCTCTAAGCCACGAAAAATGTTATATGATGATGACAGAAGGGCTCATTCTAGGACACTATGTTTCAGCAGCTGGCATCTAGGTAGACCCAGCCAAAATCCAAATACTTTTGCTTATCCCCACCCCCACTACTCAAACAGGGGTACGCAGTTTCCTTGGATTTTCTGGGTATTATAGACAATTTATAGAACATTACTCACATATTGCTGCACCTCTATATGCTCTAACTGGTAATGTTGATTTCTTGTGGACAGAAAAATATGACCATGCTTTTAAGGAATTAAAGAAGCTTGTATCAACAGCCCCAGTCCTTCGAGGACCAAACTGGAATTTACCATTCCAAATCTCATTTGATGCCTCGGATACGGCAATCGGTGCAGTCCTGGGGCAGGAAGAGGATAAAAAACCATATGCTATCTATTATATCAGCAAAAATTTATCCTCTGCCGAATTGAATTATACTGTCACTGAAAAAGAATTCTTGGTTGTAATACATGCTGTTAATAAGTTTAGACATTATATCACAGGCTATCTCATTATGTTATATACAGATCATTCTGCTATCAAATATTTTGTAAATAAACCTGTTACGAATGCTAGAATAACCAGATGGTTGATCTTATTGCAGGAGTTCGATATCACAATCAAGGATCAACCTGGCAAGGAGAACCCTGTAGCCGATTTTCTCTCACGAATACCAAAACCAATTGAAACAGCAGCAGTGGAAGATCAATTTCCTGATGAGCACCTGTTTGTTGTTGCTGTTTGAACACCCTGGTATGCTAATGTCACCAATTACCTTGCAGTCGGTAAGCTACCAAAACACTTAACCCCTCAGGAACGTAAGCAGATTGTTCAGAAGAGCACTCGATTTTCGTGGATTGGGGGTTATTTGTTCCACACAAGGGCAAACATGCAAATTAGGAGATGTATTCAAGAAGATGAAATTTTCGACATTTTAAAAGCTTGTCATGACAGACCATGTGAGGGACACTTTGCTGAAAAGAGAACAGCACATAAAGTATTTCAGACAGGATACTATTGGCCTACAATTTTCAAAGATGCGAAAAAATTTTCCCAAGCCTGCGACAGTTGCCTGCGAGCAGGATGACCTGGTCAAGCCGACGAAATGCCTCTGAGACCACAATTAGTCATTGATCCATTTGAACGATGGGCTCTTGATTTCATTGGGCCCATTAATCTATCATCAAATCAGAGAACATACATTCTGGTGGCGACAGACTATGTTACTAAATGGGTCGAGGCCGAATCATTGCCTAGAGCTACAAAAGATTCTGTAATACAATTCTTGTTCCATTTGTTTGTACGTTATGGACTTCCGAGAGAACTAATTACAGATGGAGGACCACAATTTGTTGGAAATAAATTAGCTGCAACACTTAACAACTATCATGTCCAGCATAAAATTACTACCCCATATCACCCGCAGGCGAATGGGCAAGTAGAAAGTAGCAATAAGGTAATAGAATCAATTTTAACAAAAACCATTGCGTCGCATAGGCGTGATTGGGCCACCCGATTACCTGAGGCACTGTGGGCTTATAGAACCACATGGAGAAGTACCACAGGCTATTCACCCTATCAATTAGTGTTTGGAAAACAACCTATCTTCCCCATAGAGTTCGAAATCCAAACGCTACGAACTGCACAGGAAGTTGGCCTAGATCTAAGTGAGGCATAAATCAATCGATTACAGCATATTAATGAATTGGACGAAATCAGGCTCTTTGCATTACAAAATACATCACTTATTCAACAGCAGTGAGCTAAATGACATGATGCACTTATCAAGAACAACGTCTTTCACGAAGGAGACTGGGCTTTGTTATATGACTCTTGGTTTCAGGACTTCCCGAGGAAACTTCAGACTCGATGGTTAGGACCATACGAAATCCAGAAAGTACATGATAATGGGACCCTCACTCTGATCACAATTGACGGTTCCGGTTATGCATTCAAGGTAAATGGCCACCGAGTTCGTCTCTATCGAAAGCCACTCACTCGGGAATCCTTCTGTCAGCAGCTACGTCAAGACACTGATATGGAAATTTTATGAGAGGAAGAAAAATCTTCCTCACCTATAATTTAGTAAGGAATTCATTTTTCTATAGCTTGTACATAAGATTTTGTATATATGTTTTCTTGATTTTTCTTTTAATTTTTGCATTCTAAGTGTTCTTGCTGTTCCTTTTCAAAAGGAACAGCACTTGTGTGTTTTTGTTGTTCCTTTTCAAAAGGAACAGCACTGGTGTGTTTTTGTTGTTCCTTTTCAAAAGGAACAACACTTGTGTGTTTCTACTGTTCTTTTTCAAAAGGAACAGCACTGGAGTGTTCTTGTTGTTCCTTTTCAAAAGGAACAACACTTGTGTGTTTTTGCTATTCCTTTTCAAAAGGAACAGCACTTGTGTGTTTTTGTTGTTCCTTTTCAAAAGGAATAGCGCTAGTGTGTTTTTGTTGTTCATTTTCAAAAGGAACAACACTTGTGTGTTTTTGCTATTCCTTTTCAAAAGGAACAACACTTGTGTGTTTTTGCTATTCATTTTCAAAAGGAACAGCACTTGTGTGTTTTTGTTGTTCCTTTTCAAAAGGAACAATGCTAGTGTGTTTTTGTTGTTCCTTTTCAAAAGGAACAGCACTTGTGTGTTTTTGCTGTTCCTTTTCAAAAGGAACAACACTTGTGTGTTTTTGTTGTTCCTTTTCAAAAGGAACATCACTTGAGTGTGTCTGCTGTTCCTTTTCAAGAGAAACAACATTTGAGTGTTTCTGTTGTTCCTTTTCAAAAGGAACAACACTTGAGTGTTTCTGCTGTTCCTTTTTCAAAAGGAACAACTTTCACGATTTTCTGTTGTTCCTTTCAAAGAAACGGCATCCCACGTATTTGTTTGCATGGATTCTTCTCTGAGGAACACCATCGACATGTTTTTGCTCTTATTGAGGATGCTTTGTGCCCATGTTCTCTCCAGTCTTTAAGATACAGCTATGGACTTATGCAATGAACATAAATCATGATATACCAAAGTCAGCAGATCATAAATCGCTATCTTTATAAATCCTAGTATTGATAAGAGGACAAGAGGAGGGACACACTTACTTTTCATCTTCGTTGTCATTGTCTTATTACCAGCGCTCGGGTTGGTGATCTTTATCATTACGATTTCCCTAAAATTCTTTTTTTTATTATTACCTAGGAGTAAGAGCAAAGGATTTATATCTATCTGTTGGGATGATAAGACTTCTTCCACCATTCCCCGCTCTTAAGGAGTGCGGAACCACCCTTATGTGTAAATAAAAAAAAAAGAGGTGCTTTGCAAAAAGAAAAAGAAAATATGAATTATCAATTGTCAAATGCAGGATAGGGGGTCTCATTGAGAGCCAGCCTACCATGATCATAAGGATGGAAGCGAAGTGGCATTCCCATTACGGCCACCACACCAAGGATATGGTCCAAAGGTATACTAAATAAACAAACCTTGGAATAGGGGGTCTCATCACGAGCCGGCCTGCCCACGTTTCGCACCTACCTTGTGAATGGCATTATGGCTATCTGGTTACCAAGCCAGCATAATGGCCTACATTTTGAAAAAGCACTCTTCAGAATACACACACAAGATCATGGTTCCGGGGGGGTGAAATAAACAACTCTGCCAAGGTTATGAACACCTGTTGGTAGCAGAGCTCTATTAATGGCATTGAAGTCATAATGGTTACACCAACAGGTATGATATCAATACTTTTTCATCTCTTATATCTTTTGAATAGATCATATTTTATGTCCCAATGTATATATCGCATGAATACTCATTACCATCAATCATGGCAACGAAATTGACAATGACCGCTGGAGATTTCGTATGCTTGATAGACGTCCCATCCCCGGCCTCTCATTATATCACTCAGGCTCTTATGTAAAACGCGATCTACTTTTTTGCCTCGATTTCAGTATTTCGTTGTTTTTCTAAAACATGGCATAATTTCATATGCTGTTTCTTTATGACTTGACTTCTGAATGGCTGCTGCTCCTCTATTTGACGGCTGGGGACAGCCTATCAGATCGCGGGGGGGGAGGTAACCTCTTTACTCCATGGATTACGTGTCAGCACACCATTCAGGCAAGATAATGTACGAAGGTATGGCATGGTTTAACGGTATGATAATTCTATTTTACCGAAATTGTCATCCACGATCCTTTTTTGTTGCATGCTCTGTGTTCCCTTCCAAAAACTTTGCGACGATCACCCTCTTTGCGTCTCAAACAGCACAGGCAGTTGTTGTTCCATTAAGAATTCTGAGTAGAATCATGGGGGGAAAGACAGTCCGAAGTGAACCTCAGAAGTTGACAGTCTCCGCTGTTGCCCGCAAGGTCCTGGAAAAGGCAGGGTGGCTGAATTATTTCAGTCGCCTACGAGAATCGAATGAAGCAGTGGCGTTGGAATTCCTGCAAAATTTTCAGGAGAACTACTCCATAGTAAGAGAAAGACGGATAGTGGTCACTGATGATATTATTGCAGAAGTATCAGGACTACCAGCTGCCGGACCCGTATGGACGCTGAAGAAAGAAAGACTACAAAAGGTTATGGAGATTTTCCAGGATGAAGGCCAATGCTTGACAGTCAAAGGGAAGAGAGTTCTGCCGGCAACGTTAGGGGAACCCTAGACCGAGTTAGCAAAGATAGTGCAGAGCTACATCACTTGCGAAGGAAGGAAAGATGTGGTAAGACCACGTCATCTGAAACTCTTAGCTGTTTTGAAAGGAAAATGTTTTGTAAATCTCCCTGCACTCTTAAATTTGTTATTACATGATGCGGCCCGAAGCCTAAAAAAGGCACAACACATAGAGGCAGTCGTTAGCCACCATCGGCTGATTCGATTGATAGTGAGCCATAGTCTCACTCAACAACAAAGCAGCTGGGAGGATCTCATCGCAATGATTGAGGGGGGATTGGCTGCACCACCCCCAAAACCTAAACATTCCTCCAGCACACTGGAACGATCAGAGAAACGCAGGGAATTGGCAGCAGAAAGGCATGTTGCTCCAAAACGAAAACAACCCTCTAATACACCAGAACAACCAGAGGAACCCAGAGAATTGATAGCAGAGAAACATGTTGCTGGTACACCCGAACAACCTAAGAGACCAAGGAAATCAGCCCGGCTGGCCCGGATACGAGGAAGGCTAGAAAAGATCCAGGGAACCACTACCCAGCCAATCGAGATTACAGATAAACCTCCAGAACCAGAAGGACGACCTTCCGAAGAAAATGCTGAGCAATCAGGGGCCGAGGCTGAGCAGCCTGGAGAAGGAATTGAGGAAGGGGACGAGCACTCTAGGACAGAAACAGAAGCTGAACACTCCAAGGCAGCCACCGAGTAGGTCAATCAAGAAGAGGAAGTAGTACAGCCAGGGGGCAGCCCGCTGCAGGACCCTGTGGGTGAAGAGGAATTGGCAACAGTCCTGGCCAATATGGGGGAGTATGGCCAACCCTCCAGCACAGCAGGCATCTCTGACAGACCCTCGGAGGAAGACATACCTGAGAAAGCGCATGCAGAAAACGCAGGAGAAGAAAAACTGCCCGTTTATGATGATGAAATAGGAGACACCAATCAGGAACAATCTGTTCCTAAGACACCAGAAGAAATTCCAGACAGGGAAGGAGCAGATTTAAGGGCCAGTCAGAAACCCTCTGCCGAAGTAATAGAAATTAAGAAATTAAGGAGGAAACAGCAGAGGTTGCTGGGCACTATAGCCAAGCTCCGACAGCAAATTTGAATTTTGAAAGCCAACTTGAGGATACAAAGGACCGCAAGGAAAAGAAAGAGGGACACTGTAGAAAAATCTCGAAGGAAAAGAAGATGACATACCTATAGCCGCTCTGATGGTCGAAACCCCATTAGAAGACCTACTGCCAAAGAACAGACTGCTGTTCCAAATGACATTGAAGAACATATTGTTGTTCCAAATGAAATTGAAGAACAGATTGTTGTTCCAAATGACGTTGAGGGACAGACTGTTGTTCCATCTGACCTTGAAGAATGGATGGACATTCCAATTGAGGTAGAGGAACAGCAAGAGGCTCCGACGGCATGGGGACCACAGCAACCTTTCATTCGTGTTAAGAAAGAAAAAGAGAGCAAGAAGACCCAAACAGAAGCACCACCCTCAGGGGTAATTCGGGTTCTAAACTCTAAGCAGCATAACAAAAAGGTCCAGGTAAAATTCCCAGCCTCTACAGCTCTATGGAAGAAGGATCCAAAAACAAGGACCTTGCACAAAATGATGAAGCAAGCTCAGCAAGAAGCTGAACAGCTGAGAGAACAAACAGTCCCCCGGGAGAAATACAAAGAACTACAACAGCAACTTCGGGATATTAGTCAGTCCGAGAGCCAGGCCTTTGAAGGATGGAAAAAGGAGCAAGAAAAGGTTGCCAAGGTAACTCGAAGATTAGATAGTGTTATTAAGCAGATGGACACTGTGTGTTTCTTGTATAATGACGTTTTGACCTGTAGGGCCCCTGCTAAAAATTATGCTTTATTTTTGCTTGAACAATATTTGCGATTGAAAATAAAAGCCGTTAGGGCAGGTGCCCCTATCCACATCAATACTGTTAATGATTTTATAGATTGTTGCAAGCATTATGGAATTAAGGTTCAAAGATTATTGTGCGAATTTTACTTACACAACCTCGTGCTAGACCAGGAAACTGATTTAAATCCTGGCCCTTTTGTTGGCGACATTCAATTCCAAGCCTTCATCTCATTTGGGGTTAATCAGTTGAAATGGCTCAGAGCTTATAACACCTTTCAGAGACAGGAGAATAGCCTAGACTTATGGGTGTGAGCCGAGCCTAGATACCTAGTGACGCTATGGAGAGAGCATAGGAGCCTTATGAGGACCCCGGGTGTCATCGAGATATTAGGACCCATGCAGGAAGACTTGATCCGACATAGTCTGGAATATTTTCTGACTATTAAAGACCTTGCCATCGATGCTGCAAAATTCCAATACCGGACCTCTAGCCCAAACATCCAGCTCAGGGAACCATTCAAATACGAAAATTTTGAGCTGGCTTCCAGCCGATTGAACCTTTATGGGGAACGTATTCTGCAAGCAGGGCCATCTTGGTTGGCGTATCGATTTCGTAGTCCAATTATTTGGCACCCTGCACCCGGATATTAGGCCTTGTATGAAATGCCTGCATATCAAATAAATCAGTTCTTTGATAATCTAGTTGCTCATCACAGTTGTCGGCCTCCTCACGAGATTCCCTCTCTAGCCTATTCTCTTACCGCCTTGCACGTCAACTATAATGTTTTCATGAGGGCATGAAACAAGGTAAGCAGGGGGGTGTTTGGAGCACTTGAAAGGTATGCTTTTGACAAACAATTTAGTGGCTTTTCAGTAATATTTGTAACCTTTTCTTCATTGTGAATTCAAAGAGATAAAGGATTTTAATAAAATGTGCAAGAATTAGCATGGGAAGCTCAATCATTAATAATTGTTGTTTTTCTATACAGGGAAAGGTGGAAGCAAGGAGTTGTCGTCCAAAAGCGAAAAATAGAGGAAGAATAATTGTTGTCCCTCCAAAAAGGAACCGGATGTGAACAAGATCAAGCAAATCAGAGCTGAATAACCTAGGAAAGGAAGGAGGGATACCAATTCGGTGAAAGAGAGAAAGAAAAGTAAAGGATTAACAGATTGGCGAATCCCTCAGGATCTTCGATCCTGAGGGATCGCTATTTTACTTATCTTTGTTACCTAGATATCTCCGCCATTACTCTTATATAAAGGAACAGCGTCGTTGAGCAAGGGGACTTCGGCTTTTGTAATTTTCAGTTTCAGACAAAACTTTGATCATCGAGTCTCACTGAGACCTAGTTTATTGTACATTTGTTGATGCATTAATATAAAATACTTGGTGTTTATTTCATCTTTGCGTCTGGAGTAACCTAAGGCGGTGTACCATTGGCAGCTAAGGGCCCAGCTCTGAAGGACACTTGCTTTTGTATCATTATACTGTGATTTACGTGTGGTTTGCTTATCTTTATTACTCGGTAATCTGATATATCTTTCATATGCTATGCTATGCTCTGTTATGATCAATACATTAATGGTTTTTCCGTGTAATGACTCTGTACTGTATAATTGGATCTCTTCAGAGTTGAATCGCGTGTTTTTAGTCTTAAACTAGCTATTTCTGTTACAGAGCGTCGGTGTGAATGTTACTGTCATTGGATCCATGTGAAATAACAATTATTGGAACTTGAAAAGTAATGTTACTCTGTTTAGAAACATAGTTATATTATCCTTCATTCTCAGATTACTATATTAATGCGAGGCGTGCATATATGGTTGATTATTGTTGTTCCATAATTCATCAATGAGTGTTGTTCCATAAAGTATATTCCATCTAGTTTGCTTGAGGAGAGAAGAGTGTTATAGTAGAGTGCGAGTAAGTCGGTTTTGACTCGCGAGATTTAGTTCTTTTGTTTGCTGTCCCATTTACTGTTGTTCCATTTCCTTTTTGCTGTTCCATTTTACCTTCTGACGTTCTATTTACTTGCCTTCATTGTTTTGGTGTGAGAGAAGGTCTAAGGCTGTAGGTGAGCCTCAGCAGACGCTGCCTAGCTCCTAGACCTATGGTCCACGCTCTAATTTCCTTTCTATCAGTTTCTAGAGGGATGGGTTATCACTTCCATACCCTTGACTGATCAACTGTCTTGTGTGATTCTATCTTTTGGAATAATTTAGTTATAGTTTAGCATCTGTTTACTTTGGTATTTTCTGAACGCTATACTACTAAGCATTACTCGGACGAATAGCCTCGGATTGAGTTACTCTTTGCAATAACAAAACGTTCCCGAATTGATTTATTAATGTAGGATAATTAGAGGTGTGGGAGACCCTAGTTATAGCTCTACACCTGCATTTGGTTCTTATTATTATTTGGCTAACATCTGACTGTCAATGCTGAATGACAGAGTGTTAGCTACGGAATCAACAACTAGCTGCGGAAACTGACACAATAAACACATGATTGAATGGAGATGAATGGAAATGAATGATCACTGAGTGGATGATATATGAAAACTGGTCATAAAAGAAATTTTATTGGCGGAATGAGATGATGAAATGAAATGAAGTGAAGTGAAATGAGGTGAAATGAAGTGAAATGACATGAAACTATGAATAAAATGAGGAAATTTTTTTTTTTTAGAAAATATAGGGCGTCAGAAGCTTCTAATTTTCGCCTTGTATTTTTTGTATAAGACTGCCAATCAGTGATTGGTTTTCAGGCTTATACTTCTTCTTTTTTTAAACAGAAAAGGACAAGGACTAGGCTGGTGGAGAAGAAAGATTCTTCTTCACCAGCCTTATTGCAGAATTATCGTGAAAGATTTTGACAAATTCCTCCTTTGAGAGTGGCTTATGATAGATCTTTAATCGATGACCATTCACAATAAGAGGAGTTTGGTATTCATCAATGGTTTTGATTCTTACCGTTCCATTGCTAAAGACTTTGTCAATCTCATATGGCTCAAGCCAATGAGTCTGAAATTTACCTTTGAAATCTTTGAATTTGGAATCAAATAGCAATGCCTAGTCTCCTTCTTGAAACTTTTTCTCCTTGATGTATTTTTCATGCCACTTAACTCTTTGATATTGAACTAGATCAGTTCTTAGGATTGCCTCTTGTCTGATCTCATCTAATTCATTCAACTGCTCCATTCTATGCTTTTGGGATTTTGATAGATCCATTCCCAATTGAACTGCCATCTTGAAGGTTTTAACTTGGAACTCAATGGGGAGTAAGACTTCTTTCCCATAAACAAGCTCATAGGGAGAATGTCTTGTTGTATTCCTCCATGTAGTTCTGTAGGCCCATAAGGCTTCGGGAAGCCTTTCTATCCAATTTCTTCTGTGCAGATGAACAGTCTTGGTAATGATGCCTTCAATAACTTTGTTTGTAGATTCCACTTGACCATTTGCTTGCAGATGGTAAGGAGTAGATTTTCTGTGTTGACGTTGTATTCTTCCATCAGCTTCTCCACCAATTTGGATGTGAATTGACCTCCCTGATCTGTCACAAATTCTCTTGGAACACCAAAGCGAGTAAAAATATCCTCATAAAGAAAACTAACAACTGAATGCTCAGTAGCAGAAAATAATGCTTTGGCTTCTACCCATTTAGTGACATAATCAATACAAACCAATATATACTTTCTTTGTTTAGATGGTGGGTTAATAGGTCCAATGAAGTCTAAAGCCCATTTTTCAAAGGGTTCGATGAGTACCTATGGCTGCAATGGCATTTCATTTGAGAGGGTAGGTTTCCCTACTCTTTGGCTGTTGTCACAGCTTTTGATATATTGTTTTGCATCTTTGAAGAGGGATGGCCAATAATATCCTAAAGAGAGGATCTTATAAGCTATCCTTATGTCAGCAAAGTGTCCACCGCATGGTTCATCATGACATGCTTTGAGGAAATTAGGCATTTCATCTTCTCTAACACATCTTCTGATCACAAGATCTGGCCCTGTTTTAAACAATTCTTTAGAAATCCATGAATATTTTGAACTCTCCTGAATAATATTTCTTATTTCACCAGGAAATAAATGTGGAGGTAGTTTCCCTGTAACTAAATAGTTAGCTATATCTGCATACCAAGGGGTCTTAGTAGTTACTGTAAATAAATATTCATCAGGAAACTTGTCCTCTGCAGGAGAATCTTCTTTAGTATTCTGAATCTTAGACAAGAAATCAGCTACTGTATTTTGTTTCCCTGGTCTATCTAACACAGTAATATTGAATTCCTATAAAAGTAGGAGCCACCTTGTAACTCTGCCATTAGTAATGGGTTCATTAGATATCTAATTGAAGAATGATCAGTATAAATAAAAGTTTCATAGCCTGTTATATAATGTCTAAACTTATTGATTGCATGAACAACAGCTAGGAACTCTTTTTTAGTCACAGTATAGTTCAACTCAGTGGGGGTTAAATTTTTTACTAGTATAGTAAATGGCATAGGGAACTAAATCTTTTTGTCCCAACATAGCCCCTAGAGCTGTATCTGAAGCATGTGTAGAAATATGGAAAGGAAGTTTCCAATTTGATCCTCTCAAAATAGGTGCTTCAGATATTCTTGTTTTCAAAGTTTCAAATGTTGATTGGCAATCAGGACCCCATTTGAATTCACAGTATTTTGTAAGTAGTTTGAAGAGTGGAGATGCTATTTTGGTGAAGTTTTCTATAAATATTCTATAATATCTGGTAAATCCCATAAAACTTCTAACATCTTTTTGACAATTTGGAATTAGTAACTTGGAGATGAATTCAACTTTTGATCTATCAACTTTAATCCCATCCCCTGAAATATGATGTCCTAAAACAATACCTTCAGTAAACATCATAAAGCATTTTTCATGGCTTAATTAAAGGTTTGTTTCTTATCTTTAAGGACTTTACCAAATTCTTAATGCCTTTCAAATGAATCACCATAAATTGTAAAATGCATAACATAATAACCCTACACAATCATGGATTAGATCAGAAAAAATTCATAGTACTGCTCTTTGGAATGTTGCGGGTGCATTACATAATCCAAAAGGAAGCACTCGATAAGAAAAAGTTCCCCATGGACAGGTAAATGTGGTCTTATCCTGATCTTCATGTGCTACCTGAATTTGATTATACCCACTAAAACCATCCAGAAATGAAAAGTACTTTTTGTCTGCTAATGTATCTAATACTTGATCTATAAAGAGCAAAGGAAAGTGATCCTTCAAAGTTGCTTTATTCAATTCCCTGTAATCAACGCATACCCTCCATTTACCATTCTTTTTGGGTACTATAACCAAAGCAGAAACCCATCAGCTATCTGAAATTGGATAAATGAAGTTTATATTGAGTAGTTTTTGGAGCTCTTCTTTCACTATCTCCCTAAGATTTGGATTCATCCTTCTCTAAGGTTCTCTGATTGGTCTACTGTTTTCTTCGATATAGATATGATGGATGCAAGTCTTAGGGTCAATACCTTTCATATTAGTATACTCCCATGCAAATGCAGTAGAATTCTTTTTCAAGATTTTGGTTAGTTCTTCCTGTTGTGACTTTTCCAAATTTTTGTTGATATTCAATGTTTTACCTGGAAAAATCTCAATGGTAGAGCTACCGAACTCTTCCATAGAGTAAAGAGACATTTGTCTTGATTATAAATACTCAATGTCGGAATCTAACTGAAATTGTGTGTGGTCATATTCTGAATATGTTTCAAAATTTTATAATGTGTTCAGAATTTGACTATCTTCACTAATTTCAGAAATGGTAAAGACAGGTTGTATAATGTCCTCATCATCGATCCATTCATTATCTCTTACTTCTGTAATTGCTTTTGCTGGAGGATACAAATTGAATTTCTTTTTTGAACTACCATCAGAAATGTACATATCCCCAGATCTAAAACTAATGAAAGCATTAGCTGTGGCTAGCCAAGGTCTTCCTAAGATGAGTGGGTGCCCTCCTAAATTACTCTTGGGGGTCAAAATCATGAAATCTACTGGATATTCCCAAGAATCTAAGGACACTGAAATATCTTCTAATACACCATCTGGTTTGATTATTGATCTATCTGCAAGTTGTAGTAAGGTAGGTGTAAAAAGAAGATTAGGAAGTTTAACCTATTCCATAGTTTGTCTACTCATAATGTTGATAGCAGCCCCTAAGTCAATCAAAGTGTTTGGAATTTCTATCCCATTTATATGTGTCTTGACAATTG
>APFE031207134.1:128506-151403 GCA_000404065.3 Pinus taeda | reverse complement strand
AGACATTCTTTAATTCATCTAGAAAATCATAGTCAGGCAACAAGATTTGTTTTTCCACCCCTTTGTCAATTTGTAATCTTTTAGGGAAAGGAGGTGTGGATGAAGATGCAGGTTGCTCAACTATAGGAGTTGTGGGGGTTGACTTTTTTTCTTTTTTTTTTTAATGTTTGAGTTTTGAAGACATGCTTCCACAGAACCTTTATTGACTTTAAGAGAATCCTCCTTAGAGGTATCTTGCTCTTGAACATCTATAGAAAGTTTTTCTAAAACTCTATCAGATCTGAGTTGAACATCATTAAGAGGAACAATCATATAGGTAGGAAATTGTTGTCCTTCTGCCATGTAAGCATTCTGAGAATTTTTGTTGTTGGGATTTGGCAATGGCTGAGTTGGTAGTTGATTTGTCTTTTACCGAAATGGAAGCAAGAGTTGAGGATTTGGATTTTGTTGAGAAGGTTGTTGTTGTGGAAATGGCAATGAAAGTTGTGGGTTTTTATTTGGAAGTTGTGGATTTTGTTGATTTTGAAAAGATGGAGGATATTGATAAAATGGAGCAAATCTCCCATAAGGATTTTGCATCCCTTATGCCCATGATTAATATGGATTTTGAGGTTGGGGCCAAGGTTGTTGCCAAGAATTCTAATTTGGCAGGGGCTGAAAGTTCATAGGGTTGTTAAATCCTTGATTTTGTTGCCCCTACCAAGGTCTTCTTGAAACAAAACAAAGGGACTCTACTGAATTTGGATCTTCTTGAAAGACATCTTTGAGCCCAAGAATTAAAGGAAAATCCTTGGTCTCATGACTTTCTGAGAAAATCATACATGTTTCTACAACTTTTGCGTCCAAGGGACATTCCCTTAGAGCATGTTTCTTCCTAAATTTTGGACAAAAGATGGCCAAGGCATCAATCTCTGCTTTCCGCTTGTTTTGTATTTTAAGGGTGTCTAGTTGTTCACTAAGGCTCCCTAGAATATTAGTTTTGAACTCATCAAGCATATTTCCAATCTCTGCCCTACTTACTGATCCAGTTGCAGATTTGTTTGCTCTAATAAGAGAAGGATCTCTAGGCGCTTTTCCTGTTTTAGATTTTCCCCTCGAGAAATGGACACATAGTTCTGCAATGTCACGAAGTGCAAGTTGAGAAATGTCTCCCTTCCCCATCATGTTTAAAACATCTATCCATTCATCTCTAATAGCTTTCAATAGAAGGGATTTCAAGGTTTCCTCGTCTAAATTACTCATTTTTGCTCTCTTTAAATTGTATTGAAATCTTTCAAGTAAATCCTCCAAGTTTTCATCTTCTTTTTGCATCATTTTAAATACTCACTTTATATTTGGTGGGGGCAACAAAATAGCCAAAGTATCCTATCCAAAAATTTTGTTTCAATGCCATTCCAAGTCCTAATAGATGGGGTAATCCATGAACCATTTAAAGCAGCCTCCCTTTAATGTTGAAGGAAACAGTTTGAGTTTTTGAGAGTCTTCCATGTAGTCATAGGTTCGGCACAAGACTTCAAACTCAAATAGAAATGTTTCAGGATCCTCACTTCGCAACCCATAAAAGTTTGGGAGGACATATTGTGAGATGTTTTTCATTGTTGCATGGGTTTCCTCATCAACTATAGGGAATCCAAATGAGTTATCTCCTTACCTATTTCCTCCATTATTACCTCTATCTCCACCATTGTTGCCTCCATTATTTTCTCTTCCTCTACCTCTACCCCCTACTCCAAATCCATCTACTACTTCCTCCGTCATGATAGTTTCCCCAGATTCTTCTGGTTCTTCTATCAATGGTGGATGAGAGAGAGTTTCTCCCTTTCCCTCTTCTTCAGGTGATTCTACTTCTTTGATTACAGTATGTTCCCCTATAGAAGTGAAGAAAGGTTATTCTCCTAGATCAGATTTAGTAGATAGTGTGGGAGAATCCTCTAATTTAGTTGTTTCTCCTAGAATTCCAAGAATCCTAAGGCTAGGAGTAGATGGAAGTGAATCTTATATATGCCTTGAAGTAGCTGAAGTTGTGAAAATCGAACTCTTGGCCCTAGCTATAAACCTTCCCCTAGAATCTCTTGCTCTATGGATGCCATTTTTTATTTTTATTTTGCGTTCAAGTTAGGCTAATAATTCTCTTTCTGATCCTCCAGATCACACTACGTGCAAGAGGAGAGCATAATCAAGAAATTATTGAACTAATAACTCTCCTTTCTGATCCTCTGGATCACACTAGGTGCAAGAGGAGAGCATACTTCAAGAAGTTATTAATTTTTCCCTTCTTTTTTTGTGTAAGAGATTGGCTACCTAGTTACACTTCCCTAGCAACGGTGCCAAAATGTTTAGTCAATTTAGTATGTCCTAAATTGCTACATTGATTATCAATCTGGGAGTCATAAACTGATGAAGTGTGGAACACTATATGTGCAAGACAACCTCTTTCTTACTTTTTATTGTTTTCAATTTTTATTTTGTTTTGGGGGTTTTATCTTTGTTTATCTCCTAATGTGAATGGAAATCCTATCGCTGAGTTCTAAGAATACTCTAGAAGGCAAGTATGGATATAGATTTTAAGGCAATTATGTCCTCTATAATGATTTCTCGAACTTAACACTTCAGAAGGTCTTAAAACACACTAGTAATGAAATTAGTAATTGAACAAGAATGGAAATGTGCTGCTATTAAAATCAAACAAATGATGAACTACTGATCATGAAATCACTAACCGTATTGCTCATCTAAATACGGAAAAATAAATTAAGCTACTGCACTCAAAAAAATCAAAAATTTCAAACTAATACAAGTAAAATCAATTCACTTCATTTATAGTTTGATAGCTCACCAGGTAGTCTTTTCGGGGTTAAGCTATAGCTTTAGGAGATAACGTCAATAACATGAGGAATTGATATCTAATTGCAAAAAAATAAAACTAAAATCAAATCACATCACATCATTCATAGCCCGATAGCTCGCCAAGTAGTCTTTTCGAGGTTAAGCTATGGCTTTAGGAGATAACATCAATGATATGAGGATTTTGATATCTAACTGCAAAAAAAATAAAACTAAAATCAAATTACATCATTCATAGTCCGATAGCTCGCCAAGTAGTCTTTTTGGGGTTAAGCTATGGCTTTAGGAGATAACGTCAATGATATGAGGAATTTGATATCTAACTGCAAAAAAAAAATAAAATTAAAATTAAAATCAAATCACATCATTCATAGTCTGATAGCTCGCCAAGTAGTCTTTTTAGGGTTAAGTTATGGCTTTAGGAGATAATGTCAATGATATGAGGAATTTGATATCTAAACTAAATAACAAAGCAAGTGAATAAGACTGAAATCAAAGCATAACTAGAATTAAAAACTAAGAAAAGCAAAGTCAGCAGAGAGGCTAATCTCATGTCACTAGATATTGCAAAAATTGTATGAAAATGCCCGGGCCTACTCTATCCTGAAACACACACACTGATCAGTGTTATCAACAATATACAAGGCTTGAAAAATCATGTACAGGAATGAAATGTTAATATCATAAGTAATGAAATATACACATGTGGATAACTATGAAATATGTGCAATGGAAGTAAGGAAACGACACATAAAAACTTTACAGAAAGAAGGAAACAAAACCTCAGCCATCAGGGGCCCTCTGCACAGCCTTGGTCAACACACTATCAGCCTAGAATTACACTCACACAGTCATATAAAACAGAGTCTGATTATATTGCAAAACAGAGGAAGAATCCTCTCGTTATAGCAGCAGGACCAGTTCACGACACAGTACAAAGACTAATAGCAAAACGATAGCAAAAACTAAATAGTTCTATGCATTTGGAAACACGTTATTTATAAGAAAATTTTCATAATTGTTTTCCTATGAAACATCTTCAATTGAGGACACGTAAAAGGACAACATCCATAAGCTTAGCATAATGGTTGCCAAGATCATTCAATCTATCAAAAGTGGTTGTTGGATTCGCATCATGGGGGCAGTCTACAACTGTCAAAATGAACCCATGGCTCTAGGAATAGTTCTGGATCCTTCACAGGTTTGAAAACAAAGTCCTGCTTGCCGTAGAACTCTTTGTTGACCATCGTTTGACCAAGGGCTTCCTCTGCGAGTTTGGCTGAACCAATAGGACCCGATCCATGTCCAGGTCATTCCTAACTTTCCCACGTGACTCGTTTTTCTTGATGACACTTGCAACCTAGAGATCAACAAAAACAGTTGTGGAAAGTTGAATCAGCTGCGGAAAGTGGCTGCATTCTGCAGCTAATGAGCAAAATCTAAGTCAAATAGAAAAAACAAAAACATAATTAGAAAACCACTTAAATGCTCTTTTGGAATCAATATGTAATGATGTTTGATAGCTTATGAGGTACTAGTGAGGGGGGAAAGTCTAGGAAAGTGTGGAGGAGAGATGTAATTTCAGGGCTCAATAGGTTGCACAAGGAGATTGGTCTATATCTATTAGAAGTTGTAGGATTGGGTTCTTTGGGAATGAGAGCTAGGAAGGAGGATTTTGTATTTCCTCCAATCTTGTTTTTTTGGAAAGCATTTTTGAGCATTCTCATTAGGTCTTTTTTGATAATTTCCCAATGTTTTCTGTAAAAGGCTATTGTAAACCCATCTGGACCTGGTGCCTTATCAGGGTGGAGATTCCACACAGCTTCTCTGACTCCTTCCTCAGTAATTTCTTTGTCTGATTCCCTGTTTTTCTAGTCACTTATTTTTCTTTTATATGCTACAAAATTTCTTCATTAGCTGTCTGTTGGTCACTTGTTGAGAGGAGTTTTGTGAAGTGTTTATGTGTTGCATTTTTTACTGCTTCTACTCCTTTTATTTCTTGACCATTTACTTGTATCTGTTCTATCTGATTTTTTGACCTCCTTATTTTCATTATATTGAGGAAGAAGGTTGTATTTTTGTGTCCGGATTTTAGCCAAAGACATCGTGATTTAAGTCTGCTTTCCTCTTCTTGTTGCCTATTTTGTTTATATATTTCCATATATATTTCCTTTTCTTGTATTTGGTCTTGCTTACTTTCTTCCTTGTTCTCGTTTTCCTTGTAAAGGTTATTCATCTTTTTTTGCAGTTCAACCTTCCTAGCTTTGTCTCGAAGATCATTTTCTCTTGCCCAGTTTTTTAAGTGCATCCTTAGGTTCTTTAGCTTAGTTTCCCAAACATAATGGGGAGATCCTGTGACACTTTTTTTCCAGTTGTCCTTTATTTGTTTGCCAAAATCTTCCTTGTTGTCCCAAATTGGATTATAACTTAAGGGAAGGGGTCCTTGATTTTCCAACTTTCCCATTGTTAGCACCACCGGCTTGTGATCTAAAGTTGAATTGTGAACAATTTTACTTTTCACAAGAGTGAAAGCAGCTACTATGCTTTCATGAAAAAGTATTCTTTCCAACCTTTCCTTTATGTTGTTTTTTCCAATTCTTTTGTTGTTCCAAGTATATTTGCCATTTCAAAAGATACAAACCATAGATCTCTTAAATCCAGAATTTATAATCTTCTATTATTTCTTTAAGAGCTTCTTTTGACAGATCATTGTGGAAGGTTCTGCCAAATTTTTTGTCTGTGTTCCTTATCAGATTTAAATCCCCTCCCAGGATTAAGTGCCCACTTTGTCTCTCTGCTATTTCTTCTTTAACTTATTTCCAGCATTGTTCTTTCTCTCTATAGTGATTGGGAGAATACACATTTATAATGCTATACTATTCTTTTGTATTGAGATTCCTTAACTCTGTTCAAATCCAGTGTCTATTGGTTTTGTGGGTCATTAGCTCCCATTTTCTTTTGTCCCAGATGGTGTTGATTCCTCCTGATGCTCCTGTGGCTTCTAACACTACGTCTTCATAATTTTTTAGTTTTTGAATCATTTTTTGACTTTCTTGCTTATTTAGTTTGGTCTCTTGGATCATATATATCTGGTTGTTCCTTGGCTAAAATGTCTCTAGCTGCATTGACTTTGAAGGAGGTGCCAAGGCCACGACAATTCCAAAAGACCACTATCATTATTTATTATTGTGTTGGTGTGGTCCTCCCTTTCCTCTTTGTTGTGTTTTTTCATGACTTCCTATTTGTTTCCCAAAGAATGAATCCATTGGTTGTTGCGTTCCTAGGGCCATTTTTTTAGCTACTACCTCATCTCTTATTTCTTTATTGGATTTCCTTCCCACCTTTTTTTTGTTGATCCCGGGCTTGGGGAATTTCTTTGGCTTTGTTTCTAGTTAGAATGTGATCCACTGAGGGAGAAAGAGGAGAGGATATTAGGTTGGGGGTGGATATGATAGGGTTTGAGGGTGGGGATCTGGGAGAGGGTGGATCAAAGGAGCCTTCTAATGGCTCAAAAGGATTCAGAGTTGTGTGATCAGGAGGAGCAACCTTCGCTAAAGGCTGGGAGGTTGTTTCATTTTCTTCATGGGACTGATAAATATTTGGCGCAGTCTACTTATTGGCAGGTTTTTTCCTTTTCACTTGTTCCCATGTAGGTTCTTGCTCTTCTACATTTTCATTCTCTATTTTTTTAGGGCACCTATTTGCCAAATCACCATACTCGTGATATACCTTACATTTAAATGGTATTTTCTCATAGTCCAGTTGTTGAATGTGTGTCCACTGGTCGACTTTGATCTTTATTGCTTCTGGGAGGCCTTTTCCGAGATCTACTTCCACACATATTCTTGCGCACGCGTGCATATTGTCTTTTTGCTCACATCTGTTAGTGTATTTAACCACTGCATTTCCTATAGCCTTTACAAATTCGTCTCCCCAGTAGTGAAGAGGAATATGCGGGAGCCTAACCCATACAGGAATTGCACTTGAGACATTCATCTCCAGATCAAAATCTAGCATCCACGTATTCAAGTATAAACCTCTGGAGTCCATGAAGTAAGGTCCATTTCTAAATATAAGATCTTTGTCCTCCTTTTTTTCAAAGAGGAAGGTGTAGTAACCCCTTCCACAGAATCATATTGCTATCTTCCCCTGTGTGGTTGCTTTCTAGTTTCTTTCCACCCATTTTTGCACTAATTTGGGTGAGGGCCATAGCTCGGGTAACTGCCCAACAAGTCCACGTTCTGCCAAAGAGATTACTTCTCTTCTTGGAAATGCTGGAGGGAGGGAAATCTCTAGGATACTTTCAAGTTTCTTGACAAACTTATTGACTGATGACCTGTTCCTTAGAGCTCCATTCTCTACGATTAAAGATGCGAAAGCTTCTGCATTTTTTCCATTCCCTGTCTGCGTAGAAGAGTGAGGATCTCCCTCCTCGAAGGGTTGCATAGTCTGGTTGGCCTCAGCAGCAAGAGGCTGCCGAGAGATGGATCTGCAAGGGCAGCAGCGGCTAGATCAGCGAAGGCTCAGGCTGGGCTATTTACAGAGACTTGTTAACAACCAATAAAAGGCAATATTTTTTGCATAATTTTTGTAGTTTTGGTATTTACAAATACATGTTTTAAACGTACTGCATTATAAAATCCATCTACATAATGTAATTTCTTTATACTAATGAAAATTTATGTCTTTATTTTACAAAATAAATAAATAACATAAAAATACATAAATAATTTATTTCACATAAATACTACCTTATTATAATTATAATGAGTTGAGAGAATATCTCAAATATATATTAAACTAGTTATTAATTTAACTCTCGTATAACAACTTTCTAAAACCACTAAAAAAAAATTTCTTCGCTTAGAGGCTCTCCCTACTTGATAACAACCAATACGATAACCAACTATATGTGTGAACAGACTACTTAAATCATTTTAATATTTCTAATGATCTAATTCATTAACAAACTATAAGTGTGAACACACTACTTAATCATTTTAATATCTCTAATTATCTAATTCATTGCTATATGTAGTAGTAATAGCCTATTTTCAATACTATATATTTAATAGTAATATGTGAATTTCGCATCAAATTTTTAATAAATTAAAAATAGATGTTCTAATACATAAAAATATATGATGAAATTAAGTTTGAACATAATTATGATGTGAAAATAAAAAGACTAAAAATATGTAAATGAGTGTAGTGAGATGCTTCAGAATGCAACTTGATATAGATATTGCCACCGGTCATAATAAAAAAAGTTAAATCAATCGAAAGCTATTTCGAATTAATATTTACTAAACATTAAGAGATCTTTGTTTCTTTTCTTTTTCTTTTTTACATTTTAATCTCTTTCAAATTTAAAAAATTCAAAATTTAATTATATAATAATTCAATTTTAATATATAATTATATTATTAAAAAAAATAATTTAACTAAGTCTCACCGGGTAAGGCGAGTTGGTAATCACAATGCAGGTGAAGTTCGTTAGAAAGCGGGCTCTAGTAATGAAGGTCACGAGTTCAAACCCTCAGACTTACACTGGAGCTGTATAGAGGGGCAGGCGCAGCTCCCAGTGGTTATAGAGGTAGCTGTCAGAATCAACCCCGTGTAACATGAGTTGCGAGGCTGCCCCTATTGCCGATTCCACTGTAAAAAAAATAAAATAAATAAATTAAATTAAACTTACTAAAAACTTATAAAAACACACCTATATAAGAATGAATAAACATATTCATTTTAAAAAGTAATAACCTATTAAGGTTGAAAGGGCATTTACTTAAATAAAAATATATCATAAATTTTTATATCAATTTAATTATGTTGTTAATTTTTTTTTAAGAAATTAGTTATAATATAATTAATTACTTATCATGTATACATATTTACAATATTTATCTTTAAAATGTTTATCTCAATATTTTAAACTTTTTGTGAAGTGCACGAGGAGAGGGCCCATCCCTTCCTATTGTAATGTCATCTAGAGAAATGCACAGATCAATAATTAGTGAGGCACAAGGTGCAACATTCTTTAGTTAGTTGCCCAAGCAGGGAAGAGCTTTTCACATCTCAGACCCTGAGTTGAGCCACCAGTCAAAGCGGTCTAGAAATCTAAGTGATTTGGTTGTTATCTACCCAAAGCAACCACTGATTCCAAACTTGAGGTCAAGACAATCAAAATAGGAGAGTATATTCAATTTATGCTAGATGATATGCTCATTACAAAGTTCATAGGGCTTTGGCCAATAGAAAAAACCCTAATCACCTAGATCGAAATAAATAGAAGTAAAAGCACCAAATTGATTTGTTACTATGATACAAAGGCTTCCTTATAGTCAATTTTTCCAAACTCAAAAAATGTTTCAAAATATTTTAGAGAGGGTCATACTTCTTTAACTCTAAACGATTATATCTCCACTTTTGGATGGAACAATTCAACCCTAATAAGAAAAATTTCACAATCACACCTGTTGGATTCAACTCTTCTCCCTTCCAAGGAAATTTTGGGAGAAAGAAACTCTTGAGGGCATTGTTAATTTGTTGGTTCATTATGTTAAGGCTTCAAAGGTCACCAAAAGGGGATGATATACATCATATGCTAGGATTTTCATAAATATGGATATGTCCTAGACCTTCCCTACTTCTATTGATATCTACTATCAAGATGAGTTATGGAAGCAACCATTAGAATATGAACAAATTCCTTTTTGTTGTAGGATATGTCATGAATATGGCCATCTTTTTAGATATTATCTCATGTTGCAACTTAATCTCCCCAAGAACCTCCTAAAGATAAAGAGGGTTTCATCCAGCTAAAGCCTTGGTGTAAGCACCCATGATCCTAGTCATCGAAAGACTTTGATCTAGTGTTCCCTACCGAAAATAGTTGTGAAGCCATTGCAAATCCAAATACAACAAAAATGGGGGAAGGATCTAGTGGTGATCCAATCGATCCCTCGATAGCAAGAAAAAATGGAAAAAGGAAGTTCATACAAATATCTCGCAACCATCGGTAGCATTGGAGAAACCAAGTATACATATTGTAATAGAAAAAAGAAGTGGTAATGATGGGGGTTCCACATCAAGACTTGAAAGATGAATAGAATTGAATGGAATTAAACTCCCTACATCTTTGAGCAATGTTGACAAAATGGAAGGGAAAGGATCCAAAAGCTATATTAGAGCACCAAGTCCAAATCCTGAAGTGATCACTTCTTAAAGCCAATATTCAGCCTCCTCTAGATTCCATAGGTAGTACTCCTTCCTCTTGTAATACAGGAATTAACTTGCAATCTCCTAAGGATCACCCTAAACTGGCTAAATAAGAAAAACAAAAAGTTCACAAAAGTAATAAGCAACTCTTACAAGAGCTAGGAGAGATGCTTGTAAATTCAAGTAGAATCTCTTTGACAACATAGGTTTTTGCCTCCCCCAATCCCTCTTCTCAATGAATAATCTATCCCAGAATGTGCAATTCCACAAGTTCAAAGGAAAATAAAGGCTCTTTAGAAGAAGAATTCACGAAGACCAACTAGATATAATTTCATTCCAAGAGATCAAATGCTCCAATGAGAGGGTGGTGACCCTTGTGTATAAATGTTGGGAAGGTGCCCAAAGAATTTCTATAGACACGAATGGATAGGTTGATGGGTTAGCCATTATCCAAAATCCTAAAGAAGCTCACTTTACAAACTTTTAGGTTGCTCCTAGAATTTTGTCGACCCATTTTAGATCCATAGGATTAGTGGAGGAAGGTTACATATCTAATATTTATGGCCATCATACACCAAGATAAAACCCAAGCTTCGTTCAAATGTTAATCATTCTACACTCTTTGATGTTTTAGGCTCCTTAGATAGCTAGAGGGGACTTTACTATAATTAAATCCCTCAATGAAAAGCATGGAGGAGTATGATGCCTAAATTTTGATGGAAATCACTTCAAAGAAACAATGTAAACTCTAAAATTGGTGGATCTAGAAACAATCAATGGAATATTTACTTGGAACAATTTCCATGGAGGCCCCCATCAAGTGGCCTCTTATTTAGATCACTTCCTTGCTTCTAAACCCCTATTGGAAAAATAAATCTTCTTAGAGTCATCCATCCTCCTTTGGAAGGGGTCAAATAAATCGAAAATCCCTTTGAATATGGACACCAAGGTCTTCCCAAAGAATAGTTCATTTCACTTTGAGATTTTCTAGCTTCATCATCCTTCATTTCTAGAGAAGGAAAAAGAGTGGTGGTCCTTAAACAACTCGCCTACGAATTTTGTGACGAAAAAAATTCAACAAAAAATAAAACATATAAAATCATGTATAAAGTGATGGAAATAAATTTAGTTTGGCAACATATTTAAGGCATAAAGACAACTAGAAGAAAGAATGGTCAATCTATAGTAGCAAATTATTCTAGAAGGAAAAATAGATGAATTCGCCATAGAAGAAGCAACTCTCATAAATCAAATGGAAGAATAATGTATCAAGGGAGGAAATCATGTGGTGCCATAATTCAAGGATTATATGGCTAAAATAAGGTGAAACAAACAAAAAATTCTTCCATAATTCTATGATCAATCAACGTATCCAAAACAAGATCTCTTCACTTAAGAGTACATATAATACCAAACTCTTAAAGCACAAGGATATTGAGGGGAAGTTGATAAACTATTTTAGAACTCTATTGATTCAGCCTTAGCATAACCAAAATAAGGCTACAAACTCCATCATCCATCACATTTCCTCCTTGGTGTGTCTAGATCAAAATGAGGCCTTGATGTGACCTATCACTTTAAAAGAGGTGGAAAGCATAGTCTTTGGAATTCCAAAAAATAAATTTGCAGGACCCAATGACTTCACTTCTGATTTTATCAAGTGCGTTGGACCTTCCTTAGACATAAAGTCTTAGAGGTCTTGGAAGAGTCTACAAGAATGGCATTCATGTTACCATCCCTCAATGCCATGTTTATTTCACTAGCCCCAAAGAAAGGTAAAGAAGATTACCCTAGTGGCTTTCATCCTATCGCCCTATGTAACACCATATACAAGATCATTTTCAAGTTTATATCTAACAGGCCTAAGGAAATTATGTTGTCACTCATCTTTGAAGAGAAGTTGAGATATGTTGAAGGAATGCAAATTATAGATAGAAAAGTGGTGGTGCATGAAATAATTCATTCTCTTCACAAGACTAAATGATCAAATATGATTATTAATTTGGATTTTCCCAAAGACTTGGACAAATTATTCCATTCCTATCTTCATAAAATCCTTCTTTCTTTTGGATTTTCTTCCACTAGGAAATCTTGTATCCACTCCCTTTTATCCTCTACGTTATTCTCTATCTTGGTGAATGTCCACCCCTCTTAAACATTTAATCCCTCTTGAGGCATTAATAGGGTGATCCTTCATTTCCCTTCATCTTCATTCGAATGGTTGAAGGGATATGAAGGAATGTTAAAGTATTGGTAGTAGAGAGAAAATTTAAAGGCCTAAAATTGTTTTGAGATGCTAGCCTACTTCTCATTAGTATATTGTCAATGGCAAAATCCTATTTTGTTGCAACATAGTCAAATAAGCCAAAAAGTTTGAGAGTGATGGAATATTTCATGGATGCATCGGGTACCGAGCTCAATATACTCAAATTAGAAATATTTTTCTTAAATACCCACTAGTTATACAACGACACATAACAAAACTTTTGGAATACAAGAGATGCTTGATCCCTTCTAAACATTTGGGGAGCCTCTTATCTCAAACTCTCTCAAGACAAATTCCTAGATAGATCTCATTCAAAACATTTCAAATAGCCTTAAATGTTGGACCTTTCACTCTCTAAACATAGTATTCTAACTAATGTTCCTCAAATCGTTCCACCAAGCACTTTCAATATATCTATTTTCTACACTAGCCTTTCCTATATGTATTTTGAGTCAAATTTTCTCTCACCAATGTTCCTTTCTATGGTGAGGATCTTTGAGGGAAAGAAAATGGGAATTAATCTCTTAAGAAAAATGTTATCTTCCCAAGACCAAGAGAAAGTTAGATCCTCAAGATCCAAAAAATATTTGCATGTTCCCGGGGCCCAAACTACAATGGATATGGATTTAACGCAACAAATAACTATGGTGAAAAGTCTAGAGAAAAAATTATAATGATCATATTCCTTATCAACAACGTATCAGAGTACAATAATTTCCCTCTAGATATTTAGTTTTTAAAAGTAACTGGTGAATCAGTAACTTCAGAGGAATGTTCTAAGAAAGGCCCATGATTGAATCACAACAATTTTTTCTATTCACCTCAATATCAAGATATTCAAATTTTCATGCCACTTTGGGCTTATAGGAATTAGATATCACAATTTTTAACATGTTCAAATTTTTTCCACCCAGGCTAGCATGTCTTTGGAGAATAGAGCATGAGTGGAGGGGGAATTAAACCTACTAGCTACCACTTGACCTATTGTCCTTTGAAAATTTCCCTCTATATCTTATATATGGAAGCTCACCTACAAAGACATGCACCTAATAAAAAATCATTTCTTGTAGGAGGTTTGTGATGGTAAAATAACTCAACTTTTAGATGATTCTTGGAATCAATTCTCTATACTAACCTCCCAACCAAATATTTAGGATCTTTATGTCTTTATGAAATATCATCAATATCTCCAACTGGTCAATTACTATAACATAACTTAATAATATGAAACAAATGGTGCACACAAAAATCACAAGAATTGTGGGGTATCATTCCATCAACTGTGGAGTGGAGCACACTATAAAATACCCGCCATTAATGACATATTTCATTCTCAGTAGATATAAATCAAATTTTATGGGGATACAAATCATGGGCTACCTTCTTGGTCAAAGAGGCATACCAACTCAAAGAAATTCATTATCAAACTCCAAAAATGCACATATGGACTCAGATTTGGTGAAAAAAATTATGGCCAAAAGTGGCTCACTTTCTATGGCTCCTAGCACATAAGAAAAATATGACTTGGGATAGACTTCTACCCAATGGATTTGAATGACTATCATTGTGTTTCCTTCGCCACAATATTCAAGAAACAAGTGAGAAACTATTTAATCTCTACCCTCTATCAAACGAGTTGTGGTGAATATCAATGGCACCTTTTTAGAAAACTAATAGAGATATTTATAAAATTATTATTGCTATATCTTCATGGAGTTCCTCATATTTTTATATCCCTATCCTTAACAGGGGTTGGATATTACTACTATGATTCCCTCTTTGGACTATTTGGAAAGAACATAACTACCACATTTTCCATATCTCCTAGACCCCTGAACCTGATTTATGGCCTCTCCTCCTTAAGGAGACTATTCTCGTTCCAAATTGGTCATCCTTAGACTATGAAGGTAATGAAGAAAAAGCTCAGTTCCTTATGGATTTACAACACCCTAATAATTATTTTCTTTCTTTCCACTTTGTGCATCGATATTTTCCCTCCTCTCCATGACATTTGTCTTGTTCACTAGAGGTTTTTGTCCAAATTAATTTTGATGGTGCCTAAAAAGGTAATTTGGGACTAGATGGTTTTGGGGGATTCTTCCACTCTTACACTGGGGCCATCCTCCATCTCTATGTAGGAGACATGGGATTCAATAGAAATAACATGGATAAGTTATTCACCCTTGAATTTGGACTTCATAAATCCATCTCGTAGAACTTAATCAAATTTTCATTAAAGGAGACTCTTGCCTAATCATCTATTTTATTAGTAAGCTCATGAATGGTTCCTTATCACCCTAAATTTTTCATAGTTTCCCTTCTATTTCGTACAACTACCCTCCTCCTATAACTACTTGTGGTACTACCTTCTCATATTAGACAATAAGGAAATAGGTTAGCTAACAAACTAGGCCAACAAAGGACTCCATGATCCTTCCTCTCTTTGTAATTTCCCCTAGGGATGCACTCCTAAACTATCATCTTAAGGAGGATTGTTCATTATTGGCATCCCAATATATCTCTTCCCTGATGGGGGTGACTTCAAAAATTATCCAGGGGAGCATCATTATATGTGATTTGGCTTCAATCCAAACCCCCTATTTGCATGTCATCGACTCTAGTTTGTATTTATTAACAACATAGTTTGAGATGCCACCCACTTTGGACTATGGCCTGCAATAATCTCACTCATGTTGGAGACTCAAAATACTTGTTCGATATTATTATCTCTTGGTCTATAGACATGGTTTTCATTTTTTTTTTGTATTCTCCTCCATGCTCTTTCTCCTTCCCACCATGATTCCTGATCATGACACTCCTTCTCTATCTCTCTCGCATGGTCTCCTCCCCCCTTGCATTTATCTCAACTTTGTCAGTACTGATAGAAGAAGAATAGTTCACATCATAAACATTTGAATCCTCCCCCTCTCTATGGGATAACATCTCCTTCTTCTTTTATGTCCCTTGCTCTAAGTCTCCTAATATTTGTTCACTTCATCCTCCTTCTAGTCGCTATGACTAGACAATGTGCCCACTATTGCAAAGGAGGTTTTGGTTATGGCAATGTAGGAGGATATCATGCTCGATTCCACATTCAATCCTTATCCAATCACTATAAAGCTCATATCTTTCCTTAATTTCACTATGAAATCCACACATTTAAAGAGGAAATGCACCAAGAACAGTTTTGGATAATGGATTCAGGGGTGTTGGATGGGCTTGTACCCTAGACTCTGAACACAAAAAATACTAGGGACTGCCAAAAATCATCACCTCTACATAGTTGATATCTATTGACATGTTTGTTACAGATCCATTTGGGCACATCACTCCCATCATTCAGATTAGTACCATTAGGGCTCATCAAACCCTAATTTAGTTGTTACATGCCCTAGACAAGTCATCACTTTGAATGCCTCCTTCCTTGAAAGTTTCTTGGCATGAAGCCCTCCAGAAATGCCTCCTTGAGGGACCATCGTAGCCTTGGTCAGGGGTAAGTGCGCTTCAGTGCAGGTAGGCGCATGTCAGGGTGCTTTCTAGAGAACTTAGGCCCACTTTGACCTGCGCTGGGCGAGATTGAGCGAAATCATCATAGGGTTATGGGAATATTCTTATCTTCTAGAGCCATCTAGAAGATTCCCACACTTATCATCTCCTATGAGATCGAAATTGGATAGGGAATGAGTTAAGTAGCCTCCTATCCTCTCATCCCTTCCTCCATGGAAACTAACTCTAAGTTTGGAAGGTCATTCAATACCCTCATTTATGACCAAACCTCCTCCATTTTCCTATAAATTGAGCACTCATCTAAGTGATTAGGGGATGGAATTTGAGAATTTGTAAGGAGATATTGTTTTCCTGAGGTTTGAGATTGTAAACAAGTATTGTTATTTTGCTAGAATATTGTGCTTTTGATGTGATGTTGGTTGGAACCCAAGCTTGGAGAGTGACAATGGATCAGACTTCATGGTTGTAATTCCTCCTTCTACTTAATAAAGTTGTTTGTATCTTTTCCCATATTCTTGTCTTTATGTGTGATGATTATATGTGTAAATGCTTTCGATTCCATTTCCTTATAGTAGATAGATCTCTTGCTTTGATTGGTTTTTTCCTCTGTTTATGATTGCAAGGTACCTGTCGAGTGGATTAAGTTCGAGAAGGGGCAACGAGAGCCAAACAAAGGAGACAAAGGGAAAGTGAAAGATAACAAGTAGGTCCCTTGTCTTATTTATCTTCTATAGAAAAAAGTTAAGCGCTTTAAATCTGTTGTTCTAGGTGTAGCTACCCACCTAAGGAAATTGTGTTTATCCGTAGATGCAAAATTCCACATAAAAAATTGGTGACTACACTGGGGAACAATCATCATTCCGGGTAGTTTACCTTCATCCTAGTATACCCTAGTAGACTTTACTTGCTTCCATTGATCTTGTTTCAGTCTTTTTTGAAGTGTTTTTTGGTAAAAATTGTGCTTGCAAGCCCCTATGATGGCCTCTCTGGCACCAGTGCAGGTCTGGTCAAGAGACAGAGCACCCCTGGCTTGAGGACAGTGCTCTGAAGCGCATTATCACCCATTCAAGGCTGTGTTGATCCTCCTTATTGATCCTCCTTAGGTCAAAAATCCCTCCTTTGACTTGATTTTTCCCAAATTTCCTTATGTTTTTGCTTGCTGAAAGATAAATGATGCTTGTCTCTCTGAAATCAATTTGTGTTTCCTTTACCAGCCCTATTTTGGCCTTGGTTGTTTATTGTTTCTTAAATGATTTCTTTATCACTATCAATTCATTTTCAAAGTTAGGTTATAATCGATTAATCTTTGCTCTAAAGAAAGTGTTGTAAAAGTATTCATTTCTTTCTAAAAGGAATTGTCGTAAAGTCTTCATTCTTTCAAAAAGATTGATTGATTGTATGTGCATTATTTTCCTTTTGTTCATTTCAACATTAAGGAAATTGAAAAGAAAAACTTGCATTGTGCATTGAAAGAGTTCGTGTGTGCTCATATGAATAGTTTAGGGAAATTGCATTAGATGTGTTCTTTGTTCTTTGATTAAAAGAATTTGATTTCTCTATCCCTACTAGCTAAGGTTTTCATTGCTAAAATTGAATGGAAAGAATGCTTATCATATTATTTGCATTCTAGGAATTTCAAATACATCACGTGGTGAACCTTGAAAGGAAGATTCTTTATCAAGATCAACTTAAAATTAACATCAGTTAACCTAATGGATCATTGTCACCTTTTGCTATGTCGATGCTCGAGGTGCTTCAAAATTGTCCCTCCCAAAAGCAGTCTTTGTTGTCAGTAATTGGTGGAATCGATCCAATTGATTCCAATCTTGTGGTTTTCAGCCATGCGGGTTATACGCCACGATTACTAGCACAATTAGCATTCCTGATTCAAGTAAATGCCTTGAATAAACTTATTCACCGAACCATTATTGATGAGGGGGCATATACTTGTATTATGTCTATTAATTGCTGGAAAACACTTGGCTCACTGCCTTTGTCACATTCACCAACAACGTTAAAATCTTTTGACGGCTGCACATATATGCCATGTGGAAATTGAGAAATCTGTAAATCGAACTAGGAGGAAAAACAATAATTGTTGAAGTTGAGGTTGTTGATGAACCCCTTGACGTTAACATTTTTCTAGGAAGACCATGGGTTTATGTTATGGTTGTTGTGGTTTCAACATACTTTCATACGATTGCATTCCTTCATGAGGGTGGAATCACAGTTATCGACCAACTCACCTTCTTCGACTCTAGTTCACAGGCTACTGGAAGCATTCCATTAGTACACAGACCCCCACTATCTCTTCAAAATATTGGTGTAGTTCTCTTTAAGGATCCTTCCCTAATGGGTAATTTTTCACTACCATCACCATCAAACTTGGCGGAAGTGGCAAAAGTTGAGACTTGCAACATGATATCTTCCACTTCATCTGACTTAAGGAAGATTACCAATAGTTTTGAAGTTGATAGTAATAATGAAATCATGCCACTAAGCCCTATTGAGCTTGCATAGCAATCAATAATTTTGGCTTGTGCAGCGAACCCAAATCCATCTTCACCAATTGTATGGGTAGATCGTTCATTAGAATATGGTACCTCCTCCGATCCTTTTTCACATATATTTTCTACTAATGAAGGAATCATCCAATCAATGATGACGGAAGAAGAACCATGGGAATATTATCATCATCATTCCAATATTCCAGATCACATAGAAGATTATTTAAATGAACTTAATCACCCTTCAGTTGTCAATTTTCTTTCGAATTATCTTTTCATATATACAGCAGATTTTGAGCGAAACCTGTCAAATATCGAAGAAAAAATTTCTATCAATATTTCATCCAAACCTAACATTGTAGAAAACATTCATGTTGGCAAATCTTGTTCTCCATCAGAACTTGATATCTACCATGCTCCCTTTTGTGAATTCCAAGATATATTTGTATGGTCATATGAGGAGATGCCAAGAATTGACTCTAGTATAGTTGAACATGAAATCAAAATGTATCCTTATGTCAAACCAGTGCGACAACGCCTTCGTCTTGTTCATCCAAAGAAGGTTGTTTTCATTAAAACAGAAGTTGAAAAACATTTGCGTGTTGGTTTCATTTACCCTCTTCCTCTTACTGATTGGGTTTCCAATATTGTTCATGTCATGAAGAAACAAGGGACAATACTAGTGTGTGTCAATTATAGGGATGTTAATCAAGCTTGTCCAAAAGACAATTATCCCACTCCCTTTATCGACCAGATTATTGATGAATGTGTCGGATGTGAAATATTCTCAGTTATGGATGTTTTTTTTCTATAATTAGATCAATATCCGCCTAGAGGACCAATCTAAAACTGCTTTTATTTGTCCATGGGGCACATTCTCTTACAAGAAACTCCCTTTTGGCTTGAAGAACAGGCAACTTTTCAAAGGGCAATGAATTATGTCTTCCATGACATAAAACATATTGTACAACCATACCTTGATGATTTACTTGCTCATTCACGAAAGTGGACTGATCACCCACAACATTTGAGAGCTACATTTTTACAGTGCCAACACTACAAAATATGACTTAATCCACACAAATGTGTGTTTTGTGTTGGTTTTGGTCATTTGCTTGGATTCCTAGTGTCTAAGGAAGGAATTCGACTCGAACCACTTAAGGTTCATGCAATTCTTGACTTGCCTCCACCTTCAAGTCTACTTCAGTTACAGAGACTCCAAGGGAAGGCTAACTTTCTAAGGAGGTTCAATCCCAATTATGCTGAAATGGCTAAAGGATTTAATCATCTATTGAAAAAGGGGATACCCTTCCATTGGGATCAGGTTGTGTAAGCTTCCTCTGATGCTCTTAAAGATACCTTGATTAGAGCATCATTAATGTGTTTCCCAAATTATCAAAACAACTACTTCCTATATCTCACCACTGCAGATACAAGCATTGGAATGGTTTAGCCCAAGAGGAAGATGGGATTAAATATCCAATATATTATTTGAGCTGCAATCTTAATGATATAGAAGTTAAGTACTCTTTTGTCAAAAAGTTAGCTCTGGCAGCTATTCAAGATGTATAGAGATTTCGCCACTATATCCTGCTCTAAAAGGCCATTGTCATTTCGGATTTCAACCCTATGACATATATTTTGTCACGTCAATTACTAGGGGGAAAATACTCAAAATGGATTGTCATTTTGCAAGAATTTGATTTGGAATTCATCAAATCCAAATCAAAGAAATCTCTTGTTTTCGTTGAGCTTCTTTGTGACCTTCCCTTTAATACCATTGATTCAACATCAGAACCATCAATTCTAGATGAGTCTTTGTTCCTGATTTCGTCATCTAACCCATGGTATGGAGATATACTAATTTATCTCTAGACCCAAAATTTTTGGCCTGATACCTCTCGATCGCAACAACAACGTATCTGATACCAAGCCAAAGATTATTTGATCATTCGAGACACTCTTTACCATCATGGTATCGATACGATTTTTACGAAGGTGCCTCACTCATAAGGAAGCTGAGAAAGTCTTGAATGATTAGCATTCAGGTGCTTGTGGTGAAAACTTATCTTGTTATGCTACCATGCAGAGAATTCTCTGTGATGGCTACTTCTGGCCTACCATATTCAAATATTGCACTATCGTCATCAAAAGTTGTCATGCATGTCAGATATATGCCTGTAAAGCTATATTACCACCTGAACCATTGCATCATGTCATCTTTGTTGGACCATTCGCAAAATGGGGCATTGACTTCATGACATTTAACCCCACCTCAGTCGAGGGGCATGGGTACATTATAGTCGCCATTGACTATTTCACAAAATGGGTCGAGGCGATGCTGACATTAAACAACAGTGGAAAGACGGCTACACTTTTATTTTTCAACCATGTGGTTGCCCGATTTGGTGTACCACAGGTTATAATTACATATCATGGGTTGGATTTTCGAAATCACATGATGAGTGAGTTAACTACCAAGTTAGGACTTTCGCATGATAGTTCTACTCCTTATTATCCACAAGCTAATGGACAAGTTGAGGCCATCAAAAACGTCTTGAAGCAAATGCTTCAAAGAATGATAGGGGTTCATAAACGAAAAGGGCATTTAATCATGTACTTTTCCTTGTGGGAATATCAAGCCTTGGTTGGGAATGCAATTAGATTCACACCCTTTCAATTGGTGTACACTCTGGAGGCAATCTTACCGATACAATGCGAAATTTCATCTCTCAAATTCGTGATTGACCTGTTACCCAACACTTCTGATGAAGAAGCGCGTTTCTTAGAACTCATCCATCTGGATGAAACCCATCGTGAAGCCACATTGGCTAACGAAGCACATAAGAAACAAATCAAGGCGTAATACGATAGAAATGTCAAGCCTCGCATTTTCTCGAAAGTGTTACTGGGAATAGTGTCCACTCAAAGCTGCTATTCCCACTAAGACTGGTAGCTATCTTAGAAACAAAAAAGTTAAAACTACTTTTGCTTTCCTTTATGAAAAATAGATAAGAGTGGAACAAAGGACACCAACCTTAGTCTTGCGCTTGGTTCCTTGCCTGGTTCCTCTCCTTCCTAATAGGTCTTTGTCGCTTCTTCTTCATCTGCCCAGCTTCAAAGAGCACCTGTGGAATCAAAGCAGCATAATACTATCGAAGAACAGAGATCTATATTCATAAACAACACAGGACCAGATATATATTGACCACACAAATGCATATACAATCAAACATACAAGAATGTGGAGGAAAACTTGAATAGCTTTATTAATATCAAGAATAGCAAGAGGATTACAACCAATTGTTCTGACCCAGTATCATCCTCCAGCAAGAAAGCCCTTCTTCACCTCAAGTAAAGCTTAGATCACCCAACACTATGAAGTTTCACTAGACAACCAACAACACTTCTCTACAAGATACAAGATTCCAGCCTCTGGATCTCTGTGATGAGGGATCCATATATAGATGATTATAGGGGGGTGAGTTAGCTTCTAGGATTTTGATTAGTGTCCTCTCTCTGATAGTTCTTGATTCCACTTGGAGATTGATGATCTCTTAGTTGTCCCTGAGCGAAATCAGAGAGGCAAGTGTCAGAGGGGAAGTTTGTGGAAGATTCTATGATCCTCCACCTCGCAAACTGTCTCTGCCATTTGTCCATTCTCACCCATCACACCCTACAAAGGGGCCATCTAGTATGCATCACACCCTTTACACTGGGAAGGAGATATGCATCACACCCTCTACACTGGGCATTCTGTATGGTCCAGTTTTGACCAGTTCTGAGTAGTTCTTTGTGGAGAACTTCTGGGAGATGATGTAATCAGCTGACCTTGTTCCTTTAGGTAGTGAAGCAACACTTTTAGGGACTTAGGAGCCCTTAGTTTGTGGACATTTATGATAGGGGTTGCAGTGCCCAAAAATGTCTATAACAGTTGCCCCCTAAAGCATGAGGTTGTTAATATTTAGATGTCGGGTGAAATGCTTTATCATGAGGATCCGAAGTTTTTTCGAGCTGGAAGGCGACCTGTAATAAGATACAATACAATACATTATCTTCATAATATTTTTCATGATCTAGCTGAGGCGGGCATCCCCATGCTCAGATTTATAAATTCATTTTCATGTACATAGGACAGACAATCGTCTACGTAGCAGACTAATGATTCGGACGGAGTCATCATCCTTTGATTTGGATGATCATCTATTCAGCAATGATGTACATTTGATGTCTTTATATTCCTGAATATATCGCAGCCCGGATGGATGAAACTAGATTTGGGGTCTTCAAAACTCATTCAATCTTCACTCGGAGTACAAGTCGATCCATGTGAAAAATGTTCAGGAGTTGAACATGGAAAGACATCACCTGATTACCAGCCAATGATGTAAGCTGTTAACGGGCGCGAGACGAATCACCAATAATGACAATGACCCTCAAGGTACTACAGTAAAATTCATGTGGTGTGAAAAAGGGACTTGGCGTCGAACACCACGCAAAATCTCTCGGTCGAAGGCCATTGATGTAAACCTATTGCCGAAAGTGAGAAACT
>APFE031207134.1:98142-127944 GCA_000404065.3 Pinus taeda | reverse complement strand
GGTAGCCCCATATAGGACTGCACGCACTGAGCCTAAGCCGAACCCCCTCTGAATCGGGTCTCTGTGCTGCCTGGGTTGTCTTTTCCGTGGACTGATTGAAGGATTTGAAGCACCCTAAAAGACAACTTCTATGTTTCAAAATGTAACATGACCATGGCGGCTTATTGGATGCCTACCCCCAATAGTCCTAACCTAAACTATAAATTATTTTGTGGCCCATGTGGGGAAATTTAGTTTTTTCAAGTTATGATTGCTTTTACGTGTCTTCCTTCACTTATGGTGTGAAAAATTAAGCTTAAATAAACTAAGTATAAAAGGTTTTTACACTTGATTCCCGTTGTTCAAAATTTAGAGTAGCTTAGTGTGTGTAGTGAAATGTGTGTGTAAGTGACAGAGTGAACATACAAAGTTTGTAGTCATGTGGATATTCGATGATCCTTTTCAAATTCGTCTACTTACACTACATTATGTTTGTTCCTTACCTACAAATAAAATAATGTGTGGTTGATGGGCCACTTACTTCCTTCCTATTACACTATGTGAGCCTAAAAAGGGAGATGAAAAACTGAGTGCTTTGAGAAAGATTTCAGATGCAAGCCCAGGATCGTCTAAAAGACGCAAGGGAAGCAGGGGCTACTCCCTTTCTTTAATAACACCAGTTCCTAGTCCCAATGCTAATGAAGTAAAGATGCTTTGGTTAGTAAAAAATATGAGTGAATTATGGGCCACTTACTCCTTTTCTAAATAAGCTATGTGACTTGGTAAAATAGCAAAAAAAATTGAAAAAATGTGTGGATTATGGCCACTTACTTTTCCCCTTAATTAAGCTATGTGTGAAATGTAAAAATTTTTAAAGTAAAGGCTAAGTAATTGCCCTACTAATACTGATTATTAAAACAATCTGAACTATATGGAAAAAATTGCAGAGGTGAAGGCAATTCATTAAAGGTTGTCAGTCACCCACGAAAGAAAAATTACAATGATTGTTTTTGTTCTCTGTAAACCGTGGGGTTAGGCTCTGCACAAGCGAGCGAACCGTGTGTCAATCTGCAAGAAAATGATAAGTGTTAAGCCAAATTATAGATATTAGGAGTGAAAATGATTATAAGAAATATGCATTATCAATGTTCTAAATTTAAACTTATATGATTAAAGAACAATGTATTTTATAAATGATACTATACTATAAATAATTTGACTAAAATTTACAATCTCACAAATTAGTATTGAAGAACTAAATTTATTTATACATTCAAAAATATAATTTACCCAATAAAAAATTGCATTATAAAATTTTTGAATATAATTTAATAAAAACCTTACAATCATATAAAAAAACAAAAATCATTAAATTTTACCAAAAAAAAATAAATAAATTAATTATTATCTTCACCCACAATTATAACTATGTACATTAACACTTAGATGTGATTGATGTAGAGAATCCAACTAAACTAGATTCCTAGCTAGTACTTATCACTGATCCTTGAACTGTTTGAGCTTGTTAAATTATCTTTATTCTTAATTACAAAATTTAAATCATGTGGTTTAGTTAATGATGGACATAAAAATAAAAAGAATTTGCTCTCTATTTCCTTTATTAAGGTTTATCTTTTCTAGTCGCCCTTTATTCCGGGAGACACCATCTTATTTGTGTCAAATAATATTATCATGGGTGTCATTATAATAATGTTATGTCACTTTTGATAGTGTCAATCATTTCATGGGAACATTTTCTATGATGTAACACATCAATTGCTTTACTTTATTTCTAGGTATTTACGACTAGTTTTCATGGTTCATGATGTATGACTCTCACACTACCTTTACACACTCACTAAAGATGATGTCATATATTGCTTCCACTTCTTAGAAACACCTTTGCTCTCCCCTATCTCCAATAATGACATTGTCTAATAGATATCTCTCCATATGTGCATGTATTTCTGCATTCTCTCTAGAAAAACCTCTAATCATTTGATATCACATCATATCTCCTTGCTTTCTGTATTGTCCACCACATAATGCAAATATATATCATCTAGTTATTATTCCAAGCCCATACTTAATGCTCTAAGAAGAAATAAGGAAGATATTATAAAATTAAAATGCTAGCAAAAACTTCTATTACAGAAAAAGATATCATAAAAGAGAAAATTTAGATATTAAATTTACAAATTTACATCTTAATTTTGTTTTTATGAAATATATAAATCTTTAGAACCCTAATTATTAATAACCTAAAAACTTCTATTAATTATATATTTTATTAATAATATAATTAATTTAACATCTCTAACTTCATATAAAAATTAAAACAATATTAATCTAAATTAAAAAAATTTTTGTAAAAAATGATTACTAAAATTAATATTAATTTAGAAAATTCTAACCAATAATCATTAATAAACTTTTAGCGATTATTATATATATGATAATTCTTTAAGAAAAACATTAAACAAATGCGAATGGCTTTTACAATGTGGACTTAGATGAGTCCGGCCTAAACCAATGATAATGGGTCAAATGCTTTTGTGTGTGGAATACTAAATAAATAATAAAATAATGTTATGTTTTTTTATTTATTTATAAGTTTTTAGAAAATTCGGGTTGTAAAAACATGCGATTAATGTTGAAGGCAAATTTGGTTCCATGTAATTATTATAAATAGTTTACATCTAAAAGCAACATTGATTCTATATTATTGTTATAAATAATTTATATATGCGATTACTGTTTAAAGCAACATTCATTCCGTTATTATGATAAATAACTTCTTATCCATTTAATCTGTAATTAATATTAAAAGCAACACTCATTCCATATTGTTATAAATAATTTACATTGTGATTAATGTTTATAGCAACATTCATTCCATGTTATTATGATACATAACTTTTTATCCTAGATTCTATATTGAATTTACTTTCATAACTGAATGAAAATACATACGATATTGTGAAATCATCTGAGGTTATGTAATTAATTTGAGAAGTTAGTTTGAGTTATTAAATATTGGTTAATATTTTTTAAGTTTTATTATAAATAATAAATTGAAAATAATACATTAATAATTGTTACAAGTAGATTCCATGTTATTATGATACATAACTTTTTATCCTAGATTCTATATTGAATTTACTTTCATAACTGAATGAAAATCCATACGATATTGTGAAATCATCTGAGGTTATGTAATTAATTTGAGAAGTTAGTTTGAGTTATTAGTCCCTGCTGGGATTATTAGCGTTCGATCCGCCGTTGACTCTCTATTAATTTGGGTTGACCAGAGCATTTAATTGTTGTTTTTTCACTTTTACCCAAAGTTTTATTTTAGAGCGTTGATGTTTCTTGCTTTTTATCCAAAGTTTTATATTGGAGGTCTTATTGCCGGATTGCTGAATTTCCAAATCCAAAAAAAAAAATTAACCAAAGTTTGGATGGCTTGTTTTAAGACATTCGGAGCTGAACATTTTAAGCACAGGGTAGTTTGTCCTAAATTTTTGGTACCTGTTCTGAGTGTCCTGCATGCAAGACAAATGTTTGCATATGGTTCCACTGAGCCAGATGTTTAGAGATCGCCACTGCGCCAGCATAGAAGGATATGCCCCGCCTTAAGGTAAGGAACCCCTCTGGTGTAGAAGGAAAGGTTCAGAGAGCACCCACATTCGTCCATTCTGCGAGTGATTTACAATTCGCACAGATGCTCCGCTTAAGGGAAAAGCCTCACAGCATAATGAGGCAGGAAATCAATTATGGTACGAGGCAAATCCGCCTACGTTATTCATTTGGGAAAAACAGAATTGGAAAACGACGGTTTCCCATAAGGCGAGTTTTGCTATAGAGGAAGTGCCATACGGCATCATCAGGTAGGAAATAAAATACTGTCTCAAGCAAATCCGTGTATGTTAATCATCTGTGGAAAGTATAATTGAAAGATTACTGTTTCCTTTAGAGTTAAATTTTGCTATTCAGTAATTTTTCCAACAATGTTGACTAGAAAAATAAAAAATGTTAGGTTTTTGTTCATATGTAAACGTGGTTGGTAGGGTGAGATTAAGTTACCTGCAAGTGCAGAGAGGGAGGGAGCACTAGAAGCTCCATTACTCATTTGCAATTTGAAGAAGGGCAAGAAAGGAAGGTTGTTTGAGAGGTTCTTGCAGATTTGATTTGATAATCGATGAGGAAGCTAATTGAGAAATAAAAGCCTTATTTAGCGATGATATTGCTGGAGTTTGATACGACGGTATGAATATTATTAATAAAGTCTTTCTGAACAAAGGGATGAGTCCATGCAGCCATTTCGAGTTGAGATCTGAAACTAGCCACGGACAAACCTTTTCATTTGGGAGGAGGTTTTACTACTCAAGTGGCTTGCCAGTATTTTCATTCTCTTAGAGTTTATTTCCTGTCTAAGTTGCGCGTGCTGTTACAGAGTGTCCAGTTATCAGACTTAACTGACAATTTTACTCTAGGGTTTTTCTAGGTTCCAGTGGATGACGCTCTCTCCCGTTCCAGGTAATTCATGATCACGACACCTCTTTTTTTAATTCGCTCCATGACCGGGTTTCCTGGTATCTTATTAGGTTTAATTCATGAATTGAACGCAGATGAGAGTGGCGGTGATTGGCATAATGACTGGCGTGGAAGATGTTTTCTCCGACAAAGATTATGTGGACGAAATTAGCCTGGTCAGCGGTGGATCAGAAAGGTACTTAAAATAGCTTCTTTTTATGCTATTTTTTAATTCTATTTTTTTATAAGATGCTGTATATTATCGAGTGTGGCAAACGAGTTTTACCCCAATCTGGGAATATCATAATGTGATCTAGCGATATGTGTTTTTTTATAAGATGCCGTATATTATCACGAGTGTGGCCAAGGAGTTTTACCCCAATCTGGGAATATCGTAATGTGATATATATATATAACATTGTTTGATTATATGAAGCTATAATGAAATTTGCGTTATTGTGTTTATGGAACTTTTCTTGAATTTTATTTGTGAATTTTATTTGTACTCCCTAATTCGAACATGAACCTGAGTCAGCTGAAACAGGTCTTGGTTTTATATTTAAAATTTATGCACTCTATGCGCTCTCCAGATAGCAGGAAGGTGTACTCTTCAATATCCAGTTCCACATAATCGGAACCCTTGCTGTAGGTAAGATGAATGCACTCATTTTTGCTTTACGGTTCATTATCATTGATACACATGATTATTTTAGGGTTTTCACCTCACACCGTTCCCTTCTCAGGTATGCTTCTACTGGGGTCGTTCCCTTCTCAGGTATGCTTCTACTGGGGTTTGGGAGTCTGGCAGCTTCTCAACACTGATATCCTTGGCTTCACAGGTGCTCTTTACTGACTTACTTGCAACCTTACCGCGGGTTAAAGAATTATAGGAAGAGAGTTTACATTCTTATGTTATACCAAACTGAGTAGTTTGTAAATTTCATACTGTAATTAATAATAAAATTAAGTGTTTAACTAATACATCGATTGCTATAGTCAGAGTTAATGTTTCTCATTATTTTGAAGAGGCAAAACCGGCTTGATCTATATATAACATTAACTGGGCAGAAGAGCACAGCTTGCTGAAACGTTTGGTTAAATGAATTCAAAAGTTTTGTTTCAGAGACACCTACTTGTGTCACATCAGGATCTAAAAATCTGATTTTGGATGCAATTTTAGATGCTTGTCTCCGAATATCTAAGAAATTGTCTCTCGGTACAATCATGCAAAGATAATATGTTGGCATACAATGTAATTATGAGAAAATGTGAGTTGCTTGTCCACCCTGGGTACATCTCGTAAAAATATAATACACCACATTTCCTAAAAAGATAATATACTTTGGTATAGAATGTAATTACTAAACGATATGACTTTATATTTTTTTATAAATGGAAAATAAAATAGAATGGATAAATTCTGCCAAAAGGCATATAATGAATAAATTCTAAAGCCAAATCGTTAAAAAGAATTATGACAATATGAAACATGCAAATTCAGTTCTAATTTATGGATTTTTTCACATCCATCATTGGAAAAATAAAAAAATTCATGTATCACAATAACTCAACAAAGTAAAAATCTGAAATACGATTCATGTATCGTAAAAAATCTGAAATATTTTGTTTTACCTTTTTTAATTACTTCTCAATCGACTATCCTGGTCATTTTTTCAATTACTTCCCAATCACCTATCCCGTTCACACTCATTAATTCTATCATGTGAGTGAATGGGATCCATCTAATTCAAAATTAATATTGCATCTTGTAACACTGATTAATTTTATCATGTGAGTGAAGGGGATCGATGTAATTCAAAACTAATATTGCATAACTAATATTGCATTTTGTGTGCCAGTGAAGCGAATTACTTGTAATAAAAATAAAATTTTAAATATATAAATATTACGTCTTTTAAAAAAAGTTTATCTAAATTTATAAATTAGAAAAGTTCCGAACCAAAAACACTGTTAATTATCTAATATATATACCATAACCTTACTTGAAATATTATATTTCTTTTGCATTTTTTATAGTAATTAATTAATTAATTTATGTGTTAAAATAATTATTACGTTGGTTTAATGGTTAAGGATGTAGTATATTTAAAACAGCAAAGAAATTTGAAGTCTCTGGATATAATATTGAATTGACTCCATCCTAATCATATCAAAAATTCTAGTTAATACCGATTCCTTAATTAATAAACTTGAATTACTTAATTCTTTTATATTATATTTTTACAAATATACACTTTGCCTTTTCTTCTCATGCTATTTAAAAAATCATATATTAAAAACCTGTAAAACTTAAATATCAATATAAAACAGAATACTTTTATTAACATAAAATGTTTACATAAACAATACTCTAATCTAAACATTTCAATTACTACATAAAACTTTTCCAACTTTCAATTATTAAAAATAAAACCTTAACATTCGTCTCCTTGCTGCTGCAGGCTGAAATGGAAGCCCAAAAGCAAAAATCTTCGAAATGGAGTAGCCGTTGATGATATTACCTACATTTGCGAAATATGCTAATTTCTTGATCTTTTCAAATCCGCTCTAAGGGCTTGCTTTAGGCTATTGTTAAGAGATGGGGGAAAACTTGGGCCCTCGATTCAACCTATTGAACCACCACTCGAACTTCTTTCACATCAAACTCGCGGCACACGTTCGCCTCATGCGATGTCTCACCAGCATGAAGGCCAAGTGTTGCTTGCTGTTTGTTGTGGCAGACCCCGGCAGGGACTACCGCCACGGCAATGGCTCCCTTGTTAAATATTGGTTAATATTTTTTAAGTTTTATTATAAATAATAAATTGAAAATAATACATTAATAATTGTTACAAGGTAGTTTAGTTCTTGTTATTTAGATTATAAATTATAAGGAGATAAATTGTATATAAAATTGTTGTGTCTAAATTAATTTAGATTATTTAATGAGTAATTTAATTAAATGTTTGATTTTTTTATAAATATTTTAAAAATAAATATTTATTTCTCAAAATTAAACATTATAATTTGTATAGCCAATATTAAATTATTATCATTTGTATATGAGCGGTGATCATTGGCCTACTGAGATTTCTCTAAAATTTGAAGTGAGTGGTCTGGAACGCACTGTTCGGGGTCAGCCTGCGAGAAGGGCTATGAAGAGGCGAAACCACCGGAGAGGAGGGGATAGTAATAGGAGGCAGGGCAGGATCCATAGAATTGCTAACCTTTGAACACCTTCGGCTACCTCGGCATCCCCCGGAGCGACTCCTCATACTCTGACGCACCATGTTGAGGCGGTGAGGGGAGCGCACAATGAGACCAGGGGCAATGGTTGGAGGGCTATAAAACAACACAAGGGACCTCTTCGTTCGCTCAAGACAGGCCTGAGAGTGCAGCCCAATTCGAAACTCAGGGGCAATTAAAAGCTTGCCACCAATTGCATAGACTAGCCTACCATCACGACCCTCAGCATAGCAAGACCACAGACCCGCTGTAGGCCAAAACCTGGAGCATGGAGGCTGAGAAAAAGTTATGGAGAGGATAAAACAAAGCGCCATGAATATAACAGCTGAAGCATCACCTTGGACGAATCGAGCCATTAATGCAGACATTCCTCCAAATCTACCTCTCTTAAGGCTATCCAATTTGCATCGGGTGAAATCCTGGGAAGCCACGCAGAGGTGCAGCTAGCAGTACCCAGCCTATCCATCAGTGAATAAGCTCATTATGTTTCATTAATTTCACCCGCATCCGGGTGTTCTCCTTCCTCCTGTTGCATTTCCTTCTTCACTAGGTTGTTGTAATCTGCGAGTTGAGATTCAGATGCTAGGCTTGAAATTGATCCAACATGAAGATCCATCCTACAATCAACCCCCATATTAGTAAGTAAGTCTGCAATTTTATTCCCTTCCCTTCGAATATGCTTTAAAGTGATCACTCTGTTAGAGGAGAGCCAACATTCAATAAGTTCAAGCCTTTTTGCCATTCTCCAATTGTTGCTCACTTTGCCAGAGGAGGATCCTTGCAGGATTTTTGTGACCATATTTATGATGATCTGGGAATCGCCCTCAATTATGAGTGAGAAGAAACCTTTATCTTGTGCAAGAATTAGTCCCTTATAGAGACCTTCCAGTTCTGCTGAGTTATTGGTATCCCATCCCTTTGAACCTAAGAAGGTTAAAAGAGGAGCCCCCTTGTGTTCTCTAAAAATCCCTCCAAAGCTTGAATTTCCTAGGTTGCCTTTCGAGGCACCATCAAAATTTAGCTAGTACATATGCATAGGGGGAGGTAACCATTTCTTAGGTAAATGGTTCCTTAGAGGCTTTGTTCCTTTGATAAGTTGTTCTTGCTTGCATTAGAAGTTCCAATTGGCCCACATGGATTGTTCTTGGGGGTTAGTTGGGAGATCCTCCTGATACCAGGTCTTGAGAGATATGGTTTCCTCAATATTTTGGCAGATTATTTTCCATATATATTCCAGCCGCATAGAGTGATCCTTAAATATTCTGTTGTTTCTCTCCTTCCATATGGACCACATGAGAAAGCCCGGAATGAGCTTCCAAAGGAAATTTAAAATCTTGCTTTGATAAGGGTTATGATCCCAGTTGCGCACAGTGGTAATGGTGTCTCCATGAGTTCTTCCTTCCTTTTGGCAGCGGAAACTGACCTTTTCCCAAAGCTTGCGTGTAGTCTGACAGGACAACATTAGATGCTTGATGGTTTCCTCCTCTTGTCTACAATTAGGGCATATTGAGGGCCCATGAAAGTTCCTCTTTCTGAGATTATCCCACGTGAGAATCTTGTTATGACATAGGAGCCAGAGAAAGGTGGAGATTTTCGGCCATATGGAAGGGTCCCAGATTATGCTCCAAAGAGGATCTTTCACTGTATGTGCCTTGATAATGATATTATAGGCCTCTCTCGTAGAATAGGTACCTCTTTCTTCATATCCCCACCGAAGAATGTCCTTTTCATTAGAATTTTGAATTCTTCTTTTTGTTAATTCTGTGTCTAGTATTTGTTAGACTTGTGTCGAGCCCTGTCTTAAAATCTGATCCGCCTTGAGCCATTCTTGGTACTCTTGGGTTGGTGAATTTCTCCAGAAGTTTTTCACCTTATCATAAGATTGCATCTCCTGCTCCAGGGGTTGAGTAAGAGGGATTTGGTCCTTTAATTTGGGCATCTGCTGCCATGAATATTCCCAAAATCTTTCAGTATTGCCATTCTTCACTTCCCAAAAGCTGTGCTGTTGAATGAGATTCTTGTGCTGCTTAGTCGAGTTCCATATAAGGGAACCCATGCTAACCTCTGATATTCTTATTAGTTCCTCCGCTGGGTAATTCCTTGCATACTTAGCCATCCACAGAGAGGCCCAAGCGGTGAGAGGCTCCGTAAGCCATTTCCACCAGATTCTAGCTCCCATGATCTCATTGCTTTGAGAGGGATCCCTTAAACCAATACCACCCCCTTTCTTTGGTAGACAAGCAGTGTCCCATTTGACCAGAGCCCACTTTTGCTTGTGACCATTACTGCCCCAGAGAAAAGATCTTTGGAGAAGCTTGATTTCTTTGAGAACCCATTTGGGTGCTGCAAGAATGGAGAAGAGGTATAGCGGCATAGCCTGAAGTACTGCTTTTATGAGGACAAGTCAACTCGCCATATTTAGAGATCTGTGAGTCCAAGAGGATAGCCGTGCCTCCAGATTCTCTAAGAGGATTTTCCAAGAGGAGTGCTTTAGGGCTGAGGCAGTCAAAGGAGCACCTAAATATTTGGATGGGAGGGTAGCAATGGAGAATCCTAGAATATGGGCTATAGCTGCCTAAGTTAAAGGAGTATGGAAAAAGAAGATCTGAGATTTGGATTTATTGATAGAGGCACCTAAGGCTTCCGAAAAGTTCGATAGAAGGGATTTGAGCAGTTGGGCTTCCTGGACCGAGGGATGCCTAAAAAGCATGTTGTCATCAACGAATTGCTGGTGTGTGAAGGCTGGAGAGTTATGAAAGGATAGGCCTTTCAGACAGAGGGATTGCTGAGCTGATTTAATACTTCGGCCTAATCCTTCTGCCATGATAACGAACAAGAAAGGGGATAAAGGGTCTCCTTGCCTAATTCCCCAGGAAGGATGAAAAGGAGACGAGGGTATACCATTGACCAGAATAGAAAAGAAAGAGGAAGAGATGAGGCTCATGACCCATCTTACCCAGGGAGCAGCAAATCCAAAAGCAATTAGAACTTTTTTAATATATATCCAGCTTAGGCTATCAAAGGCCTTTGAGAGATCTAGTTTGAGGAGCATACCTTGCTTCTTGGAAATCTTCAGGGAATGAATTATTTCATGAGTTAAGATGATACCATTGGCGATCTGCCTACCTTCGACATATCTAGATTGCTCAGGTGAGATGATGAGAGGTAGTAGCAGTTTGATCCTGGAGGCAATGATTTTGGAGACAATCTTATAGATTATGTTAAATAGTGCGATAGGCCTGTACTTGTCAGGTGTGCTTGGCATGTCCACCTTGGGAACCAGCGCTATGAACGTTGCATTCACCCCTAGAAAAAAATTTAGTGTTTTTTTCTCCATCTTTAAGCCATCTGACTCTTGATTTTTGCCTCCATAATGTTTCTTCCTTCTTAGCCCTTTCTGTGAGTTGCGCTTCAATAATTTTTTCCTATTTTGACAGGTCCTCTGAGCGGCCTTCAGTAATAATCCTCTGCTGCAATTGCTTCATTTCCAGCTCGAGGGCTTCCTGAGCCTGGAAGATATTACCAAAAGAAGTGTGATTCCAGCATTTGATCTTGCTTTTGAGGTGCTTAAGATTTTACTGGAATTGGAACATTTTTGAACCTGGAGGAGGGGAAAAATTGTTCCATTATGAATTGATTATGCCTTGGAAATCCGGATGAGACATCTAGAAAGCCTCAAAGCAGAACGGTCTGCGGATCAGATTGCCAGGACGCAACCAATGGAGGGAGATGGGCTAGTGATCATATCCTGAAAGAGGCAAAACGGAGGCTGCGAAGTCTCCACCAAGATGAATAGCATTGTCTGAGAGCAAGAACTTGTCCAGACGAGAAGCAAAATGCTGCTTACCTGCTCTCCTATTGTTCCAAGTAAATACATCATTATTGAAGGGTAGGTCGATGAGCCAGTTGTTCTGAAAGAATTCCTTTAGGGGTATCCCTTCCTAACTTCCTCTGCGTCTTCCTCCCCTTTTTTCTTCCAGCCTAGTAATCATGTTAAAGTCTCCTCCAGAAATCCATAAAGGGTGCAACCTGTCATGGTTGATTGCAGAGAGAGTGTTAAGGATTCCGGCTTTAAGCGATGCCTCCTGTGGAAAATATACATTGGTTGAGAGGCCGTGTATATTTGTCTCGATGATGTGAAAGGTTGCTTGTAGGAAATTCCTACTTGCGTGGATATTGTCTAGCTTGATTGCTCGGGAGTCCCAGACAATTGCCAGACCTCCAAAAGCCCCATCAGCATCCACTGCAGCATTGAAGCTTCATGGCCTTACTTTTTCTACAAATCTATCTAGTGCACTTGAGTTTCATTTGGTCTCTTGCAAGAAAAGGATTTGAGGTTTTTCTTGCTTTATCATGTTTTTAAGGTTTTGATTTTTCCCTGGGCCATGGAGCCCTCTTATATTCCAAGGAATTAACTTCATTGGGATGGATTATGATCAGAGTTGTCATACTTGGTTAGCTTGGAATACCTGCCTGAGTCCACTAACATTTGTCCTATTCTGATTGTTCGCTGGAGATCTATTTTCCTACCTCGTTTTTTGATATCTTTGGGTATAAATCTTCCGTCCCAACGGCCACCAGTCTGGATACCTAAAGATTTTTGCATTTGCGCATGAGATAAGACTTCCTCCAGATTCTTAAGTTGTCCATCTGGAATGTTGTCAAAATTGTTTGTAGTACAAGCCTACTCCAGGCCTCGAATGTCCAACTCCCCCATATCTATTGCTTTTGTTTCTTCCTCCATGATCTGTGGATAATTTAACTCCTAACTTGGAAACTTGGCATATATCCCTAACTTTCCTGTATGTGCATACCTCTCGATTATGCACGTCGTTCATGTATCTACATCGTATACGTGCAAATTCAATATACAGAAATTGTGCATATACAGAAACTGTGCATATACGAAAGATATGCGTGCATATCTTACGTATATGCACAGTTTCCATATATGCCCAATTTCTCTATATGGAATTTGTGCATCTGCGATGCAGATACACAAACGACGTGCATAATCGAGAGGTATGCACATACAGGAATATTAAGGATATACGGAAGACATGCGCATATCTTCCGTATATGCCTAGTTTCCGTATATGCGCACATCTTCTGTATATGCACAATTTCCGTATATGCGCAATTTCTGTATATGGAATTTGTACACATCTTCGTTTATGCTTATGCATCGTATATGCACAAATTCCATATACATAAATTGCGCATATACGGAAACTGTGCATATACGAAAGATGTGCGGATATACGGAAACTGGGCATATACGGAAGACATGCGCATGTCTTCCGTATATCCCTAACTTTCCTGTATGTGCATATCTTCCGTATATGCACGTCGTTAATGTATCTTCGTTTATGTTACAGAAACTGCGCATATACGAAAACTGGACATATACGGAAGATATGCGCATGTCTTACGTATATCCCTAACTTTCTTGTATGTGCATATCTTCCGTATATGCACGTCGTTCATGTATCTACATCACAGATGCACAAATTCCATATACAGAAATTGCGCATATATGGAAATTGTGCATATACGGAAGACGCGCATATCTTCCCTATATGCCCAGTTTCCGTATATGCGCACATCTTTCGTATATGCACAGTTTTCGTATATGCGCAGTTTCTATAACATAAACGAAAATGTGTACAAATTCCATATACAGAAATTGCGCATATATGGAAACTGTGCATATACGGAATATGTACGCGTAAAGGAAACTGGGCATATACGGAAGACATGCGCATGTCTTTCGTATATCCCTAACTTTCCTGTATGTGCATACCTCTCGATTATGCACGTCGTTCGTGTATCTGCATCGCACATGTGCAAATTCCATATACAGAAATTGGGCATATACGGAAACTGTGCATATACGAAAGAGATGCATGCATATCTTCTGTATATGCACAGTTTCCGTATATGCCCAATTTCTATATATGGAATTTGCGCATATACGAAAACTGTGCATATACGGAAGATATGGAATTTGCGCATATACGGAAGTTGTGCATATACGGAAGATATGGAAATTGGGCATATACGGAAACTGTGCATATATGGAAGATATGCGTGCATCTCTTCCATATATGCACAGTTTCTGTATATGCCCAATTTCTGTATATGGAATTTGCGCATTTTGCGATGCAGATACACGAACGACATGCATATATGGAAGGTATGCACATACAGGAAAGTTAGGGATATACGGAAGACATGCGCATGTTTTCCGTATATTCCCAGTTTTCGTATATGCGCACATCTTTCGTATATGCATAGTTTTCATATATGCACAGTTTCTGTATATGGAATTTGTACACATGTTATAGAAACTGCGCATATACAGAAACTGTGCATATACGGAAGATGTGCGCATATACTGAAACTGGGCATATACGGAAGATATGCACGTGTCTTCCGTATATGCATAGTTTCCGTATATGCGCAATTTCTGTATATGGAATTTGCGCATCTGCAATGCAGATACATGAATGATGTGCATATACGAAAGATATGCACATACAACAAAGTTAGGGATATTTGGAAGACATGCGCATATCTTCCGTATATGCTAGTTTCCGTATATGCGCAGTTTCCGTATATGTGCAGTTTCTGTAACATAAACGAAGATACATGAACGACGTGCATATACGGAAGATATGCACATACAGGAAAGTTAGGGATATACAGAAGACATGCGCATGTCTTCCGTATATGCCTAGTTTCCGTATATGCGCACATCTTCCGTATATGCACAGTTTCCGTATATGCGCAATTTATGTATATGGAATTTGCGCATATACGATGCAGAAGCATAAACGAATATGTGTACGAATTCCATATACAGAAATTGCGCGTATACGAAAACTGTGCATATACGGAAGATGTGCGCATATACGGAAATTGGGCATATATGAAAGATATGCGCATGTCTTCTGTATATCCCTAACTTTCCTGTATGTGCATACCTCTCGATTATGCATGTCGTTCATGTATCTGCATCGCAGATGCGCAAATTCCATATACAAAAATTGGGAATTTACGAAAACTGTGCATATACGGAAGAGATGCACGCATATCTTTCGCATATGCACAGTTTTTGTATATGCGCACATCTTCCGTATATGCACAGTTTTCGTATATGCGCAATTTATGTATATGGAATTTGCGCATATACGATGTAGAAGCATAAATGAAGATGTGTACAAATTCCATATACAAAAATTGCGCATATACGGAAACGATGCATATACAAAAGACGCGCATATATTTCGTATATGCCCAGTTTCCGTATATGCACACATCTTCCATATATGCACAATTTTTGTATATGCGCAATTTATGTATATGGAATTTGCGCATATACGATATAGAACAATTTCCGTATATTCGCACATCTTCCATATATGCATAGTTTCCGTATATGCGCAATTTCTGTATATGAAATTTGTACACATCGTATATGCGCAAATTCTATATGCATAAATTGCGCATATACGGAAACTGTGCATATATGGAAGATGTGCACATATTCGGAAACTGGGCATATAAGGAAGATATGCGCGTGTCTTCCGTATATGCACCGTTTCCGTATATGCGCAATTACTATATATGGAATTTGTACACATCTTCGTTTATGCTTCTACATCGTATATGCGCAAATTCCATATACATAAATTGTGCATATACGGAAACTGTGCATATACGGAAGATGTGCGCATATACGGAAATTGGGCATATACGGAAGATTTACGCAAATCTTCCGTATATGCCCAGTTTCCGTATATGCGCAATTTCTGTATATTGAATTTGCACATATACGATGCTGATACATAAATTTCTTGTATGTGCATATCTTCTGTATATGCACGTCGTTCATGTATCTTCGTTTATGTTACAGAAACTACGCATATACAGAAACTGTGCATATACGGAAGATGTGCGCATATACAAAAACTGGGCATATACGGAAGATATGCGCATGTCTTCCATATATCCCTAACTTTCCTGTATGTGCATATCTTCCATATATGTACGTCATTCATGTATCTGCATCGCAGATGCGCAAATTCCATATACAAAAATTATGCATATACAGAAACTGTGCATATACAGAAGACACGCGCATATTTTCCGTATATGCCCAATTTTCGTATATGCACACATTTTCCGTATATGCACAGTTTCCGTATATGCGCAGTTTCTGTAACATAAACGAAGATGTGTACAAATTCCATATACAAAAATTGCGCATATACGGAAACTGTGCATATACGGAAGATGTGCGCATATACGAAAACTGAGCATATACGGAAGACATGCGCATGTCTTCCGTATATCCCTAACTTTCCTGTATGTGCATACCTCTCGATTATGCACGTCGTTCGTATATCTGCATCATATACGCGCAAATTTAAATATACAGAAATTGTACATATACGGAAACTGGGCATATACGGAAGATTTGCGCATATCTTCCGTATATGCCTAGTTTCCATATATGCGCACATCTTCCGTATATGCACAGTTTCCGTATATGCGCAATTTATGTATATGGAATTTGCACATATGCGATGTAAAAGCATAAACGAAGATGTGTACAAATTCCATATATAGAAATTGCGCATATACAAAAATGGTGCATATACGGAAGACACATGCATATCTTCCGTATATTCTCAGTTTCCGTATATGCGCACATCTTCCATATATGCACAGTTTCCGTATATGCGCAATTTATGTATATGGAATTTGCGCATATATGATGCAGAAGCATAAACGAAGATGTGTACAAATTCCATATACAGAAATTGCGTATATACGGAAACTATGCATATATGGAAGTTGTGCGCATATACGGAAACTTGGCATATACGGAAGACATTCTGCATCGTATATGCGCAAATTCCATATACATAAATTGCACATATACGGAAACTGTGCATATATGGAAGATGTGCGTATATACGGAAACTGGGCATATATGGAAGATATGCGCGTGTCTTCCGTATATGCACCGTTTCCGTATATGCGCAATTTCTGTATATGGAATTTGTACACATCTTCGTTTATGCTTCTACATCGTATATGTGCAAATTCCATATACATAAATTGTGCATACACGGAAACTGTGCATATACGGAAGATGTGCGCATATACGGAAACTGTGCATATATGGAAGATTTGCGCAAATCTTCCGTATATGCCCAGTTTCCGTATATGCGCAATTTCTGTATATTGAATTTGCGCGTATATGATGCAGATATATGAACTTTCCTGTATGTGCATATCTTCCGTATATGCACGTCATTCATGTATCTTCGTTTATGTTACAGAAACTGCGCATATACAGAAACTGTGCATATACGGAAGATGTGCGCATATACTGAAACTGGGCATATACGGAAGATATGCGCATGTCTGCTGTATATCCCTAACTTTCCTGTATGTGCATACCTTCCATATATGCACGTCGTTCGTGTGTCTGCATCGCAGATGCACAAATTCCATATACAGAAATTGGGCATATACGGAAATTGTGCATATACGGAAAACACGAGCATATCTTCCGTATATGCACAGTTTCCATATATGCGCAATTTATGTATATTGAATTTGCGCGTATAGGATGTAGATACACGAACGATGTGCATAATAGATATGTATGCACATATAGGAAAGTTAGGGATATACGGAAGACATGCGCATATCTTCCGTATATGCCCATTTTCCGTATATGCGCACATCTTCCGTATATGCACAGTTTCCGTATATGTGCAATTTCTGTATATGGAATTTGTACACATCTTCGTTTATGTTACAGAAACTGCACATATACGGAAACTGTGCATATACGGAAGATGTGCACATATACAGAAATTGGGCATATACGAAAGATATGCGCGTGTCTTCCGTATATGCATAATTTCAGTATATGGAATTTGCGCATCTGCGATGCAGATACATGAACGACGTGCATATACGAAAGATATGCACATACAGGAAAGTTAGGGATATACGGAAGGCATGCGCATATCTTCCGTATATGCAAAGTTTCTATATATGCGCACATCTTCCGTATATGCACAGTTTCTGTATATGCGTAGTTTCTGTAACATAAACGAAGATACCTGAACGACGTGCATATACGGAAGATATGCACATACAGGAAAGTTAGGGATATACGGAAGACACGCGCATATCTTCCGTATATGCCCAATTTCCGTATATGCGCACATCTTCCGTATATGCACAATTTCCGTATATGCATAGTTTCTGTAACATAAACGAAGTGTGTACAAATTCCATATACAGAAATTGTGCATTTACTGAAACTGTGCATATATGGAAAATGTGTGCATATACGGAAGACATGCACATGTCTTCCGTATATCCCTAACTTTCCTGTATGTGCATACCTCTCGATTATGCACGTCATTCGTGTATCTGCATCATATACGCGCAAATTCAATATACAGAAATTGCGCATATACGGAAACTGTGCATATACGGAAGATATGCATGCATCTCTTCCGTATATGTACAGTTTCCGTATATGCGCAATTTCTGTATATGGAATTTGCGCATCTGCGATGCAGATACACGAATGACGTGCATAATCGAGAGATATGCACATATAGGAAAGTTAGGGATATACGGAAGACATGCGCATGTCTTCCGTATATGCCCAGTTTCTGTATTTGCGCACATCTTCCGTATATGCACAGTTTCCGTATATGCGCAATTTCTGTATATGGAATTTGTACACATCTTCGTTTATGTTACAGAAACTGCGCATATACAGAAACTGTGCATATATGGAAGATGTGCGTATATACAGAAATTGGGCATATATGGAAGATATGCGCGTGTCTTCTGTATATGCACAGTTTCCGTATATGCGTAATTTCTGTATATGCGCAAATTCCATATACATAAATTGCGCATATACGAAAAATGGGCATATACGGAAACTGTGCATATACAGAAGATATGCGCGTGTCTTCCGTATATGCACGTTTCCGTATATGCGCAATTTTTGTATATGGAATTTGTACACATCTTCGTTTATGCTTCTACATTGTATATGCGCAAATTCCATATACATAAATGACGCACATACAGAAACTGAGCATATACGGAAACTGTGCATATACGAAAGACACGCACATATCTTCCGTATATGCACAGTTTCCATATATGCGCAGTTTCTGTATATGGAATTTGTACATATATTCGTTTATGCTTCTGCATCGTATATGCGCAAATTCAATATACAGAAATTGCACATATATGGAAACTGTGCATATACGGAAGATGTGCGTATATCTTCCGTATATCCCTAACTTTTTTGTATGTTTATATCTTCTGTATATGCACGTCGTTCATGTATCTGCATCGTAAATGCGCAAATTCCATATACAGAAATTGCGCATATACGGAAATTGTGCATATACGGAAGATATGCACATACAGGAAAGTTAGGGATATACAGAAGACATGCGCATATCTTCCGTATATGCCCAATTTCTGTATATGCACACATCTTTTGTATATGCACAGTTTCCATATATTCGCAATTTTAGTATATGGAATTTGTGCATCTACGATGCAGATACATGAACGACGTTCATATACGGAAGATATGCACATACAGGAAAGTTAGGGATATACAGAAGATATGCGCAATTTCCGTATATGTGCATATCTTCCGTATAGGCATGTCGTTTTTGTAATTTGAAATTATTTTAAAAATTGGCATTTTGAAAACCAATATCACTACTTTGAAAATCCAAATTTACACTTCAAAAAACTACTTTGAAATTCACTATTTTTTAATTTAAATTAACAACTTTGAAATCAAAATTTATATTTTTGAAACAAAACATGACACTTAACGCTTTAGAAATCAAAATTTGTAGTTTGGAGATTTGAAATTAGTGCAATTCACATTTTTTGATTCCAAATACATACTTCTATCCATCGATATTTCCACTCTTAAAAATCAACATTTCACTTTAGAATATTAACCATTTCAAAATTTAAATTTATAACTTTTAACTATATACTTCCTTATTATTTCAATTGTAATTTTATTTTGGTAATCTTAATATTCCCTCTTCTCCAATCACACCCTTAACCCCATAAAACAAAAAAAAAAAATCAATAAAGGTTAAAGAGGTTAAATAACAAGTACATGTTTATTAAATGGGTTGATTCTCACATCTAAAATATATGGAATATGAACATAAACTATAAACTATAATTCATATGTGAAGAAATAAATGAATATTCTAGGGTCGAGGATGTGAAAATATATTTAAGCTTTCATATTTTTTTCGATATATATTTTGTTTATACTTAAGAGTCGTTATTGTATGGTAGCTTATGATAAAAATATCTACGGTTACATATTTGTTAAGAGACTTGGTAAGAATATTTTTAAAGTCATATTGGATTGTAATGTGTGGTTATTGTTTTTTTATCTAGTATCAAGTTTGAAAGGCATATGTATTTTTAGACAGATTAATCTTGAGGTGCGAGGTATAAGTCTTAAGATTACATTTTAAACATCAAATAAGATATAAATATAAAAGTAACTTAACTTATACACTTGATAATTTGTAAATAATAAAAGAAAAATATGTTACAACTATTCATCAAAAGTAATGTAACATTGATATAATATAACATCGCATCCACATGAGGGTTTAAAATTCAATGAAGATGTTGTCATCAACACAAGTATAAATTTATGTATTTTTATTCAAAATAGGTCCAACTATACATGTTTATTTTTTACAAAATAGAACTTCATTTCCAACATAAATAATGGAATCTCATGCCCATAAATGACATAATGGAAAAACAACATCATGATCGATCTAAAGTATGGGTCTATAAGTCACCCTCGTCCCTCTTGGCAATCCTAGGTGGATTTCCAAATTGATATCTCTGCAAAAAGTTACAATAATCAATTAGTTGTAAAAATTGAAAGGCATATAATCATTTTCATTAATTCATGATGATATTTTGATCAAATACTCATTCTCACCGTGAGGATTTGAGGCAATGGAGAAGACAGCCCTTCGTGGGTAGATGGCAGAGCACTTGGTGACGGATATAGGCATGGTTTAGGGGTGCTGGATAAAGGCATGGTGGATGTGAAATAGGGAAAAGGTAGTGGGTGTGGGGGACAATACACCCCCACCGGTTGTACGATAGTGGGAATCACTGTAGGCCGGGGGATTAACCTAGGGGGGGAAATTGGAATGTTAAGGGTGGACGATTGAAAAAATGAGAATGGTGGATGACTGAAGGGTAGGGGTGAGCATTGGGAAGGTATTACAGAGGTGGTTATAGGCATGGAAGAATTTATGGAGGAAAAAGGTGGTGGGTGTGGGTGATGATACATCCTAATTGGTTCAACAATAGGGGGGAGCACCCTTGGGGAGGATATTGGGGTGTTAATGGCTGAAGCAGTGTTCCCAATGCTAGATCATTTTTCAATAGCATGTTCATCAAATAAACGAATTCGACAATTTGGAATGTTGTGAGATGTGGGTCCCTCAGCTGTAACAATAAAAATAGTTCATATAGTCATGCAAATGTGTTGAACATGCTAATATATCGCATTTAACATAAAACAATGCATAGCATGAAATTTCCATACCAATATTTGGTATAATAGAATCTTACATTATCTCAGGCGCATGGTCCAAATTTCTTTGTTTTTGAGAAGATGACTCCAATTGTTCATCCATTCTTTTTTTCCTTGCATGAACTCGTCCAACCCTTTCAAATTGTAGATTATCTTTCCCTAATTTTGACTTGCGACCACATCGCCTCTTTCTATTTACTAGACTCAAGAAACTATGTTTTCTCTTGGTAGTGATCTTGGATGGAGTTATAGTATTGAAAAACATTTTGTTGTATTCTTGACATGCCTTGTCTACCAAGTTGTTCAATGCATATGCCTGTTCCAAATTTGTAGGTATTATGGATCTCAATTTCTCAGGGGTTGATGAGTTAACATGTTTCATCTCATAATGTTCAGAGAATGCACTATCTTGTCATACATTGGTCGATTCAACATTGTATGAGAAATTCTCTAAATTATCAATGCTTGTTTCATTATGATAATTCAGATTGGGAGGAGAATCAAAGCATGGCGAAAGCTCTGTTTGGATTTCTGGGCCCAATATAGGTGTTTCATTCAAATCAAATAAAATTCTAGGCCTTTCTGTCCTGGGATCAATGACACCACGTGCTACATTTTCACCCAAAATAGTGTTACTCACTAACATCTCAAATTTCAAAACATGTTTACAGATATTTCCATTCAGGGCCCAATTGCAATTGCAAAAGTGTAGATTAGAACCCTTATACATGACATTGTACCAAATGTCACGAGTATCCTTATTTTGGCTACGAACCCAATAGTCATTACTCTTTTCATCAGGCACACAATCTTCATTTGGGATTTTCTTAGCTCTACACTTGGATGCATTCAATTGTTCCTGTATTTTTCTGGGTCGTACAAAACCAGCTTCTTTTAAACGGTGCATATGATTGTAATATAATACAACCTTTGTAAAAAAAACATAGATTAACCAATCAACCCTTCTGTGGCATGCATTGTTCTTCTCACATAGGTACCTTTCCTTGATATACCGATGGTAAGATTCAATGGCATTGTTCGTATCTTGATTTGAATGTGGAAAATTTATGTATGCTTTTGCCCACATATCTGTAGAAAGAAATTTATTAGTTATATATTAATAAGTATACATATGACATGAAAAATAGAGTCATTAAAACCACCAATAAGAAGCTTGCATATTTTGTTGTTGGCTAACCAAGTATTTCTAAAAGATTCCAAAAATCTTTTTTGTTCACTAAATTCTTCAAATAAGCTTTCAAATTTCTTTCTCACAGATTCATCATCTTTACACATGTGCATGATTTATCCTAAACCACGAAAAATACTTATTTGGTTTTCCCTCCCTTGGACCTTGTTTCCAACATTTTTCAACCATGCACGACAAACATGCCACACACATAATAATACTTTGCACTTGATCAAAGACCTGCAATAACATAATTTTTAGTGAGATTATACATTAACAATTTTTTTATGCCTCTTGTAAAAATAATAAACACATCACCTCAATGCTTCAATTTCGGCAGTAGCATCATCTGTGATGAAGGCAAGAACATGCCAATCTGGTCGCTCTTTGTTTCCAATTGCAAGTAAGGCCAACATCCATTTAGAAAGATCAACTATAGTATTGCGTGATGATATCACCCAAGCTAGTGGAACCCCATTGTGATGTTCGTCGAAAACCATTAAGGTGTAAAGTTGATACTGCATTACAAAAAATGTGCATAATTATATTTATATAAGATACATGCATTAATATGAGGTTAAATAAATGAATCGGATTTAGGATAAATATGTACTCACCCCATCCTTATTTGTACTAAAGGTTGAATCCATTGAGATAATATTATTGTGAGAGTATTTCAGCATCATTGAACACATCCACTTTGTTTTTATGCCTATGATAAAAGGGATATTTTCAACAAGATCTTGTTTTTGGTAGAAGAAAAAACTCTATGGGTTTTCCTTATACCAGCACTCTACACTCTTTGGATCACTTTGATCTTTAGCATACTCTAGCCTTATGATATCATTTTAAATGTTACTTATATCTTTTTTGTCATGTATGTATCTCGAGGTATCCCTGTGTATAATTCACCAGATCCATCCTTCACATCAAAGATGAACTTGTCCCATATCATTGTAACATTAAAACCTCTTTTAACGAAATGTTGGACACTAGATCGCATATCCCAGCTTAAATGTGGTGCATAATTGAATCTCATGGGCATACCGATTGCATCTGTCCCATGACAAATAACATTGGATTTATCAATATGTCTACATGCAGTATATATTATTACAGCATCATCTGGTCTCATTTGAAGTTGTCACACAAAGAAGTGACATTGGCAACCAACTTTAATACTTTCATGTCGATTGTGGTTTGTCTTTGGATCTGATGATGCACTCCTAATTATCCTTGTTGACTGTGGACCATATGAAAACCAATAACTGTACGTAAAAAAATTACTACAAATTAGATATAATATTTATGCATATTGAAAAAATTATACGTATCTTGAAAAAGCATATAGAGACTCACACATTGTACTCCAGGTATGTTGAGTAATTGGTGTGTGTGATATCCTCTATTCCTCTACTTCGATGTTTCTTAAGAAGAAATTGAGTGGGTGCACTTTCATTTGATTCCTCTCCACTTATGAAATCATCAAGTCGACAATATGGAATCACCGCAACTTGGTCCCCCCAATCTCTGTCCATGTTAAGTCTTCTGCTGAAAATTGTATCACATCTTCCAGGTCTTCAACTTCCAACTCGTTAATCTTCCCCCACTTATTCATTCTTAAAATACCTGTACAAATTGCATTGAAAATAATTTAGTTTGAGTAAATATTATGGTCTTGATCAATGCATAGCGTACTAAGCATGGAAGTCTCATTTTTAAGTAAATATTTTATACTTTTCACGTAAACCACTTTGAGATTAAGTAGTATTCAGGGGATCTTAGATGACATTGTACGATAAGTAAGATATTAATAAGCTTAAATATCTCTGTCAAGTTTAGACTAACCATGTATGACATATGAATTCTTTCTGGAGGTAGGGCCACCATGTTATTGTCAAGGGGCGACTTGCGATGGAAATATGTGTGGAAATGGATTTATCGGGAGCTCTACCGGATGAGGTGATCTTGGAAGTTTTTGATGAAGAATGGGTGCAAACAGTAGATTATGAGCACATTTCGTTCAGATGTCGCAGATGTCATGAACATGGACACCTTTTTAGAGATTGTCCACTTAGTAAAGTAGTAAGCAAGAGCAAAAATAACATAATGAAGGAAACATACAGATTTCAGAAAGTGGTGAATCGTGGAAAGTGCAACAAAAGAGGACCAAAACAACATCAAGATGAAGGTCAACAAATCAGTCAGAACAAATTCCAAGTGCTTGAGGAAGATGAAGAGATCTCAAAAGAAGATCAAGCAATGGAAGGAAGTCTTGCGGACAAGGAATCTGAAGAAAACCGGGAAAACACATAGGACATTGATTATTAGAAGGAAGCCATAATGAGTGATGCAGAATTGGAGATGGATCAGGAAATGATCCAAAATGAGATGGACCTGGAGGATCATGAACTACAAGAAATTCTTGATAAAGAAAACCTAGATCTGGAAGGGTTTTTGATACAGGGAACCACGGGAGGAGTAGATTCGTTACCACAAGAAGAACTCAATAAAATACAACAGTTGTTTCTATGGAAATCACAGGCTGGCCGCTAAAATACCTAGAGTCAGTCAGATGAACATCATTATCCATTGGCGTGAGCGCAGCGGATACCATAGTTCTTTAATTAATGGAGAGCCTCTCTTCTTTTCTGGGATCCAGGTTCAGGCAAGAAAGTTGAGCAGGCATGGAAGGAATCCTTGTTTTACCGGAAACTGGAATATTTACATTTTTGGGCCTCGTAGAGTAAAACCGCTTCCTTGGTGGTTTTTGGATGTTCGCATCGCTCTAAAGTGGGAAACGGTTTTAGTGATTTTGCAGCGATCCCATCCAACATCCTACACGTGGCAGACAAAGGGTTTGGAAAACCACCCTTCATCGCACACTAACGTCTGGTCCACTTGTTCGGTGCGATATTATGCTCTTCCGTTGGATTTCTTTATGTGGATCAACAGTCAAGATTGTTCGTATCAAAGGGACTCTGCCGGGGACTGAATTGCGGAAGATCTCGCGGGCTACGGGGGGCTAGTGGCAATTTTGGGTTATTTTGAATTCGGGTCCTGATTCACTGTTATCTTCTGTGCATGTTGAGCCTTGAGGTTGGAATTGGTGGATTTCGGGAGATTCACATGCGCGAATTTTATTCCACCATTCAGACTCAAAATCCGTTTAGTATGGTTTCTATGATTTCATCAGGTTCATTTTTGGAATCTAAGAATATGCCTTTTTTGGCTCCGATTTGCATCTCATATGTCAGAACTTTGCAAACGGATAGGCCGGTTTAGGCTTTTGTTTGTATTTTGAAGGTCTCACACTTAAATTTGTGGGCCCGTGGCCCAGACTTGGTACCCAAGCCCTGAGTGGATAGCTGACTCTATGTCCCTTTGGTCTCTTTGGGTAGTTGTATTATATGTAATTTGTTTCTTTGTTTCTAATGAATAGAAGGTACAAATCTTGCTTCAGAAAAAAAAAGAATTTAAGTTAGTCATCCCCATAATATCATTGCTCACCCTAGCTTACATACTTAATATTAAGCAATGAACCAACTTAACATAAGCTGACGCACCCCTCATCTTTGCTTTATTAGACGCTTAAGTTAGAGACTTATTTAGCCTAATAACACCCCTCTTTTTTAATTAAGTAGATTATGGAGAGTCCTTTACCAGATCTCAAGGTATGTGGTTATAGATGATAATGAGTCATTGAGAAAGGTAACTTTTAAGTGTAAAAGCATAGGTTGAGGCTTCTCGAGTCTAATAATACCCCTCATTTTTTCGTTTTTTACATAAGTAGATTGGAGAGGTCTTCACCATGAGATGTCATGGTATTGAAAGTTGAGAGTGAATTTTTCAAAAACTAATATTATGTTTATGTTATTGTGAAACAATATATAAATTATTGTAGATATTCACCCGAAGTAATTTATTATAGCCTACATTGTCATTTTTGAATTTTTATTATTTAAGTTATTTTTGAATTTTTATTTTTGTTTTATTTATTATTCAAATTTGAAAGTCATTTAAAAAATTATAAGTAAATGAAAATTATTATATGATTTAATAGAGATGTAATTTATAAAATTGATATCAGACAATCAATTAAAAGCAGACTTATATTCTATTATATTTTATTTAATTATGAAACTTTACATACAAAAAATGAGTATTTATTACAAAGTTTTTTTTGACATTGTATTCTAAATGGTTCTTATGTTATGCTATTAAATCTAACTCTTAGATGCTCTACTCTACCACGAGACAATACAATGCTAGAAAGATGGAACCCCCTCTTTCTAGTGACCTGGTGTTTAACATAGCTTGATAATGATTTCAGATTAGGGTTTTCACATGTCTCAACACTTCGTTAGTGTTAAATACATATAAATATTGAAACCCATAAAAGAAAAAATGTAAGTGAATATAAAAATCATATAATTTAATACAAGATATAGCTAAGGGAATATCATATAAAAGAAAACCTAATTAGAAGGTGAGGCTTATACTCTACTCTTTTTTATTTAATTATGGAAATACAAATACAAAGAAAGGGGTATTGACTATCGATTTGCCTATGACATTGTTGTCTATATGGTTGTTGCAAATTATCTTTCTCCTTTGTTTTGATCTCAAATGCCACTCCTAGATGTTGTGCTCAACTATGTTTTAATACAATCCTAAAAAGATGGAACCCCTTCTCTTCCTAGTGACGTAGTATTTAACATAGCTTGGAAACTATTTAAGGTTTAGGGTTTTCACATTTTTCAAGCCACTATTAGTGTTACAGTTTTGGACCTTTTAGGATCTTCTTGAATGTCCACACATGACTAACTCCACATATCTAAGTAATGGCGTTGATACATAAAGCAAAATGAAAAATAAAGTGTTACTTTCCCTTTAAGTTAAGCTATGTGATCAATCAAACAAGGAAAATATTTTAGTTTCTTTTGCGTATGATAAAAGGTCCTATGAAGACCTATTCGTCCTTTCCACTCTATAAGTAACTGGGCCTTGTGGAGATATCTTTTGTGACGGGTACTGGGGTTACGTCCCGAAAGAACTGGTGACGCTTCCAGTAGCCAAAAAATGACGGGTACTAGGGCTACGTCCCGAAAGAACTGGTGACGCTTCCAACAGCCAAACAATGACGAGTACTGTGGCTACGTCCTGAAAGAACTGGTGACGCTTCCAGCAACGAAAAGAATCAACCAAGGTATTGAATGAGGCTTTAGTGCTTCCCACACGTATAGGGAAAGATGCCCTAAAATTTTGCCAATAGGATACCTTCGTCTCACGGAGGCAGTCGAGTCTTTAGCTTCTTGGTAATCGGTTATCAGTACCGAGCACTATACAGGTTGGATAGCCCCATATAGGACCACACGCACTGAGCCTAAGCCAAACCCACTCTGAATCGGGTCTCTGTGCTGCCTGGGTTGTCTTTTCCGTGGATTGATTGAAGGATTTGAAGCACCCTAAAAGACAACTTCTATGTTTCAAAATATAACATGACCATGGTGGCTTATTGGATGCCTACCCCCAACAGTCCTAACCTAAACTATAAATTATTTTGTGGCCCATGTGGGGAAATTTAGTTTGTTCAAGTTATGGTTGCTTTTACGTGTCTTCCTTCACTTATGGTGTGAAAAATTAAGCTTAAATAAACTAAGTACAAAAGGTTTTTACACTTGATTCCCTTTGTTCAAAGTTTAGATTAGCTTAGTGTGTGTAGTGAAATGTGTGTGTAAGTGACAGAGTGAACATACAAAGTTCGTAGTCATGTGGATATTCGATGATCCTTTTCAAATTCGTCTACTTACACTAAATTATGTTTTTTCCTTACCTGCAAATAAAATAATGTGTGGTTGATGGGCCACTTCCTTCCTATTACACTATGTGAGCCTAAAAAGGGAGATGAAAAACTGAGTGCTTTGAGAAAGATTTCATATGCAAGCCCAAGATCGTCTAAAAGACGCAAGGGAAGCAGGGGCTACTCCCTTTCTTTAATAACACCAGTTCCTAGTCCCAATGCTAATGAAGTAAAGATGCTTTGGTTAGTAAAAAATATGAGTGAATTATGGGCCACTTACTCCTTTGCTAATTAAGCTATGTGACTTGGTAAAATAGCAAAACAAATTGAAAAAATGTGTGGATTATGGCCACTTACTTTTCCCCTTAAATAAGCTATTTGTGAAATGTAAAAATTTTAAAGTAAAGGCTAAGTAATTGCCCTACTAATACTGATTATTGAAACAATCTGAACTATATGGAAAAAAGTTGCAGAGGTGAAGGCAATTCACTAAAGGTTGCTAGTCACCCACGAAAGAAAAATTACAATGATTGTTTTTGTTCTCTGTAAACCGTGGGGTTAGGCTCTGCGCAAGCGAGCGAACCGTGTGTCAATCTGCAAGAAAATGATAAGTGTTAAGCCCAATTATAGATATTAAGAGTGAGAATGATTATAAGCAATATGCATTATCAATGTTCTAAATTTAAACTTATATGATTAAAGAACAACGTATTTTATAAATGATACTATACTATAAATAATTTGACTAAAATTTACAATCTCACTAAAACAAATTAGTATTGAAGAACTAAATTTATTTATACATTCAAAAATATAATTTACCCAATAAAAAACTGCATTATAAAAGTTTTGAATATAATTTAATAAAAAACTCACAATCTTATAAAAAAACAAAAATCATTAAATTTTACCCAAAAAAATAAAATTAATTAATTATTATCTTCACCCACAATTATAACTATGTACATTAACCCTTATAGGCATATCTACTACCTTCCCTCTAATACCATGGTCATTAAACTCATTTTTGAGGACTCATTTCTTAGGATAGTACTCATTTTCAGCAACTGCACCTATATTATAATTTAGTTGGGTTGGGATGAAATTTGGGGTGCTTTACCTTTGATCTCAACTATAACCGTGTACATTAACACTTACAACCATATTTGCAACTTTCTTTCAAACACCCTGCACATTAAACTCATTTATCGAGCATGCATTCCTTTTCAGAAACTGGAAGTAATATTATACTTTAGCTGCCGCTGGGATGGGTGGCTCTTGGAAAATAAAAACAGGGATTAGATATTATAGTTAGTTTATAATTTAGATTAGTTGATGATGAGATATATGGTTAAGATATTGTTTATAATT
>APFE031207134.1:45222-75483 GCA_000404065.3 Pinus taeda | reverse complement strand
TGCATCTGCATGTACAACTGCTGCATTATTAACTTGCTACTGATGGGTGGTTGTCTCAATGTTCTGAACAAAAACAGGTTCAGAATGGTGTCTTTTTTGATGTAGCTCTTCTTGCTGTAGCTGTGATTCAAGCTGCAAAAAATCAATCTTTTCCTGTGCATTTTGTAAACATGTCTGAATTTCTGAGAGAGAGGCTTTGCTGATTTCGAATGTGTCATTAGAAGTAGATTGTATTAGAGTTTTCAAAAACTCTAATACTTCACCAATTTGATCCATTTTCCCAAAAAAAAAAGCAGCGCCTTAATGATACTTTGAGTTCCTCAGAAAGCTAAAAGCTTCTTGGAAAGATATTTCAAGCTTCTTAAAACATGGAGCATTAGTTTAATCAAAAATCCAAATTATGCTCCCCATTAAGAAAGCTGATAAAGGACATTCAGCTCCACCAAAGTAAGAAATATCGGAGATAGATCAGAGGCGAATTCAATGGTTTTGCAAATGGATCAGAGGTTTTAGACAAAGAACCTTCTACCAAAGATTCACATACCTCAGAGAATGGAAAGACTTCATATTCCAACAAAGTAGACAAGCAAGGAAATGGGGAGCTCCGCTTGTATCCTGTTATGGTCAAGGGACCATGTGGGGAAAACCTTGCGCTACAGATAAACCCTAGAGATTCTGTGATGGATCCGCAACAGTTTCTTCTTGATGCTCCAGAGACCTGCTTTTATACTTGTTATGACCTGATTATGGTCATGAAAGATGGCTCACGCTATCAGCTTGCAGTATTACTTAGAAATTGGAGATGTTGGTGATATCACGACAGGTGGTTGCTCATTAGAAATGGTTACAACATTATATGATGACAGGTCTGTAAGGTCTCATGTACGCCGCATCAGAGATCTTGTTTCTACAACTTCCCTCCACTCATCACTTTCAACAACATTTGCTATGATTACGAAGTAAACAAACATACTCCTGGAGGGGAGAGGAAATCAGAGGCACCTAAACTTGAAGGATTGAGTTTTATGGATGATCCCATTGGTTTGCTTGAGAATCTTGTTGTATTTCCATCTTCACAAGAAATCAAATGTGTAGAAAGCATCGGATTTTCTTCATTCAATCCTCCTCCAGGCTACAGGAGGCTTCTTGGGGATTTAATTTACCTAGATGTGTTGACATTAGAAGGTCGGAATTACTGCATTACAGCACATACACGTGGCTTTTACATCAACGCCACAACTGGAAATATTTTGGAGCCCAGACCTGCGAAGCCTAGTTTGTTGCCACTGAATCCATGGCTTGGTGTTCATCCCCCTCATGGTCTTGCAATAGTAGTTGTAATTAACACAGAGATAGAATTAGTCCTCAAAATGATTTTGTTAAAGTTTCATAACCATGACACTACAACATTCTTTGATCCAACAGATATGTCCGAGAGGTTGAAACTGAGCAATAATTCGTATAGAAATAAGAAACGATATTGTTTAGATGGAAAAAAATATGGATTAACCCACAATCATTACAGCAATTTTTTTTTTTTTTTGCAACGCTAGTCTACTTTCATGACGGAGCCATAGGTACTGTAGAGTAAGAGATAAACCAGAGATATGAATTCCCTCGAGCAGACTGGAATAAAATTATGAGCGTAGAAATAAACGATAGCTTGTTCTTGATGATAAATCCCACGCTTCTGTGCATGAACTCCCTGATGCGGTCTTCAACAAGGTGATGAACGCAGACACATCCCACAAGGAAAATCGTGGGAGTCTGGAATGACTCGTCCCATAAGAAAAGAATTCTCCCACAATACCCACGCTATTCAGACAATGGTATACCGCCCATTTAACAAATAGTGTCAACCTCCGAAAAGAAGCTGAGTTTTCCAACTCCAGCGATAGGTAGTAACGCGGATTTTGTAAAGGGCGAATCTGGTTTCTTAATTAACAAGGAGATATGCTGGAGCACAATATGCTGGAGCATATGCAATAGCTGGCAGGCACATTCCTAGAATGTTTACAAATCAAATGCGAACCTCGTTTGTTGATCCTCACTGCTAACAACAAGGGAAGACATAGCATTGGATGCTTGCAAGAGTGGTTCTGCAGATGCGAGGAGCCATCCTTCCTGGTCATAAATGGGACATCATGGTTGATTTGTTCCTCTAAAGAGAGGCCGACAAAGCTAGGCTGCGATTTTCAGATGGAGCGTTATGTGTACAAGAGGCGTTCTGACGGGATATTCATCATCAGTTTAGGTAAGATATGGAGGTCGACTGTGTATGGAGGGAGAAGATAGTGTGCAGAGGGAGCAGCGTTTTGACACAGCAGCGCTGGAAGGGAATATGGCAGATTATTTCAGGACAAAGGCAGTGTTGGTGTGCCAGAGAGCATTATGTCAGTTATGTCAGGACAGAGGCAGAGCAGCACTGGAATGACAGCGGCAGAGCAGCATGGACAGCGCTGGTCAGGGAATAATGCACAGAAAACGCTGGTTAAGGAATAATGCACAGAGAATAATGGACAACGCTTCTTTCAGGTGAATATGGTAGAAATAAACTGCATAGAAAGGCCATAAACAAATGGCTCAAATTAATTATGCAGGGCAGGAATACGCCTGCTCTGATACCATGTTAAACACACATGGTGAACGAGAGAAAATATGAAAGATAAGCTTGCATTGCATTTTTATTAACAATAGATGTACATTTATAGTACAATATGGTGACCGTTGGGATTCACATCCCAAGGTCCCTTGGACTGCTTTGTCCATTCGGCTTCCACACTAACCCATTTAGGATTAGGTGTCCAACAATACATAACTTAGAGTCAATAGTTGTGGGGGGTAAGAGCATAAACATTTTCAAAGCCAGGATTTGATGCAATCTCTGGAAAGTCAAGTTTCGCTGCAATCTATGCATTTGAACAGAATAACTTGCATGTCACATCCAATAAAAATGACTAGTAGTAAAGAAATTACCTACACTCGTACTGAGTTCTCATTTGCAAAATTTTCATTTCTCCGTTTGGCATGAATTTTGTTAGCTGAGTGTGCTTAAAAAACGTGGGTTGCATGCACTCCCCGCGTGATTTTCCATCTCATCTTTTTATTTATTCTATTTATTATTATTATTATTATTATTATTATTTATTAATTTCAATTCAGAAATGGCACACAAACTGATATAAAGTAATTATTAAATAAATAAATATAATCAGAAATTATTAAAAATAAAATAAAAGCATGCAATCTGGTAACCTATATAAATCACAATTGTCCACTTCATCATTTCCATGGTATTTTGTAGCTTTGGGTTCTCCTTGCCCCTCTCATTCATCATTTCCATGATCTTTTGTAGCTTTGGGTTCTGCTTGTCCCTCTCGTTCTGCGCTCTCTTAAGAAAAAAATGAGTTGTGCATAGCTAAGCCCATTACTATGAAAGAAAGGCATAAGCGATTGGGACTTAGAGCTAATCAAGAGTGTAACAACTTTTGAATGAATGAGGTGACGAACCAAAACAAGAAAATTAGCATGGGAAGATATTATTTCCCACCTCCTGTAAGAGACACAGGTAAGCTTAGTTCAGTGAAGTGTGTTTTGATGAGCTACTACTACTTGAAACATTTTCCCTATTGATAAAAAAAACAACTATTTTGGAGACTCAATAAGCACCATGCAAAATACTTTCCAATCCAAATGAGTCATAAGTTATCAGTGAACTAAATTGGAATTGATGGGACCTACAAAAATCGTGCAAAATGTTTATAGAACATCTCATGGCAGGCATTTGTTGTTTTAGAAATTACAAATTAAATAGCCCTTGGGTCTTTCTTTGGAAACAAACCAAGATGAGAGGTTGCATGAATTCATCAATTAGAGAAAAATCTCCATGGCTTTGTTTTGTGAAGTGCTTATCCATCTGTTGACTATTCATGTCAGTATGAGGTGTTTTGGTGTGATGAAGATTATCCACTAGCATCTCTTTTGTTCAGTGACAATTAAATAACCTATGGTCTGCACCTACTCCTACGGGCTTACTCCACCTACTCCTCTCTCAATTAGAGTTTATACATATTTTGTGCTAATCTTGGTAGCAGACACTTTGATTTATAGAGAGGACACTGGGACTGTTGAAATCAGGGGATTTGCTCTGCAACTGCTAAAACCAAGAGAGCTACAACCTTATATCCTGATCCAGGTGGATATTGGTGGCCACCTACCAAGTCCACCTGGACCCCCATCATTGTTTCTCTCATCATTTTCAGTTTCCTTAATTGTAGCACAACTTACTATTTTTAGCAGTTTTTCGCGTCCTGAACTTCCGGAGCCGTTTTGAGGCCCTAAACGACTTTTTTGGGAAATATGGGGGAAACATGGGTCCATGGACCGATGTTGCCCTTCCCAAAGTGGTAGTGCTCGGATAGATCTTTCTAACGAGCTATTGTATGCATCAAACGGAGATCGTATGCCAAAGTTACGACCCCGGGAAGTTAATGTACCAATTTACCCAAACGGGGCCCACAATTTGGCGTTTCATCTTCTAAGGTTAGGTTTTGGAATGTTAAGGGTTTTCCATTGTTTCTCAATGATAAATAGGCCTTCGAGTCTCATTGTAACATAGTTCAGAGGCATGTAGCCGCCACATCTCTTCTCAGAGATAAGCTACCATCGCTCTAGCTGGTTTATTTCCATTACTGTTTGCAAGCATATTTCAGTATTTTACATTAATGAAATGAAGTATTATTTCCGCTGTATATCTATGTTTATGGTTATCTCTGTAATTTGTTGCGTTCCTGTTTAAGTCTGGATCAGTTGTATCAAAGCGATCTGCTTTTTCTCTATTTTTCTTTGCATGTCCCCAATGAGGTCAGGATATAAGGAGTTAGGGCTTGAACTGGTCGAACCTTTGCAAGACCAGCCTCACAAATCCCGACGGCCTCCAATGGTGGATGAGAAGAAAGACGAGGGGGTAGGAGATCTTATCAAAATCTTGCCTGAAGAAGCCCTCGAGTGACAACGGAACGCGATGATGGACAACTTTGCCCAGATTCTTCAGCGGCTACCCAGAAGCGACGCATCGGCTTCCAGCAGCTACTCTGGAAACGCCATGCCCTTTAAGGTACAAGTTAATTTTGAAATCCCCATATTCGAGGGTCAAATAGATGCAGATGCCATAGATAAATGGTTAAATCTGCTAGAGGGTTATTTTTCTGTTAATGAATTTTCAAGTTGGGAAAAGATTGTTTTTGCTCTTCTCAAAGTAGCCCCCCACGTCAAGGACTGGTGGGAAACCTACTGCGAGCAGAAAGATGAAAATAATAGCTCATTATTTTCAGCCGCACCCACTTGGAATTCATTCCAGGATGCCATCAAGGAGCAGTACTACCCTGTCGGAAGCTATGAGGATGAATACATAAAGTGGACCACGCTGCAGCAGGGAAGGGACAAAGACGTGCCAGAGTTTACCAATATTTTTTATACCCTTCGCACAAAGTTGGGTATCAAGGATTCGGACATTTGATACTCAAATACTGCGGTTTCCTGCACAAGTACATCCAGGAAGAAATAGAATTCCTGAACATCTCTTCGCTCGGCACAGCATACCGATATGCCGTCAAGGTCAAGCAGAAGTTTAAACAAAAGAAGCCAGACTTTGGATCTGCGAATCTGAAGTAAGGGAAAGGTGCCCCTAAACCACAGAACAAAGGAAAAATCCAAGGCGGGGTAGCCCAAGACAACCCACCAAAGCTGCAAGCAAAGAACAACTTTGCGAAGCCGAAAAAGGACACGGGAAAATGGTGTTCTCATAACACAAGTGAGTGTCAGGCCAAGAAGTCACTGGTGGCTGAGCTAAAGGTTTTAGAATTAGATGCATGTTCTGACTCTGAGTCAGAACCCGACAAGGGGAATGACAAAGGGAAGCAGTAATTGATGTGGATCCCAACGCCACTGTTGCTACTGCCAAGATCTAGAAAAATGAACCCGAAGATCCAGAGGAGGAGGAGCGTCTCTTCCACTCCCAGATGTGGGTAAAGGGCTCCCCGCTATAGTTCTTTGTTGATAGCGGGAGCCAAAAGAACCTCATTTTGGTAGAGGTTGTGAAATGGTTGGGCTTACTGACCACAACACATCCACAACCGTATACCATCAGGTGGCTTCACCAAGGATGGGATCTTCGCGTGAGCCAGCAGTGTCACCTTCCATGCAACATCAAGCCCTTCACGGATGAGGAATTGTGTGACATTTCTTCCCTTGAAGTTTTTGATGTATTATTAGGACAACCATACTTGTGGAAGCAACATGCTGTGTATGAATCAAGGCCCCATGCTGTTATTATTACATTGGGAAATAAGTTGTACAGGATACCAGAGGTAGCACCGCCTACTGCCATCTCTTTGATTACTGCAAAATAATGCAGTAAGCTCATTTCCAAAAACGGGCATCCAGTGGCATATCATAGTGAAACAATTTCAGACACAGTCTGGAAGTATCCCACTTATGAGAAAGAGATGTATTCCATTGTGCAGGCCTATCGAAAATGGAAGCATTACATTTTGGGGAAGGAAACAGTCATCCACACAGACCACCGACCCCTGCAGTTCATACAGACCCAAGGGAAAATGCAGAATGATCGCCATCAGAAGTGGTCTACATACCTGCAACAGTTCCATTTGAATATCAAGTATAAGAAGGGCAGCACCAATAATGTTGCAAATTGCCTCAGTTGACCACTGATCATGGCGTTAACCACCGTGCTCAACTCTTGCGGGCACGAAACTTCTGATTGGACACTTCTCTACAAAAGCGGCCCAGAATTCGGCCACACATACCAGACACTCTTGGAGGGTCGGCATGTTCCAGATTTTCACCTCCAAGATTCCCTGTTATGCCACCTGGGTCACCTTTGTGTTCCTTCAAGCGACTGTGCCAAGATGATTTGGGAAGCACACTATAGTCGGGCTGCTGGGCATTTCGGGGTCAAGAAAACAGTGGCAGTGCTGGAAAAGTATTTCTATTAGCCGAATCTTCGACAAAATGTTGGGAACTACATCAGATCATGTACTTCCTGTGCCATTGCCAAACCGACCATCAAGAAGCAAGGCCTCTATACCCCACTTCCTACCCCTAGTCGACCTTGGGAATCCATCTCCATGGATTACATGTCAGGCCTTCCTTCCACTAAGCAAGGAAATGACTATGTTTTTGTGGGCGTCGACAGGTTCTCGAAGATGACCATTATGGCAGCATGCAAGAAGAATATCACAGCAGAAGCCACTGCTAAACTCTTCTTTGAATGAGTGTGGGTGCACTTTGGGATCCCACAATCTATCATCTTAGATCGGGACAGTCAGTTCCTCAGTACATTTTGGTCCAGTCTTTGGTCAATGTTCAACACCAAACTCACTAAGTCCACAACCTTCCATCCTCAAACTGATGGCCAGACAGAGGTTGTCAATAGGATGATTGTACACATTCTGCACATGCACAACTCAAAGCATCCACGCACATGGGACGAGAGCCTCCCCTATGTTTAGCACAATGGCTAGACAGAGGTTGTCAATAGGATGATTGTACACATTCTGCGCATGTACAACTCAAAGCATCCACGCACATGGGATGAGAGCCTCCCTTATGTTCAACATAGCTACAACCGAGCTCTTCACAACTCGACTGGCCACAGCCCTTTTCAGGTGGGCTTGGGATTCCAACCACTATGCCCCATTGATGTGGCCATGCCACTTCCAGTTACTCACACAGATTCGGCTCATGTCCAGTTCGAAACAGACAAGGCAACTAGCTTCATTGAGAACATCCAACATATTCTCTAGTAGGTCCATGAAATTATGGAGAAATCAAATGCCAAGTACAAGTAGCGACATGATCAACATCGGGTGTCACACAAGTTTCAGGTGGGTGACAAATTCTGGTTGCATTTGCAAAAGGAATGCCTTACTGGAGCCTATTGGAAACTGAGACCACTCTGTTATGGTCCTTACACCATTACTAAGGCTGTGGGAAACAATTCATTTGACCTCATCATTCCCCCATTCCTTGGCCTACACCCAGTGTTCAATGTGGACTTCCTTCGACCATACTTTACACCATTGCTAGACACATCCGACATTGTAGAACAACTCACACCCACAATATTAAATCTAGATTGCATGGAACAAGCTGCAACTGATCGGATCATGGACACATAGATCAAGAACACTTGCCAACATAATATCCAACTGTATCGAGCTGTCAAAGCAGTCCAACTCCTTCACTAGGGCAAGTGGCTCACCAGGGACCAATTTCAATAAAAGTTTCCTCATCTCATGGAGGAACTCAACGCAATGGGGACCATTGCTTCCTAAGGGGGGAGGAATGATCCAGGTGGATATTGGTGGCCACTTGCCAAGTCCACCTGGACCCCCACCATTGTTTCTCTCAGCATTTTCAGTTTCCTTAATTGTAGCACAACTTACTATTTTTAGCAGTTTTTTGCGTCGTGAACTTCCAGAGCCGTTTTGAGGCCCTAAACGACGTTTTTTGGGAAATATGGGGGCAACATGGGTCCATGGACTGATGTTGCCCTTCCCAAAGTGGTAGTGCTCGAATAGATCTTTCTAATGAGCTATTGTACGCGTCAAACGGAGATCATATGCTAAAGTTACCACCCCGGGAAGTTGATGTACCAACTTACCCCCAAACAGGGCCCACAGTTTGGCGTTTCATCTCCTAGGGTTAGGTTTTGGAATGTTAAGGGTTTTTCCATTGTTTCTCAACAATAAATAGGCCTTCGAGCCTCATTGTAACACAGTTCAGAGGCATGTAGCCATCACATCTCTTCTTAGAGATAAGCTACCATCGCCCTACTGGTTTATTTCCATTACTGTTTGTAAGCATATTTTAGTATTTTACATTAATGAAATGAAGTATTATTTCCGCTGTATATCTATGTTTATGGTTATCTCTATAATTTGTTGCATTCCTGATTAAGTCCGGATTATATCCATATTTAGCGTGGTGCTGCAACTACTGAAACCAAGAGAGCTACAACCTTTACTTCTATCCATGCTTTTTTTTAGAAGAAAAAATAGAACCTTCATTCATTATAATTTGAAAGTTTTAGAATGTCATGGTACTTTAATCCCCTACAATAGTTCAATACATAAATTTCAAGTGTTCACCAAAATTTGGATGTGGCCAGAGTAGTACAGACGATATAAACTTTGTTTCACTTCTAGAAAACACAAAACTAGACAAGTGAAGGATACACAACAACAATGAAAGATAATATGGTACAAGAAACTAGACAGTGAGAAACCTATTCCCAACAAAGGGAACAATCCACAGAATATGTAGTCATTTGTGGGACAAAAAAAGGCAAACCAGGAAGCAATCAGAAAAAAACCCCAAATTTAGATCATAAAGTATTACTGTGATTGCCCAAGCCATCAACTTCCAGATCAAATACCACGTAGCCAAGGTGAAGAGGAAGACCTCGATTAGAAAGAGCATCGGCCACAAAGTTTTGTTCCCTGTAAACATGCTGAAAGGAGACAACAAAGAAGGATTCTAGAAGATCATGGGTATGTTGCATCCATTTGCAAAGTGAGGAGACCTATAGCGAATATTTCCCCTGAATCCAATTGATCATTGTCAATGAGTCACCCACTATCAAAAGGTTGTCAATGTCTAGCCATGAAGTAACTTGCAGTGCACCCCATAGTGCAATCAGTTCTGCTCTGCAGTTTTCCCCATCACCACCATGGCAATGAAAATGGTATCAAGTTGTGGGATCAATAGAAAGGTAAACCCCATAACTGCACTTGCCATCAGAGGCAACCCCATCGAAATGGTAGGGAAGGAAGATGTTGTTTGGGTCAACGAGTGAGATAGTCCTTCCAGGATCCAAGTGAAAACATGAACTGATTTCTTGGTAGTATGCAACAATGTTCAAGGCCACAAGTTGGACAAAAGGTTGTTTGTCTTCGAAAATAAGCTTGTTTCTAGCGTGCCAGATGCCCCATAGCACATATAGAGGGACTATCCAATATGCCTTAACATGTAGATACCAAGTAGAGAAAAAATCCATAATTGATTCAAAGTCATAGGGAAAAGATACACCAAGGAGTATGGAGACCTTCATCCAAATAATTGCAACAAAAGAGAATCTAATAAATAGATGTGTGTAGTCCTTTGAATGCAACCCACACAAGGGGCATCTTACGAGGCCCATGAAACCTTCTTGATCAGTTGGTCCCAAGTCATAATATGGTTATGTAGAGCCATTCATGAGAAACACTTGATCTTAAGTGGGGCATCCCACTTCCACCATGTCGCAGTAGTAACAACAACTGGCAGAGATTGTGAGAAACAAGTGATATGTGCATAAAATTCATTGACATCAATGTAGTTGGACATGACATGGCCACCCCACACTAGCCAGTCAAAGTGCAGAGAGAGTGACGGTATTATTCCCATTCCTCGACCAAGTGATTTGGTAAGCCAATCTGCCCAGTGTGTGGCCAAGCAGGAGTAGTGTTTGGGAGACAGATCTTCTCCCAAAGATTGGAAAGCATTGATATCCCCTATGTATTCAGAAAATATATCATGGGGGATGTAAGTATATGGCATTCATTCATTCCTTTAATGACATCTAGGCTGACAAGTATTTTATTACCATCCCCCACCAACCATTGTAAAGTTCTGCATAACCATGGAATTGCCCATCGGAGACTGCACCAAATAATAGATGCACCAAGTGTAGGGGGAACCCCTGCAACCACCCAATCCTCCATATTCATGAACATAATTTTCTACCACATTCCCCTAATATAAAATATCCTCTAGAGGGACGAGGAAAGTAGAGAAATATTGAAGCCTCAGGAATCAAGGAGTCCCCAACCACCAAATTTGATAGGTTGCGATATGGTACTTAAGCTAACCAGGTGTATCTTTTTTTTTGGTTCTGTGCCTGACCATAAGAAGTTGGCAATGATGGATTATGGTATATGGAAGAGATGCATCCAAAATATTGGACTACTTTGTATGTACAACTTTGATCAGGGTAACCCAACCTCCCAAGGTGAGCCAACGATGGTCCTAGCAAGTTAGCTTCTTTTTGAACTTTATAATAAGCCACTCCCAGTCATGAGAAAGGTGTTTTCTTGGATTCAGAAAGCATCCCAAGTATTTGAAATCATCTAACATGGATAATTTTTTTATCACAAATAATGTAGCGATAGCCAGATTTACATCTAAGCCATGGTCATCAGTAATTAATTCAATTTTGGAGGAATTACTGATTAATCCAGATCCCTTCCCAAATTTGTCAAATATCTTGTGAAAGTATTCCCATTCAATGACCTTAGTGGCCCCTGTGCATAACACATCATCAATGAACATGAGGTGAGACACCTCAGAATTGCTTGAGATCTTACAACCAGTTATTTGTTCATATTCCTTCATGGCATTTATACTCCTACTGAGGGCATCCATGACTAGGATGAAAAGTAGTGGGGACAGAGTGCATCCCTACCTGAGTCCCCTATAAACTTTAAATAAATTTGTAGGTTCAACATTGATGAGGATTTCCATGGAAGTAGATTTGATGCAGGCCATGATCCATTGTACATGACAATGTAGGAATCCAATTTTGTATAAAATCATTGTGAGAAATTCACAATCAAAACAATTGAATGCATGCTTGAGATCAATCTTCATGATACAATATTTTAGCTTCTTAGATTTCACTGAATGTATGCACTCTTGAGCAATAACAATGACAACCTAGATTCTCTTATTAGACATGAAACCAAATTGTTCCGATGAAATATATGGTGAAATAATCTTCTTTATCCTATTGGAGAGGAGTTTAGACATCGTTTTATATACATAATTGCAGAGAGAAATAGGCCTATATTCAGAGAAAAGTAAAGAGTTTGATTTCTTGGGAATTTAGGTAAGAAAAGTAGAATTGGTGGCACCTGGAATGTGTCCATGAATTTTGACATCCTTTGCCATTTTGACCAGCTCAGAGCCCATAAACTCAAAAAAATGTCGGAAAAGATCGATGGACCAACCATAAGGGCTAGGGCTCTTTTCCTTGGCCATCTCCTTGATGGAATGTAGCAGATCATCTTCATTGATAAGAGTGTCCATAATTGCAATGTCATCCTCTTTGAGCATCACTGGGAACAAATCAACAAGATCCATTTTTTCTGTGATGAAGTATGCTTCCCTATCCGAATACTATTGTCTAAAATAACAGAAGGCCTCCAGTTTTATGTCTCTAGTAGTGGATAGAGTATTTCCTGAAGCATCTTGTATCTCCCAGATGGAATTTATTTGTCTTTGCTTGGACACAACATAGTGAAAAAAATTGTATTGTGGTCTCCACCTTTAATCCATGCTAGCCTACTTTTCTGTCTCCACTCGTCTTCATGTAGTTTGAGTATTTTATCCTACTTGAATGCCAAATCCAATATTGTCTATTGTTGTTGTATAGAGAAATAATCTGGAAGAATTGGGTCCGAGAGGAGAGAAATTTCGACTTCAATAGAATGAAGCTCCTTTTTAAAGTTAAATTAGTGGTTGTATATCCATACTTTGACTTCAGATTTAAGTCACATTAGCTTGTTCTAAACCTGCAAAATAGGATTGTTTGTAGCATCATCTACAAGAGCGCACCATGATTGATGGATCAAGGACCATAAGTCTGGGTCATTTATCCACATTGAATTGAATTTGAAAGGTAGAGTTTGATGGTCTAGTTCATTGCACCATTCAAGTATTATGGCATCATGGCCAGAGATGTTTGAGAAAAACAACCATGAGTGGATCTAGTTCATCTTGTGGCATGTCTAGTTGTCCACAAAGAATATGTATATTCTTTTTGAAATACCCTCCTCCCTGGAAAGGTTGTTTCTCCAAGTTGGATATAGAGGATTTGGTGCAATTTCTTTGAGTGATTTGCGTTGGAAGAGATATTTGAAATGACCAAGAAAGGGGTTTGGTTTGAGCTTTTGTCCCCAGCATTCCATTGTCTCCATCACGAAATTGAGATCACCTGCAATGATCAAAGGTTTGATGTCTAATAGCCTAGATGTATCAGCCATATCCTATAATGTTTTATGGTTCGAGTATGGGGCATAGATTTTCATAATCTAAATCCTGTGTGGGGTTACTCTGTGGTAGCTAGTCAATATTATGCCCATGCATGAACTAAAAGCTTGTAAGGTGTATATGGATGGGTCCCAAATTGCAACTAATCCACCAGAGTTACCTTGAGAGCTGGTAGCACAACCATGCCAATTAGGACACATCCAAAGAATAATTTCTATCGCCATTTCCTTGGTCATCATAGTTTCTTGGAGTAGCACAATGGAGGGGTATTTTGATCTAATACCGTGTTTCAAGGATATTCTGGTTTGGGCAAGTCCCAGGCCCCTAACATTCAGTGACATGATTTTCATTAGGGGAAGGTAGTGTAAGGATATGGTGCTCTAAGGTCCCGAAAATGTGACTCCTCGATATATTCATTAGATCCATTCGATGGTCCAAGATCAAATGAAGGGTATAATGATTCTTCCATGACCTCAGTGAATCTGTTGTTAAGGTCAACGCCCAATGCCCCACAAAGTAAAAGACTTTTGTACCTAGTCCCTTTCTTATTTTTATGGATGGTCTCGAGCCTTTGTTTCCCTCTTCCTCCAAAGAACCATTGACTTTTCTACTATTTTTCTTTACAAATATAGGGGCGATGTACAAACCTGGGAATATTTTAAGTGCTTGAAGGTATTCATCATCTGAGATCGGGACACATTCAATGTCAATTCCTTTCTTTTTACATATAGGGGAGAGTTAGGAGTGCCTACATGATTTTTGGGTCAAGATTTCGATTTCATTTCCCTTACTTTAAGAGGAATCTGAACAATAATGAAATTAGTGTTGATCCTGATATATTTTCCCCTATTGGTTGTCATTCCTTCCTTGATGGATTCCTGATCCATCTCATCAATCAATCTTATGCTATTATGTCGCATATGAGATATGTCCTCAGCTAGATCACTAGATCTCCGTGGGGAGAGACTACCATTGGGAGGATAATCCGACCTGACCGAAGGATTACTATTAGTATTACCTGCTTAGCTTTCGATACGAAACCCCTGTTTCGATTAGGATAATTGGCCATGAGGTGTCCAGTGTTGTGACAAACCAGACATTGGAAAAGGATTCCCCAGTAGTCCACTTGTTGTCTTTTGTATAATGTGCCCTAGGATATTTCAATGGCAGTTGATAGTCCACCATATAATTCTACCTCAACTAGGAACCATGCAACCTTCTTGTCCAACAACCCCAAGCAACCTTCATCCACATAATATAAATTTCCAATTTTACTGGCCAATTCTTGAATCACACCTTTTGTCCATAGTTGAATTGGAAGTCCAAGTAATTTAGCCCAAATGATCTTCCTCTAAGGAAACTCCATTTTAGGATCAAATCCAACCTTCCAGTTCTAGATAACCAAGAATCCTATCCCCTTGACCCAGGGTAAAGCAATAATTTTGGTTGCATCATCTTCCTCAACGAAATGAAATCCGAACCAGTCATTCACCATCACACTGACCTTTGGTCAGTATCCAAGGAGCGAAGCCCAACTATTATGTATCCAATTATTTATCTGGACGTCATTCATTTGAATGAATTCCCATCTACCGACCAACATTCTCTTACACAATCTAACCACATTCTCCCAATATAGGTCTACCCCCAATAGGAGCTTTTGCACTTCTTCCATAACTCTTACAGGCTTTTTGCACTTTTCCTTATTGCGACCCAACTTTAGATCCCAATTCATCCTAGATCGGTCTTGACCGACCCTCCCATTTTCAACCATCAACACTTCCAACTTTAGTTCAGTAGTTGGTATATCATTGTCTTTATGTTGACCACTGGTCCCAGTTTTTTCCAAGCCTCGTTGTCTAGTCGCGTCCCCAACTGTGGACAATGACCAATGCTCTCTGATGTGGTGTTTGTTTCTGCAGGAGTTTTCAATGACCACTGTGATATCAATCAACCCCTACGTATCTAGATCAAGGTCCATATTCAGTGATTGTGCATCCATTGGGGTTAATCCCCAAACCCCTGTTTTGTTGGTTCCTTGAGAAAACAAACAAAGCAGGACGACCCTTTTTATATCGATGGTTTATTAACCTACACATTTAACCTTGTAGCATGCTCCATATCCTCCTCCACCTCATGTCAGGGGATTGCCACTAAATCGTGTCAAAATAGATCACTTACAGCTGCTAGATTCGATATCACATATGTATATCTTTGTGATGGCTAATTTTCTGTACAAGATGATTGTAGTGATTCATAATGCCTGAGTTGTATATGGTGCTTGGCCAGCTTCAAACATTGCTTACTAGTTATTAACCCATGACACCAGGAACAAGTATGACATATCGGTTGAGGATGGATTAATGTTCAATTCAAGGAAGTTGTCCATGCCTGAATATTTTCACTTGTCATCAATGGAGCATATATGGCAGTTCCACTACCTTCCAGGCGAGTGTCCAATGGATGCCCATGGTATGCAAAATTGTCCTAAAATGAATTCACACTCATCGCCCACCTGATCGTGGTGCTATTGAAAATATACAATTGTTAATTTTAATTTTAAATTTTCATATAGTAGTGAAATACAAAGTTAAAATTGGTATTTTTAAATATTTTTATTATATCGATAGTCTTGTGTTTAATTTGGAATAGAGTTTTTAGCATTTTAATTTAATTAATAATAATATAATATAGTAGAAATCTTTATAAAATATTCATGAATAATTTAAGATTGATATTACACAAAAGAAATTATATATATTTAATTAATTTAATCAACAAAATGTATGTCCACAAGTTTCAAATTGATTTCAATTGTGACCTTTATTTATTAGCATAAAATATTTATAGTTTATTGTTGCTTTAAGTATAACTTCTTGCTACATGTTTTTAAATATGTATATCTAATTTAACTCATATATTTATTCTTTTTATAAAATAATAATAATAATTAACCACATAAAAGTTATAAATATTAATTTTGTGAGATGTGATCATGTGATGTTACTATGATTTTAATGGTAATCCCTGTTTTACTATCCATTTAATTTATATAGCTATGTTAATTATACTACATTCTAATTTTTAAAATAAGTAAACTATAATCCTAATTAACTTCATTTAATTTTTAACCAAATAATCATAAAATAAATAATAAGATTAGAAATTTTCCTTAACTTTTAAACTTTCATCCTTTCATCCCATTATATTTTCGAGATGTATCAGATAATTAACTTGGACAAGGGTAAATCTTTGCCTTTAAATCTTGGAGATGTGGCCCAGTTGTTAGGTGGGGAGTTTGGTCCCTACAAGTCTCATGGTCCAACCCTGAACAAGACTATATACGTCTAAAAGTTGCTCCAGATATATAGATATGTACGTCTAAAAGTTGTTCCACGTATACGGATATTTATCATTTATATATGTCAAAAAGTTGCTCCACGTATACGGATTTATGTATCATAGGTTACTGCGTTGTGGGATTTGTTTATTTTGAAGTTTTTGTGGGAATTTGGTAATAATGATATGTATCATTTATATATGTCTAAAAGTTGCTCCACTTATACGGATTTATGTATCATAATGGTTACTACGTTGTGGGATTTGTTTATTTTGGAGTTTTTGTGGGAATTTGGTAATAATGGTTACTGTTGTGGGATTTGTTTATTTTCAAATTTTTTGTGGGAATTTGGTAAAAAAAATTGAATACGTCTAAAAGTTGCCCCACGTATACAGATTTATGTATCATAATGGTTACTGCGTTGTGGGATTTGTTTATTTTGGAGCTTTTGTGGGAATTTGGTAATAACGGTTACTGCATTGTGGGTTTGTTTATTTTAGAATTTTTTGTGGAAATTTGGTAAAAAAAATTGAATACGTCTAAAAGTTGCCCATGTATACGGATTTATGTATCATAATGGTTATTGCGTTGTGGGATTTATGTATCATTTATATATGTAAAGTTGCTCCACGTATACGGATTTATGTATCATAATGGTTACTGCGTTGTGGGATTTCTTTATTTTGGAGTTTTTGTGGGAATTTGGTAATAATGGTTACTGCATTGTGGGATTTGTTTATTTTCGAATTTTTTGTGGGAATTTGGTAAAAAAATTTGAATACGTCTAAAAGTTGCCCCACGTATACAGATTTATGTATCATAATGGTTACTGCATTGTGGGATTTGTTTATTTTGGAGTTTTTGTGGGAATTTGGTAATAATGGTTACTGCATTGTGGGATTTGTTTATTTTCAATTTTTTTGTGGGAATTTGGTAAAAACAATTGAATACGTCTAAAAGTTGCCCCATGCATACGGATTTATGTATCATAATGGTTACTGCGTTGTGGGATTTATGTATCATTTATATATGTCTAAAAGTTGCTCCACCTATACGGATTTATGTATCATAATGGTTACTGCGTTGTGGGATTTGTTTATTTTGGAGTTTTTGTGGGAATTTGGTAATAATGGTTATTGCATTGTGGGATTTGTTTATTTTCGAATTTTTTGTGGGAATTTGGTAAAAAAAATTGAATACGTCTAAAAGTTGCCCCACGTATACGGATTTATGTATCATAATGGTTACTGCGTTGTGGGATTTGTTTATTTTGGAGTTTTTTGTGGGAATTTGGTAATAATGGTTACTGCATTGTGGGATTTGTTTATTTTCGAATTTTTTTGTGGGAATTTGGTAAAAAAATTTGTCAAATTCATTATCTGAGTTGTTTAAACTACTCCAGTTATAGGGATTTATGTATCATAATGGTTACCACATTGTGAGATTTGTTTATTTTGGAATTTTTGTGGGAATTTGGTAATGAGCATTACTGCATTGTGGGATTTGTTTATTTTGGAATTTTTTGTGGGAATTTGGTAAATAAAATTGTCAAATTTTGATTTGTGTTGTTTAAACACATATCAATTCTACACCTTAAAAAACACCCGTGGAGCATTTGGATTGTGGCTCCAGGTATAGGGATTTAAGTATCATAATGCGGATTTGTTTATTTTGGAATTTTTGGTGGGAATTTGGTAAAAAAAATTTGCTATGAGACATTTTAGAATTTTGGTGGGAATTTGGTAAAAACAAATTGTCAAATTTTGATTTGTGTCATTTAAACTGATTTTTTTACTGCATATATGGATTCTACACCCTAAAAAACACCCCTGGAGCACTTGGATTGTGGCTCCACGTATAGGGATTTATGTATCATAATGGTTACTGCATGGTGGGATTTGTTTATTTTGGAATTTTTGGTGGGAATTTGGTAAAAAAATCATCAAATTTTGATTTGTGTTGTTTGCATATATGGATTCTACCCCCTAAAAAACACCCTTGGAGCACTTGGATTGTGGCTCCATGTATAGGGATTTATGTATCATAATGGTTACTACAGGGTGGAATTTGTTTATTTTGAAATTTTTGGTGAGAATTTGGTAAAAAAAAATTGTCAAATTTTTATTTGTGTGATTTAAACTGTTTTTTTCACTACATATATAGATTTTGCACTCTAAAAAATTCCCATAAAACATTTGGATTGTGGAGAGTTAACAACTCAAATGTGTGATTTCAAAAAATCTCTACCCAAAAAAATCCTCTAAAACATCTATCAAATAAACCATAACATCTTATTTATTTATATGCATGTATAGACCACAACCTAATTTATCTATCTTATGATTTAAGAAGTCCTCTCTCTTTTTGTCAGGGGAAAATGACCAAAACGGCTATATTTGAACGATGGCAAAGCGAGCACGGACAAAAGCGTATTGCTTTATATCTCATAGTCACGAATATCTCCACATGAATCAGGTAGGGTATTATTGATTCGAGTTCTTCTTTAGTCTTTACTAATATTCAGATATATGAGTTATTCTCCCACGTCCCTTAAGGTAGGGTATTATTGATTCAAGTTGTTCTGTAGTATTACGGATATTCAGATATATGAGTTGTTTGTTTCTCCCACGTCCATTAAAAAGTGAGATGATGAAGTTAACTATGAATAAATAGGGAAAGGAGAAGATTGATGGAGGGTGAGACGATTGGAAAAAAAATTGTGAAAAGGGTAGCATTATCAAACATTGGCAAAAAAATTGTGAAAAAATATCAAACATTGTGAAAAAGTTGTTTACTTTGCTTCAATCTCTTAATTTATAATAAATAAATCACCTTTTTCTATATATTGGTGGAGAAAATGGTGTGTGAGAAAAATACAAGCCAAGGAGAACAATTTTCTAACTAGTTATGTTGCTTCTCAATTCATTTATGGTCCGGTTAACATACAAGTCATGTTCCTCTTATAACAACATGGGATTTTTTGGCAAATCTCTTCAAATGCTCTCTTATTTATTATTTTTTCTTTTATAAACTATTTAACCAATGAAGAACATATAATTGCATTACTTGTTGCAATGAAATAAAGAAACAAATATTATTTAGATTTTAATAATTAGCATAATTATATTAGTAAATGTGGTTGATATATGTGGATCACTGTTATTTTCATACTTTTATTAATGTATAAAAGGTGGAAAATAGAAACTACTAATGTGGTTGTGTTAGTTGATGGTTGACTTGTGTGGGGAGGATTAATGGACCATGGTTGACTTTATTTGACTATAGTTAAATATGGTCAATTTATGGCTGACTTGGGTTGACTACAGTTGACAAAGGTTGGCTATGGTTAATTATGATTGACCATGGATGACTATGGTTGATGATAGTTAAAGAGGGTTGACCATGGTTGATATGGTTGATCATGGTAGATGAGGGTTAACCATGGTTAATGATAGTTGACCATGGTTGATGATGGTTACTATGATTTACAAAGTTCATGAGGGTGATCATGGATGTTTATGGGTGACAGTGGTTCATCATGGTTGATTATGGTTAATTATAGTTGACCATAGTGACAATGGTTGGCCATTAATGAGCTAGTTTGACCATGTTTGGCTATGGCTGAACTTGTTGACCATGTTTGAACATGATAGACTATGGTTGACTAAGGGTCGATGTGGTTGACCATGGTTGTAAACGTTTAACTAAATATGAATATGGTTGACAATGTTGACTATGGTTCACCTATGTTGACCATGGATGGTCATGGCGAGCACGGTTGACTTTGGTTGAGCATGGATCACCGTGGTTGACCATTGTTGAGCTAGTTTGACCATGGATGAATATGATTGACTATGGTTGAACTTGTTGACCTTGTATGACCATGGTCACGATGTTTGATTGTGGTTGAGCATGTTTGACTAGGGTTGATTACAATCAACTATGGTTAATTGTGGTTGAACATGGTTGTCACATTCAACTATAGATGAAAAACAATGACTATGTTGACTAGGTTTTTTATGTTGCTCGTGGTCAACCATGTTACCCATGGTTGACTAGTAGACTATTATTGGTCATAGCTTGATAATGATTGACCTTGATTGATTATGTTCTCATGTTGACTATGGATAAGCATGGGTTGACCGTGTTCTCCATGTTTGACCATGATTGACCATGTTGTTTATGGTTGACTATGGTTGACCATGAATAAACATTTTGTTTATGGTTGACCATGAATGACCATGTTTGACCATGTTAGTTATGTTTAACCATGGTCAAACATGGTTACCATATTTGACCATGGTCAACCAAAACCAACCATGCTCAACCAAATTATCTATGGTTGACTGTAGTTGACAATGGTTGATAAATAGTTTTGTTTGTTACATTGTGACCTTGATATTTTTTTATCGCATTGCCAATGCATTTTTTGTTGCTCAAATTGCAATTTCATTTTCTATTAATGTTACCAATTTAATGAGAACTATAACTTCAAAATGAGAATTAAAGCCCAAAAAACTTCTATTTTTGCTCAAAAGACATGGAAAAACACCAAAAAAAAGAAGAAGAAGAAGGTGGTGATGTTGCATCACCCTTTTCCAGGTTAAAATTCCAACATTTTTAGGCCATTACATAAAAAACCAAAAACATGGTATTGGAAAACCTTATGTTCCAACAATTTTCAACCATGACATTAAAGATCAAATAGCATGACTATGAAAAACACTAAAATTTTGACATTTTTCAACTATGGAACTAAAATCAAATATCACAAGTACAAAAAACCTTGAAATTTCAATATTTTTCAACCATGTCATTATAATCCAAATATGATGATTAAAAAAAACCTTAAAAATCAACACCTAAATCAAATAGTCATTCTACGAAGAAATATAACTCTTTTGAGATCTTAGACTAAGGCAACTTGACCTATTATCTGGGCATTAAAATTGGATAAATTTTTTAAATATGGCTTATAAAATCATCATTATTATACATAAAATAATTAAAAATACCCATAAAAAATGATGTGACTAAAAAAAACATTTTTTATTAAAAATTGATAATTTTAATTTTTTTAAGCAAATAAAATATAAAAAAAAGCCAAAAAACAATAAAATAATTATAATAAAAAAATTTAAATGATTTTAAAAGCAAATTAAAAATAAATAAATAAGTACACACATTAAAAATAAATAAATAAGTAAACACACATACACAAGTCCAAGGGGTAGCTAAATTGGCGACTAAACACACACACACACACACACAAGTTCCACGGATAGCTAAATTGGTGACCACACACACACACAAGTCCCAGGGGTAGCTAAATTGGTGACCAAAGTAATGTAAAATCTCTGAAGAATGAGAGATCCAAGGTTCAAATCCTTTGGATCTTAACTTAATTTAAGAAGAGGACAAGTTGTAGACCCCAAAGGTTTACTAATAGCTATGCTTAAGCAAGTTTTATATATATATAAACAATTTAAAAAATAACACATTTAATTAAAAATATTTGGAAAAAAATAATTTAATTTAAAAATTTTAAAAAATTAACAATAATTAATTAGAAAATAAAAACAAAAACATTAAAAAAAATTAGGAAATATGCAATGTAAAGTGGGGTAGGGCGATGTCGGGCATGCCACTCCATCCACACGGTCAACCACCCACATTTGAGTTGCGCATGGGAAAAGGAGTGTTGTCTGCATCATCTTCCCCACTTCACATACTACACCCATTTTTGTTTTTCCCAATGATTTTTATTTTTATTTTGGCATTTTTCTGTTTCTTTTAAATTTATTTTTTCCTAATTTAATAATTTCTTAAAAATTAAATACTATAGCTTTTTTTCATTATTTTTTTAATTTAACTTTTAGTTTTATCTTATAATTCTTTTATGTGATAATATATATATATATATTATATATCTATATATATATTTATATTCTATATATATATTCAATTTCTTTATTTTAATAGTAACAAATAAATTGTATTAAGGAAAAAAGTGTAAGTATAATTAGAGTACAAAAAGTTATATTTTTAAGATTTTTAGAGGACTTGTCACAACTTAAAAGGGTTATTTTCTGCTTTATAATAGTACAACTAAATCTACTTGTATAAATTATGATGAAGGAACCACTTAGAAACTTTGTTCTCACTTACATTTTTAGCGAGAATTAATCATCAAGAACAATTATCTCTAGCACGTCTGTTACTTGATTTAGATCCCGAATAGTTGGGGAGATAAAAAATTTGAGGATATTTGAATTGAGACACTTTAATTCGGCGTGTCTTCAAAATGGTAGAGAATTGGGCTTTTGACCTATTAACATCTTGTCTAAATTCGTAATTCAACCATCATTCATATGCAGCATGTTGAGATCCATATCTGGCTTGTTGGATAGTTCAATTATCATTCGGATGAGTGCACACATATTCATCATTGGCGATATCTTGATTAATTATGTGTTTCCTAAGAAATGAAGTCAATCCTTGGAATTACAGGGGTTGAATTCCCCCTGAACCAACTTGAATCCTCGACGTTCCTTTTCAACTACTAATTCTAGATCAAAACCAACCGAGGTAACATTGAAAGATGAAAGAGTAGGCACCACCAGGAAGCACCCTAGAATATCACACCAAATCAAACCACAAACCACTCCAAAAAAACCACATATCAGGAACCAACTAGAGTTCCCACACTGATTACTTTGCGAACATCAATAAAACTCATAGAGGCGCTCAAGAGGACACACTCATAGAGTCAGTTTGAGGGAGTGAAGGTGCTTAGGAAAGCTAGCATCTCGGAAATCACATTTGAACCAATGACCTATTCCAAATTTTACCCTAAACCAGATTCACACTCGAGCTAACGACACCACAAGGAGCTCAGGGAAGTCAAGCAAAGGTTTGTTTGGCTCAAGGTAATCCACATTGCAAAACTAGAATCTAAGGACTCAAATAGACCGAGGGGCCACCAGGCAAGCTTCCATTACAATTCATGCCCTTACAAGGAGTGGGTTAGATTACACATGATAGAGCTACACCTTTCAATTTGTCTGAACATGCTTGCTCCAAGAGTTATCTCATGCCTGGGTTATCTTGTGTAATCATTGCACCCCTCATTTGCCATCATTGCATACTAGAGATACCAAATTCACTACAAGGGGTTGATGTAATTTACAGGTCAAAGTACAAGGCATATCATACATCTGGCCTTCAAATGAATGCACCTATAGCTAGAAGGGGAGAACACATATAAGAATAACGCATGATTGGCTAGGTGGACTAATTGTCATATGGTTTCATAATTATTTGAAGGGGAGGCCATGTGCCTTCGATTAAAAGAATTTTGATTTAAACTTAATGAATTTATTATGAATCTCATTAAGAAAATAATTAAGGAATGGAGGCCTATAACTTTGACTCATTTGTGGCTAGAGTTCCCGAAAGTAAATGAGTTTCCTGATTTTCCATAGTCTTGTTTCCGCTATGGAGTTATGCTCTCTTAGAATGTGGAAGGCTCTAAACCTTCCGATGGAGGAGATCTAGAACTTAATACTAGATAAAATTGATGCAAGCGCCATGTTTGAATGCAATATATTCAAAATAATATGCCAGATTATATTATGAGAGTCCCCTGTTACTGTTAGAGAATTGATTCCCCTTTGCAAGGCTAAGTCAAGTCCCTTAAGAAGCTCGTAGCATTTTTCTTGATTGTTTGTGGCCATTCCTAGACCCTATGAGAATGGAAATTATATTTTTCCTCCAAGGCTAAAGATTAAATCTACCTCCCCCCAGACCTACCAACCTAAGGTTTCTTTTAAGGCTACATCAAAATTGATAATATGATCATATTTCAATTTGATCCACTATCTAAATTCCTTGGGAAGATGGTGTATGTGCCAATTTTTATAAGTTCGTTCTATGTTTTGTGGGGGGGGGGGTGTGGTGAAGAGAAGAATTGCTCATACCATTTTTTCTCTTTCTTATCCAACTAATGGGTCTAAGGTTGCTTGATCTTTTTTGCTTGAAGATGTTCTTCCAACATATTTCTTTCCTTGTTAGCCACTATGTCTAGAAGGGTAATTTTATCTTGGAAGGTTGCTCTATTTCTTACAATCCAAAATTTTCAGCAAATGTATTTTTGGATAGCCATACAAATTCTTTAAAGATCATTTTTTTTAAAGAGAGAGAGTAATTCTTGTTTCATTCACCAAATATCTAACTAGTTCTAACATAATAACATTTCCTATGATTTACTAAAGGGATAATCATCATACCAGCTTAGCAAAATCACAAAAGTAAAACAAATGATTGATAGTTTCTTCATGAATTTTTCATTGAGGGAAAATTGATATCCCTAGTATTCCTCTTCTTTTCATATTTTCAAATGTGAAAATGTTCTTGTGCATAAGAGTCCAACAGAAGATATTAATCTTGGGGAGACCATTAGGATTGCAAATATTAGTCTAAAGATTTGAAATAGGGGGGATGCTTGAGGGGAAGAGAAGGGCTCCATAACCTACTTAACTGAGTAGAAGGATTTTCCCTAGCCTCTAGTGTCAGGCTCCACAATGGACTTTGGCATACATTTTTCTAAGGCTGCTACTAGAGTTGGCCTTAAATTTTCTAGATGAAGGGAATGGAGTTCAAATTCCAACCTTTCCAAAATCCATTTCCATTTTAGTAGGAAATTCCAAATAAAGAAATATTCCTTGTTCTGATTTCCCAGCAGTGGTAATAGCCCTAGTCAAAAATTTGTGTAATAAAGTTAATAAAAGAAAAATAATAACCAAGGTCATAGGACACGTATTCTAAGTTAAATGTTGGGAAAAAAAACCATAGTGACAAGGATCACTTGTGATTAATTAATGGCTATGGAAATTGGCAAAGGTAATGGAAAAGGCATTGGAAACACATGAGGCATTTATTGGCATTTTATTTATGAAAATAATGGAAAATAAGAGAAAAGGTGAAAGGTCACTGGTTACATGTGAGGAAATTGAAGGAAAATAATGGAAAATGAAGAGAATAGAGGCCTCATTAATAAAAAGGATTTCGAGGATCAGTTCATGGCTTTTGTCACTTTAGCTTTTTGTCAGTTCAATTTTGGAGCTCTCATTTTCTACTCTCTCTCTCTCTCATACTCCTGGACAATTAGAGTTTTCTTGGAGAACACTTGGAGGAGTGTGGCATACTTAGGATTTGGAGCAAGGAGGAAAAGGAAGAGCAGGAAATGTCAAAATTTCATCTATTGCAATAATTGGAAAATATTCTTCTAACTGTAAAATAAATTATGCAGTTTATTTGCTACGACAAATATCAAATAAGTTTACTACTACAATTTTCAGAATAAATTACTGAGGAAAATAAAATACTGGAAATAGATAAATTCTAGCACACACAGAAAATATTAACACAATTATTTTTGGACAATTGTCCTCGAAAAAACCCAGTGTGGGAAAATCGATGCAACAACAAATCTGAGTACAAGAATTTTTGCAGTCAAGACAGAGAAAAATAGTGAGAGAAATTTTATAAGAAATTTCCCACTCTCCACAGTAACTACTTGACCAAGAGATGGACCCTCTATCCATACATTAGTGCCTATGCATCACTCTTTGCACAGTAACTTCGTAGTGCTCTTGTGGAATACACTCTCCCTCACACTACCTCTTCATGAATTATGAATTCTGCCTTCCAGACTCCTGCTTCTACCTTCTCTCTCACCTGCTACTCACTCTCTAACTCTATCTCCTCTGCTAAATCATAGCCGCTAAGAAAATCAATATGCCTGGGCTACTAAGTAGCTGCACTAGTGTTTTCTCTATCTACCCATCGACTTCTTCTTATAATATTTTGTTGAAGCATCAACGAATAAGATTAAAACATAATCGATGGCCCAGATTATTTCCCTGTCGATCCATGTGAGTTTCTAGAACATTCACACCATGACTTAATTAATCATATTTCCTAAGTTTATACTTAGGAAATATTAAAAACTGATTAATAAATCTATTTAGTTGTCTCTATGTGGAATTTCTAGAAACAATTTCTGGGTATTGGAGAATACATGTAATATAGCCTCTCCACCAAATTGTGTGGCTAGAATACATCTGATGCTACAAAAGCTAACACTCCCTCTTAGCGAGGAATGTGTTCTAACACTACAACCCATTGAAGAAACACCTTGTCTCTGCGCCACCTCTTATCACGTTGTTGATGTCTAGCTACTACTGCCCACAAACCACTGTGCAACTTTGATATACATTGCATCTGTGCTGCTGCTGACCCTGCTAAACTGTTGTCAACACTGCATCTACACTACAACTCCCTCTCATCTGTTGCTACTACTGCAACTGCAACATTTACAACTAAGAACCATCTGAGGTACCGTATATCTTCTACTAAAACAAGTTCTCCACCATACCCATTTGTTCACTGAACTAGATGAACTTAGCTCTCCCTAGAGCCTTTGTGAGTATGTCTGCTACCTGATCTCCTGTGGGAACATACTGCAACTAGACTGCCCCATGTTGTACACACTCTCTGATTCTCAAGAAGATTCCTAAGCCATATAGCTTCGCACGTAGTTGTGCTAGCTACCATATATTTTTCTTCTACTAAGCTAAGTGCTACTAAGTTTTGCTTCCTACTACACCAAGAAACTATCCTTGATCCAATGCTGAAGAAGTACCCAAAGGTACTTTTTCTATCCGCTAAAATACCTACCCAATCTGCATTTGTGAATCCACATAACCTGACATCATCTCCTCGAGTGTATTTCAACCCATACCCAACTGTGTTGTACACATACCTCAGAATGTGTCTTGCTGCTGCCCAATATACTCTTTTCAGCTCGACCATGAACTATCTAAGGGTATTAACAGGGAAACAAATGTTTGGCCTAGTGTTGACCAGATACATTAGAGACCCAATGAGCTGCCTATACAATGTGGGGTCAATTTCCTTGTCCCCTGATGCATCTATCTTCTTCCAATTAGTGATCATGGGCGTGGTCATGGGCCAAAAATATTTCATTATGAACCTCTTGAGAATATATGTAGCATATCTCCCTCACCCAAGGAATATTTCCCCATTCTTCTACCAAACTTCCAATCCTAGAAAATACTGCATCAACCCCATATCCTTTATGTCGAATTCTGTTGCAAGGTTCCTCTTACAGTATTTTGTGATCCCTGATGATCCTATCAAAAAGAGATCGTCCACATAAAAAAACAGAATGAGTGGCTCATCCTCTACCATCAAATAGTAGAGCTTGGGATTTGTATCACTCTTGACGAATCCCAACTGTTGCAAGTAACTGCCAATCTGACCATACCATGCCCTAGGTGCCTTCTTGATTGTGTATAGGGCTTTCTTCAACCTGCACACATGAGTGTTCTTCTCATGAGTTTCGAAGCCTTCAATTTGTTCTATATACACCTCTTCTTCTATCACCCCATTCAAGAATGTTATCTTGACGTCCATCTAGTGAATCTCCCATCCCATTTGAGATACTAGGGATATAACATATCCGATAGAGGTATATTTGGCAACTAGGGCGAAGGTCTCCTTGTAGTCTATTCCTTCTTTATATGCATATCCCTTTGCCATGAACCTAGCCTTGTACTTCTCTACACTGCCATTTGCAGTGTACCTGATCTTATAGATCCATATGGAACCTGCAACTAATATATTTTCAAGCCTCGACACTACCTCCCAAACATCATTTGTCATGATAGAACTATACTCTTCTACCATGGAATCCACACACATATGATGTTGTGTGGCTTCCTGAAAGCTAGAGGGTTATGCAACCTGAGCTACCAAAGCTTGGTATCTATCAGGTTGCTTGTGTTGTCTCTTGTCTATCCTAGAAGTTCCGATAAACTCCTCTGCATCTCTCAATGTCTGACGAACTTCCTTGCTAGCTCTACCAGTGGTGGTGGGAGGTTCAATGAGCTCCTCCTTCTTTGGTTCTTGCTGCCTTGTTTGCTGAGAACTCTCCCAATCTCCTACCCCTAAGGAAATATTGGTACTATTCATTGTACTTGATCCCTGTGGTTGTCCTCCTCTTGGTCCCACTAGCTATCCCTACTGCTGGACTAACAAAACTTATGCTAATTGATTCTGATCACCTGCAGGAATCTCTCGAGATCTCCTAAAAGATCTGTCCTCCATGAACTTTACATATCATCTCACTACAATCTTCCTATTGCTAGGAATGTAGATCATGTATGCCTTTGAGGTCTCACTATACCCAACGAGGAACCCCTTCTCTATAGTCTAATCTAATTTACTACATTTTTCATTTGGCATGTGGTAGTAAGTTGCACTCCCAAAAATCCTCAAGTGACTTACTTAAGGCTTCTTTCCTATGAACACTCCCTCTAGCATTTTCTTCCCCAATGCTTTATGAGGAGTTTTGTTTTGAATTTACACTATTGTGTTACATGCCTCTTCCCATAGAAATCTAGGCAGATTCTAATCATACAACATAGCCTTTGCAACCCCAACTATTGTTCTCTTTTTCTACTTTGCTACTCCATTCTGCCGAGGGTTATATTGAGTTTTCCATTCTCTTTTGATGCCTTCCTTCACGCAGAAATCTATGAAATATTTATCAATGTATTCTCCACCATTATCTGCACGAACTACCTTGATATTCTTCCCTGTCGTATTCTCTATGAGTGCCTTAAACTCTTTGAACCAATCAAATACCTCATCTTTGGTCTTTAAGAAATATATCCAGGTCTTTCTGAATGGTCATCAATAAAGGTGACAAAGTATTCGCCACCACGAAGAGCTCTAGTGGACATAGGGCCACAAATATCTGAGTGTATCAGTCCTAACACACCATTTTCTCTATTTTCACTTCTTAGAAATTTTGCTTTCACATACTTTCGAAGTACACATCCTTTGCATACATCATCTTGCTCCGTACTGAGAACTATAAATCCTGTTATAGTTTCTCTATGAATTTTGAGTGCTCCATGGTGCAAATTTCCCATCCTCCTATGCCATAATTCATTCAACTCCTTTCCACTGCTATTGTCATTGCCTATTAGTGCCATTGGAGAATCAAGTTGCAACTTGTATAGCACATTTCTTCGAGCTCCAATTTGATTCACCTTATTCTAGCTTGAGTGTTTAACATACACTTTCTTCCCTACGGAGTGTACATCATACCCCTTGTCCTACAATTGGGACACTAAAATTAGGTTCATACCCAATCTAAGTACATGTAATACATTAGTAGCACTGGTGTTGGCTCTTGAATCCCTCTGAAACTCTATGGTGCCTCTCCCTACGGGAGTACATTTAGTTCTATTACCCATAGTGATCTGGAAGTCCATATGCTCGTCTTGATAGCTAGAGAAATATTCTCTAACTCTTTTCATATGAGTTGAAGCTCCATTATCTATATACCAGACACTAGGTGAAGTTGATCCTAATAGGCAAGAAAATTCATCCTCCAACCTGGAAGATAAATCTGAATCATCTTGACTATTAATTTTGCCCATAATTTTCTATGTTATTTCTGTTGGGTTGTGTTATATTCTTTCCACATAGTTAACAGGGGGTTTGAGGGGTACCTGTAACCCCACTTTATGGGGTCCGGGGCAGCACCTCGGAAAATTTTGGTTTTGGACCCTATGTTAGGTTGGGCGGACCCACCTATGGTTTTGTGCATGATTTTCGCACATGTTTTTTGGACACGATGGTTTTCGGTCCATGGCTTTGGACACGATGGTTTTCGGTCCATGGTATTGGATGCTTCGGCATGTATAAATATG
>APFE031207134.1:23316-40198 GCA_000404065.3 Pinus taeda | reverse complement strand
TCTGTGCATATGTGTTTTTATGTGTTATGCTCTCGCATTGTTTATTTTTCTGTGATTTAGAATTCGTATGCAGGTAATTTTTGTACGGGGTTAAAACCTACAATTTCTCTTTCCTCCCGACGTAAATCTGCTGAACAAATTGTTGCAAAAATTACTGCATCTTGCTAGAGATCTTCTCTACAAAAAATATGGGGCTTCTCCCTCTTCCTTTGGACTTTCTTAATCTCAAGAAATCAAGTTTTTTTTTTCACTCTCTCAGAAAATTTGATTTTCCTCAAGAATTTTGGCTTCCTGGCCAAGAGACTACGTTGCCCTCTAGGGATTCGAATTGTTGCTCACACTAAGCAGTGAACCTCTTCCTTTCTCTTCTACTGAGCTTTCCAGCTAATCATATCTACTCTGATACCATGTGAAAATTTCATCTATTGAAACAACTAAAAAATATTCTTCTAACTATCAAATAAATTATTCATTTTATTTGTTATGGCAAATATCAAATAAGTTTACTACTGAAATTTTCGCAATAAATTACTGTGGAAAATAAAATGACGGAAATAGAGAAATTATCGCACACACATAGAAAATGTTAACACAATTATTTTTAATTGTCCCTAGAAAAACCCAATGTTGGAAAACCGGTGTAGCAGATGAGGGTTTTCTTATTAATTTCCAGCAACAAATCTCAGTACAAGAATTCTGACACTCTAGATAGAGAAAAATATGGAGAGAAAATTTATAAGAAATTTCTCACTCTGCACGGGAACTTCCTGACTAAGAGATGGACCCTCTACCCATACGTTGGTGCCTCTGCATCACTCTATGTGTAGTGACTGTGTAGTGTTGTTGTGGAATACACTCTCCCTCACGTTGCCTCTTCATGAATTCTAAATTATGCCTTCTAAACTCCTGCTACTACTCTCTCTCTCATCTGCTACTCACCCTCTAGCACTATCGCCTATGCTAAATCACATCCACTGAGAAAATTGATCTGCCTAGGCAATTGAGTAACTGCAGTGGTGTGTTCTCCATCTACCCATCGACTTCTTCTTATAATCTTTTGTTGGAGCGTCAATGGACAAGATTAAAACATAATCGATGGACTAGATTATTTCCTTGTCGATCTGTGAGATTTTATAGAACATTCACACCATGAATTAATTAATCTTGATTAGTTAATCGTATTTCCTAAGTTTATACTTAGGAAATATTAAAAATTGATTAATAAATCTAATTAAGTCGTCTCTTGGTGGAATTTCTAGAAATGATTTCTGGGTAATTGAGAATACATGTATTCTAGCCTCTCCACAAAATCTCGTGGCTAGAACACATCTGATGCTACAAAAAATAGCATGGAAGCACTAGAGGACATTGGAATCAACATCTACAATGGGTTTTTCTTGAACGTACCGAGTTGCATGTATGATTTGCTTTCTAGTTTTGGCATGCATGGCACATGCATGTGGTTTCTTGGTTATGATTGGTCGTTGGCATGGAGGATTTCCTGGATTGATGGTGGTTTTTTCATAGCCTTTCCATTTCATGGATAGCCATGGTCTCATGGGTTCTTTCCTTTTTTTATTTTTTTGGTTCTCATGTTCCTTTGGTTGTGGGTTTAGTTACTAGCTCTTGGAGCCTTGGTTGGAAAAATGCTCTGGAAACTCTATAACAACTTGGGTTGAGTTACTAGTCCTGGAATCCTTGGTTGGATGGACACTCTAGAGCCCTTGGTGGGTTGATTTACTAGCCCTAGAAGCCCTGGTTGGACAAATGCTTTGGAGCCCAGTAGTATTTGTGGATTGAGTTACTAGTCTTGGAAGCATTGGTTGGAACAAATGCTCTAGAGCCCTGGAAAACTTGGGTAGAGACCGATCTAGTGATGGCTAGTGGTGTCTAACTATGAGGTGGAATCACCAGTTGAGGTTTAAGGTGGTTTAGCCTCTGGAAGCCCCGGTTTGGTTTTGTTTGATTGGTTTCATGAGATCCCACATTCATGCTTGGAATATGGCGCAAGGGTGATTGGTTGAAAGAGAGATTTGGTTCAACCCAATATATGGTCGGGTGGTACATGGAAGTCCCTTACCTGGCTGGATTTTGGTATGTTAATAAGAGCTCCTTTTCCTTGGTATTTTCATGAGTAAACGTGTTTAATATTATGTCGCTTTAATGGTTTTTTCCTCATTGATATATATTTGGCTACTTGATGGTTATAAGTATGTTTTATAATAGTTGAGATGTATGGATCTTATCATGTTTTGGTTAGTATATGAAATGATAGTGAATGAATGACCTAATAGATAACAACGCAGCGATTGTGAGAAGATATTAGTCCTCTTTGGCGATTCTCATATAATTATGAGACCCCTATGCTCAAAACTATTGTTGTGACCTATAAATTACATGTTTGTGATATGTTTGTCATGAATAGTAGGGGTAAGGTCGAGTTCTTATTCAAATGTTTGCATTAGTACCCTTGTTTCTATGTTATTTATCATTTATGGAAGTTTCATGAAGTTCTAGGTAGTGGCCTTTGTCCTGGCCCTGAAAAAGTGGCACATAACCTGGGGTCACTAGCACAGAACTTCCTAAAAAGGGCCAAAGTCACATGGATGCCTTGTTGTGGGAGTGACTGGAGGGTCCCAATCGCATACATGCCTTATCATATGAGAAACTGAGGCTCTAGGGAAGTTAAAGTGCAATTTTTCTTAGGGGTTGGTCACCAAAAAGGGTTGGTTAGCTCTTGAAGGTTCTATAGCATGTGTGCAAGATCATATTGGTATTGTCATGTTGGTTCCACTTCCTTAACTATAATTGGGAAGTTGAATCATATCATAGTAACTCTTCGTCACATGTTTAACCTAGTGGATTAGTTAGCTTGGGTAAATGTGGGAGGAGGGTGTTATAGAGTGGTGTTAGAGCATGGTTATGTTCTCCTTGGGTGATGTCTAATTTTTGTTCTTCTTGGATGAATGTGCTGTCATGTGTACATGTCGATTTCATATGTGTCCTTATGCTTGTGGTATATGTGCTCATTATGTATGCATGGTGGTGGTCATGGTTGTCTTTGTGATGTCATGCAAAAGTTGATGGTGTTGTTGTCGGAATGTATTCATCATGAATGCATGTTAGTGTTTGTATGTATTGTGTAGGCATGTGTGTTGTACATCTATTGTTATGGATGAATTGTGTCAAGTTGGCATGTAGTTGTGGTATCATGCATAGTAATTGGATGATGAATTAGATAATTTCTATATACTATGATAACTATGATTATACATGTATTGGACTTATTTGGTTGATATTGTAGACAAGATATCCTCCCCAAACTAAACTAAGATACGTTGGTTTGTTTGTAATTTGGTTTATCTGACATGATATACCTTTTAAGAAGAGGAGATCAAAGATGACTAGAAAGATGGTAGACTACAACTCACGAGATTCTGCCTATATATCAAATGAGCAGCATGCTGAGGGATAATATCCTGACATAGCAGGCACTCTGAGAAGTTTAAAGGTAGAAATAAGGAGTTGTAAATAACATAATGAGTGAATCATTCAATCATAAGAGAGACTTGCTAGGGCACAAGAGAAACAAGCAGAAGTCAATGCAATGATTCTACAAATCTTGTTAGACTTGTAGAGACAAGGACTGCTTAGATTCAGTCATGGAAAATAGGATAGGACTAATGGAGCATATGGTAGCAGGTCACATGGTGGGCACATGTTGGATATAGATGACATGATTAGATATGGAAGATACTTGGATACACCTGATAGGCGAGGTAGTGGACATGGGCTATATTCTAGTTTTGGTTCAAACAAGTATCATGGTCATCATCATTATCATCCTTACAGGAGGAGTGACAGGTGATATTTGTCAAATGAGTTCAAGAAAGCAAAGCATCCTACATTTGATGGAGAAATAAAGGATTCATAGGATGCCAAAGCATGGTTTCTTAGGATGAATATGTTCTTCAAGTTGCATGATTACCCAGTGAAAATGAAGGTCAGAATAGCCACATTCAGTCTTAAAGGTAAAGCGGATATTTGGTGGGAAGATGTAAAGAACATCAGAGGTATTCATGAAGAGGAGTTGACTTGGAGTGAGTTCAAGAGACTATTCAGGAAGAAGTATCTATCAGATAAATACTATGATGACAGGGGAAAATAATTCTATGAGATAAAGATGGGATCTATGACCGATGAGGAGTACACTAGCAGATTTTTGGAGTTATTGAGATATGTGCCTTACCTCAAGGAGAAGAAGGCCAAGATTCAAAGATTCATCAGTGGGTTTCTGGTATCATTCAAGGACAGGATTGAGTTTGATGAGCGTAGATCATTGGAGGAGGCCGTCTGGAAGCTAAACCATTGTTATGAGCAATCAAAGCACAGATCAGAGACTAAGTAGAAATGGAAAGGTAATGATAAGAACAAATGGAAATGGGATAAGAAGAGGATAAGACCTCAGGGCACATGTAAAAAAGAGAATAGAACACCACCTAAGAATTTCAATGCATATGAAAAAGGGTAGGGATTTCGGTCTGAGGAGCAGAATAAGGGTGATGATAGGAAACCTTTACAATGTTGGGCTTGTGGTGGAGAGAATCGTAAGAGAGATTTTCCATAACATCATGGTGGTAAACCGTAGATCTACAGTGCGTAGGAGGCACTGACAATGGAGGATGTTGGACAAAGTATTCCACGAATCTATGCATCATTGAAGAAAAGGAAGGCAGATCACCAGGCATCTATTATCGAGATGGATGGTAAGATTTGTGATCAAGTTATTTATATTTTAATTGACCCTGGATCTAATTATAGTTATGTAAGTCTTGACCTAGTGGATAAGTGTGGTTTTAATATATAAGTGCATGAACAATATTGGTTAGTGCAGTTGGATACAGGTACAAAGAAGAGAGTTCATCATTGGGTAAGATCTTCTGAATTTTAGTCGAATGGTATGCCCACATTAGTGCATTTGAATGTGCTTCCTTTAGGAGCATACAATATTTTTTTGGGTATGGATTGGTTGTATCTTCATAGGACTAAGGTGGATTATTATGACAAGGCTATTGAGTGCCTGGATGACAATGGAGAACAAATAATCTTGCAGGGTAAGAAGAAACGCAACATCCGTTAGAATGGTGACAGCTATGCAGGCCAGGCGTAGTCATCGAAAATGGTGTGTGTTATTCACAGTACATATTTTTAGTGACAAAGGTAAGGAAGTTGAGGATGTAGGTGTCTTAGGCAGGTACACGATTTTATAACAGTTTCAAGATGTGTTTCTGGCAGAGGTTTCAAAGTTTCCACCTCATAGGGAAGTGGGCTTTTCTATTGAGTTGGTACCAGGGGAAGTGCCAACATTAAAGGTGTCATACAGGATGAACACATCAGAGTTAGTAGAGTTGAAGTTGTAGCCGCAAGGAAATGTTTGACAAAGGATACATTAGGCCAAGTGTGTCGCCTTGGGGTGCACTAGTGTTGTTTGTGAAGAAGAAGGATGGTACTCTCAGGTTATGCATTGATTACTGGTAGCTAAACAAAGTGACCATCAAGAACAAGTATTTATTGCCCAGGATTGATGATATGTTTGACCAGTTGAAGGGAGCAAAAATTTTCTCGAACATTGATCTGAGACCAAGATACCATCAAGTATGCATCGAGGAAGAGGACATATACAAGACTGCTTTCCAGACCAGGTATGGGCATTACGAGTTCGTTGTAGTTCCATTTTGTTTGAATAATGCTCCAAATACTTTTATGTGCTTGATGAATAGTGTGTTGCATCCTTATCTAGACAAGTTTGTTATTGTATTCATTGATGACATCTTGATATATTCTAAGACTGAGGAAGAACATGTCGAACATTTAGCAACAATACTAAGATTGTTGAGAGAGCATCAGTTGTATTGTAAGCTCAGTAAATTCATTTTCTTTCAAACAAAGGTACATTACTTGGGACACGTTGTTTCCAAAGAAGGTATACCAGTGGATCTAGAAAAGATAGGAGCTATCTTGGAATGGACAGTTCCTAGGAATGTGGATGAGGTAAGATAATTTATGGGATAGAAAGTTATTACAGGAGGTTCATCAAGAACTTCTCACATATTTCTTATCCTATTATGTTGTTGCAAAGGAAAGGTAAGAAATTTGAATGGACAAAAGTATGTATGGCTAGTTTTGAGCAGTTGAAGTAGTTGTTGACAAATTCTCCAGTTTTAAAGATTGTATATTTGGATAAAGAGTTTGTGGTATGTAAAGATTCTTACAAGAGAGGACTTGGTGGAGTCTTGATGCAGGAGGGACATGTAGTATGAAGTGAATCAAGGAAATTTAATGAGCATGAGCATAATTATCCGACGCATGATCTTGAGTTGGAAGAGACAATCCATGCTTTGAAGATGTGGAGACACTATCTTCTTGGAAGGAGGTTTATACTGATGAGTGATCACGATGGATGTAGGTACCTATTTGACTAACTGAATCTGATTTTCAGGCAAGCTAGATGGTTGGCCATGATCAGTGAGTTCGACTTTGAGATCAAGTACATTATATGTAAATAGAATAGGGTTGTAGATGCTCTTAGTAGGAGGATATAGGTGAATCATACAACAACTATGAGCTCCTATGGGACATATTTACAGGTTCGGATCTTTCAAGAAGTTCAATGGGATGACATGTATAGGGACCTTATGCATAGGTTGCAACAAGGTACATGTGATCAAGATGTGGACTATCATCTCACAATAGATGACTTGACCAGATTTAGGGATAGGATATATGTGCCAGACGATAGTGAGCTCAATAAGCCTATCTTGAGGGAATTTCATGCTAGTCCATATTCAGGTCACCCAAGATATTAGGAGATATTGTTAGCGGTGAAGAAGTTCTACTATTGGCTGAATTTGAAGAAGGAAGTGGTAGATTTTGTGGCTAGGTGCTTGGATTTTCAACAGGTAAAATCAGAGTGTAAGCATCCAAGTGGTCTACTGCATCTGAGTCCTATTCTAGAGTGTAAATGGGAGGTCATTTCCATGGGTTTCATTACAGGTTTTTCGAAGAAATCTAGACAACATGATTCTATTATGGTTGTGGTTGAAAGGTTGACTAAGGTAGCTCTCTTAATTCCATTGAAGTCTAATTATTCATCAAATGCTGTAGCACATATCTTAATTAGAGATTTAGTGAGGTTTCATAACGTACCAAAGAATTGTGTCAGAAATGGATGCCAAGTTCACTTCTAGATTCTGGAAAGAGTTATTTGTCGGTTTGGGTACGGAGCTAGCCTTCAATACAACTTATCATTCGTAAACAAGTGGATAGATAGAGAGGTTCAATCAAATATTGGAGGAAATGTTTAGGATGTATGTGATGCATCTGCAGTGGATGTGGGAAGAATATCTTCCACTGGTTGAGTTTTCTTACAACAATGCATACGAGGAATATTTGAGGATGAATCCTTTCAAGGCACTCTATGGGTGGAGTGTAATACTCCCATCAATTGGAGCGATCTAGTTAATAGGGTGTTGACATGTTAGGAAACCAGCAGGGCATGCTGGAAGACATGGAATAGGAAATGCAGGTAATCAAGAAGAATATGAAGGGAACACAAGATAGACATAAAATTTATGCAGATCAAAACATGTTGTTTAAGTAGTTTCAGGTTGGGGAACAAGTGTACTTGTGCATCAATCCCAAGAAAAACTCCTTTAGGATTGGATCATGTGCCTAGATGGCACCTCAATTTTGTGGACCTTTCAAGATTCTTGAGAAGATTGGACCAGTAACCTATCAACTTGCACTACCTCTGACAGTGAAAGTCCATGATGTTTTTCACATGTCGTTGATTAAGAAGTATGTTAAAGATGTTGATCATGTGATTGACTAGTCTATATTGTATATGGAACCAAAAGGATAATTCTATCTTGAACCTCAATGCATTTTGCAGAGAAAGATTCTCATTCTCCAGAACCAAGATGTGGACTATGTATCCTTCTCTATTCGCTAGTTGAGCGAATGCTTTTGGCATATGTTTTGGTATATATATATTATATACCAAAACATATGCCAAAAGCATTCGCTCAACTAGCGAATAGAGAAGGGATATATATATATATATATATATCATAACACACACACACACACACACACACACCACACACACCACACACACACACATATATATATATATATATGGATTTAAATACCATCATGAGTTGTGTTATAAAGCTCCAATAAAAAGAAATATGGGTGTTATGTCATTATGGTTGTCATGTTTGTTATGTTTCTCGTGTTGGTTTGCTTCTCCATAGGTGGATCATTGTAAATATTGCAATGAGCTAAGTTATAAAGCTCCATGGGATGTATGTTTTTCTTTTCAACAGTCTTGTTGGTTATAGGTGTCATTGAAAATTGAGGACGGTGTTCCCCAAGGGGGAGGGTTTTGTAACAACCCTGGTCAAAAATTCGTGTAATAAAGTTAATAAAGGAAAAATGATAACTAAGGTGATGGGACACGTATTCCAAGTTGAATGTTGAGAAAAAAAACATAGTGATGGGGATCACTTGTGATTAATTAATGGCTATGGAAATTGGCAAAGGCATGATGCATTTATTTACATTTCATTTATGAAAATAATGGAAAATAGGAGAAAAGGAAGATGAAAGGTCACAAGTTGCATTTGAGGAGGAAATTGAAGGAAAATAATGGAAAATGAAGAAAATAGAGGCCTCATTAATAAAAAGGATTCTAAGGATTAGTTCATGGCTTTTATCTGTTTATCTTTTTATCAATTCAGTTTTTGAGCTCTCATTTTCTACTCTCTCTCTCTCATACTTTTGGAAACTTATAGTTTTATTGGAGCACTCTTGAAGAAGTATGGCATACTTGGGATTTGGAGCAAGAAGGAAAAGGAAGAGTAAGAAAGCGCTAGAGGACATCAGGATCATCAACTACAATGTCTTTTTCTTGTAGGTACTGAGTTGCATGTATGATTTCCTTGCTAGTTTTGGCATGCATAACACATGCATGTGGTTTCTTGGTTATGATTTGTCATTAGCATGGAGGATTGGCTAGATTGATGGTGGTTTTTTCCTAGCCTTACCATTTCTTGGATATACATGGTGTTATGGTTTTCTTTCCTTTTGTTTTTTTGGTTGGTTCTCATGTTCCTTTGGTTGTGGGTCGAGTTACTAGTTCATGGAGCCTTGGTTGGAAAAACGCTTTGGAAGCCCTATAACAACTTCGGTTGTGTTACTAGTCCTGGAAACCTTGGTTAGAAAAATGCTTTGGAGCCCTTAGTGGGTTGAGTTACTACTCCTAGAATCCCTAGTTGGAAAAATGCTCTGGAGCCTAGAAACAACTGTGGGTTGAGTTACTAGTCTTGGAAGCCTTTGTTGGAACAAATGCTCTGGAGCCCTGGACGTCTTGGGTAGAGACCGATCTGGTGATGGTTAGATGTCTGATCGTGAGGTGGAATCATTGGTTGAAGGTTGAGATGATTTGGCCTCTGGAAGCCCTGGTTTGGTTTTGTTTGATTGATTTCATGAGATCACACATTTCTTCTTGGAATGTGCGGGGTGATTGGCCGAAAGAGAGATTAGTTTCATCCCAATATATGGTCAGGTGGTGCATGGAAGTCCTTGACTTGGTTTGATTTTCATATGTTAATAGAGCTCCTTTTCCATGGTATTTTCATGAGTAAATGTGCTTGATATTATGTGGTTATAAGGGTTGTTTCCTCATTGATATATATCTAGTGATTCACTAGTATAATTATGTTTTATGACAGTTATGATGTATGGATCTCATCATGTTTTGGTTAGTATATGAAATTTTAGCGAATGAATGACCTAATATATAACAATGTAGCTATTGTGAGGAGATATTAGTCCTCTTTGAGGATTCTCAGATAAGTATGAGACCCCTATGCTCAGATCTATTGTTGTGACCTGTAGATTACATGTTTGTGATATGTTTGAGGGAATTCCTGTCATGGCTAGTAGGGATTAGATCAAGCTATTATTCAATTTTGTACATTATTACCCTTGTTTTTATGTTATTTATCATTTCTAGAAGTTACATGAAATTATGGGCAATGGCTTGAGTCCTGGCCCTGAAAAGTGGCACAGAATTTGGGGTTGTTGGCACATAACTTCTTGAAAAAGGCCGTAGTTGCATGGCTTCCTTGCTGTGGGAGTGAATGGAAGGTCCCAGATGCGTGCATTCCTTGCCATGGGAGTGGCTAAGGCTCTAGTTTAGTGAAATGGCAAGTTGTCTTAAGGGTTGGTCACCGAGAAGGGTTAGTTGGCTTTTGAAGGTCCTGTCGCATGCATGGAAGGTAAGATTGGTCTTGTCATATTGGTTCCACTTACTTAACTTTGTGAGGAGTTGAAGCTTATCATAGTAACTCTTTGTCACATGTTTACCCCAGTGAACCGGTTAGCTTGGGTAAATGTGGGAGGAGGATGTTACGATAATGAAGCCTCGGGAGAGTTGAAGAATTGAATAGAGGGGGATTATTATTAACTTTATCCAACCAATAATTAATTTTCTTACCATTTCCTAGGATCCAAAAAATCCATGAATTAATCAAGGGAACTATTGTCACCATCAATTTCAAAATTGGGGAATCTTCTCACTACCATGAGAGATGGGGAATGTTGGAAATTCTTGATTCATTAATGTATTTAGGTTGTAGAACTTGTTTACACCAATCGTTCTCTCCTAATATGAATCTTCGTAACGGACTTCCACCAAATGCCATATTAAACAAGGATGAGTCATTTATACCAAACCTCCATGTTCTAGAGGGGAATTAACTAGAGACCTGTAGGGTGTGTATTATATTCTTTCCATGCATCATAGGGTTTGGGAAGTGTCCAATATATATATTATATAATTTATATATAATAATATATTATATATACTTTATATATATATATATATATATATATACTATATATATATATCTGTGTGTGTGTGTTTGTGTGGACCCAATAATAGTTAGGCGAACCTAAGGATGGGGGTGGACCTACACATGGTTTTCGCACATGGTTTTTTGGGAATAATTGTTTTGACCCATAGTATTTGTAGACTCAGTAAAGGGAACTACGATTATATTCTAATCCAGGGTTAGTGGATTGGGGTTTATGAATGCTTTGGCATGTATATATATGTATTGTAATATGGAAAGGAATATAATGAAAAATCAATTTGGTATTCCCAGTTTTGGGATCTAGGGGAAAATCTATGTGTATGTTTGTTTTATGTTCTCGCCATTGGATATTTTTCTATTTCAAGAATTCATTTGCTGGTAATTTCCTACAGTGTTAAAGAACTATTTTGGCTTCAAGGGGACACCTTTGCCATTGAGGGGTTTTGTTGGGGTCTATGGTAGACCCTATTACAGTGGGAGATTTGCATGATCGGTTCTTGCGGTGAAAGAAGATGGAGAACAATGGAATTATAGAGATTAATAAATTCAATCTACAAATTTTTGAGTTGTGGAAGCTCAAGACGGAGAATTTGTTGGTGGATAGATATCAGTGGATCATTGTAGATTTAGGTATGGCACCAACAAGAATTTTGGTAGAATACTTAGTGAAGTTAGATCAAAAGGTAAAGAGCACAATACAATTGTGTCTCTTAGATTCAATATTATTAAATGTATCACGGGAAGCTACAACAAAGTTTTTATGGGAAAAGTTAGGGACTTTGTATCAATCTAAGTCTCTGGTGAACAAAGGATGAAGGATGGAGACATGGTGATAGAGAATCTAAATGCCTTCAATACTGTGGTAATTCACTTGTATATCTATAAGTGAATAATTTTGTTTTGTTCTCTACCAGACTTGTGGGATAGTCTTGTTGTTGCAATAGGTAGCAATACAACTACCTTGAATTTTGATGAAATAGTCTCATCCTTGTTGTTAGAGGAGATGAGACGGAAAAATATGGAGATCCATAGTGAAGATGCCTTGTCTGTGAGAGGACGGTCCCATAATAGAAACAAAAATAATTCCTCAAGTGGGAGATCTAAATCTAGAGGAAGATCTAAATCTCCAGAAAAAACTATAAAGGTATGTTGGAAATGTGGAAAAAAAGAGCACTACAAAAAGGATTGTAGATACAAAACTCCTAAGAAATGAAAGGAATCTGATGATGCTCCTTCTGTAGAGGCGAAAACCACTTGAGACGGATGTGGGGATGTTTACCTGGCTCCTTCTTCAAGTATAAAAGTAGATCATGAGGCATGGTTGATCGAATTTGGTGTATCCTTTCACTTTGCTCCCCATAGGGAGTGGTTCTTGTTAGTCAATTTAGTGTGTCCTAAATTGCTACATTAATTATCAATCCGGGAGTCGTAAATTGATGAAGTGTGGCTCGCTATATGTGCAAGACAACCTCTTTCTTACTTTTTGTTGTTTTCAATTTTTATTTTGTTTTGGGGTTTTATCTTTGTTTATCTCATAATGTGAATGGAAATCCTATCCCTGAGTTCTAAGAATACTCTAGAAGGCAAGTATGGATATATATTTTAAGGCAATTATGTCCTCTATAATGATTTCTAGAACTTAACACTTCAGAAGGTCTTAAAACACACTAGTAATGAAATTAGTACTTGAACAAGAATGGAAATGTGCTACTATTCAAATCAAACAAATAATGAACTTCTAATCATGAAATCACTAACTCTACTGCTTATCTAAATACAGAAAAATAAGTTAAGCTACTGCACTCAAACAAATCAAAAACTGCAAACTGATAAAAGTAAAATCAATTCACTTCATTTACAGTCTGATAGCTCGCCAAGTAGTCTTTTCTGGGTTAAGCTATGGCTTTAGGAGATAACATCAATAATATGAGGAATTGATATCTAATTACAGAAAAGTAAAACTAAAATCAAATCACATCATTCATAGTTCGATAGCGCACCAAGTAGTCTTTTCGGGGTTAAGCTATGGCTTTAGGAGATAACGTCAATGATATGAGAAATTTGATATCTAATTGCAGAAAGGTAAAACTAAAATCAAATCACATCATTCATAGTCCAATAGCTCGCAAAATATTCTTTTTGGGGTTAAGCTATGACTTTAGGAGATAACGTCAATGATATGAGCAATTTGATATCTAAACTAACTGACAAAGCAAGTGAATAAGACTGAAATCAAAGCACAACTAAAATTGAAAAGCTAAGAAAAGAAAAGTCAGCAGAGAGATTAATCTCATGTCACTAGTTATTGTAAAAATTGTATGAAAATGCTTGGGCCTAGCCTATCCTGAAACACACACTGATCAGTGTTAGCAACAATATACAAAGCTTGAAAAATCATGTACAGGAATGAAATGTTAATATCATAACTAATGAAATATACACAGGTGGATAACTATGAAATATGTGCAATGGAAATAAGGAAACGACACATAAAAACTTTATAGAAAGAAGGAAACAAAACATCAGCGAGCAGGGGCCCTCTGCACGGCCTTGGTCAACACGCTATCAGTCTAGAATTACGCTCACACAGTCATATTAAACAGAGTTTGGTTATATGCAAAACAGAGGGAGAATCCTCTCGTTACAACAGCGAGACCAGTTCACGGCGCAGTACAATGACTAACAATAAAACAACATCAAAATTAACTAGTTCTATGCATTTGGAAACGCGTTATTTATAAGAGAAATTTTATAACTGTTTTCCTATGAAACATCTTCAACTGAGGACACGTAAAAGGACAACATCCGTAAGCTTAGTATAATGGTTGCCAAGATCATTCAATCTATCAAAAGTGGTTGTTGGATTCGCATCGTGGGGGCAGTCTACAGCTGTCAAAATGAACCCATGGCTCTAGGAATGGTTCCAGATCCTTCACGTGTTTGAAAATAGAGTCCTACTTTCCATAGAACTCTTCGCTTGACCACAATTTGACCAAGGGATTCCTCTGCGAATTTGGCTGAACCAATAGGACCTTATCCATGTCTAGGTCATTCCTAACTTACCCATGTGCCTCGTTTTTCTTGATGACACAACAACCTAGAGATCAATAAAACCAACTGCGGAAAGTTGAATCAGCTGTGGAAAGTGGCTACATTCTACAGCTAATGAGAAAAATCTAAGTCAAACATCAAACACAAAAACATAGTTAAAAAACCACTTAAATGCTCTTTTAGAATCAATATGTAATGATATTTGATAGCTTATGAGGTACTAGCGAGGGGAAAATGTCTAGGAAAGTGTGTAGGAGAGATGTAATTTCAGGACTCAACATACCCCCACTGTGAAGGTGTTGCATGTCCCCATGCAACCAAAACTTTGACCGTCCTCCCTTCAGTTCATGTGTTTTGAGATCTATGCTAACACATCCAGTCTTCTTCTCTTCTTTCTTGGCACCACTGTCATCCTAGGCTTTCTCATGAGGCACTTGAATTTGAGGTTGATAAGAGCTCTGCTCAACCTCCTACTCTTTTTCTTCAATTTCCTATTCTTCTTCTGCCATAGCCTAAGATGCAACATAGTGTTGTCATGAATAATTTTATCCAACCTGCTTTGTTCCTTCAATGTTTCATTTTCTCTTTTGATGTGTCTATTTAAGACCTCCAGTTCTAGAACTTCATGTTTTAGTGATTGGATTAAATCTTCCTGTGCTGCATTAGGCTGGGTAGATGAAGTGCCTGGATCTATGGGAGTCTTCTACAACGACTCAATATAAGCATACATGTCTTGTTGGTTTGGGTCTATCTCAGGTGTAGTCTTTCTTGGGCTGACCCCAAAATTTCGCTGAGAAGGATTGATCTCAAAATCTGGCTGAGAAATAGGAGTATTGTGTGGGCTACGGCCAGGAGGGATTGCTAAAGGCTGTTCCAATGTTTCCCCTCCTAAATCAATGAAGTGGGGCCCTTTAGTTTGTACTTTCCTCAATTTCCCTTTAAGTCTAGAGCTCCTCCTTAAATTTTGTGAGCTAGTGTTTTCTTTCTCCACACTCTGTTTTTCTTTTCCTTTCCTCTTTGCTACAACTGATTGTTCTTGAAGATAAACTAGTCTTTCAAAAAGTATTTGGTGGTCCTCTTCTGAGGAAGGTTCTAGGGTTTGATAGACAACTTCAATGTTTCTTTTCCCCTTTAATTTTCTTTGCTTCCTATCCTCAGTTCTTTCCTTCCTACTTTCAGACAACTTCTCTTCTTGATTAATTTATTTAGCTATATTAGTAGGAGTCTCTTTAATTCTCACACTTGTTTTCTTTCTCCTACTTTTCCTTGTTGAGCTGCTCTCTGGTGTTTCAGGTGGATCTTGAAAGAAGTTTCTAACCAAAAACTGTTCCCAGGTGTCCTTCTTTTCCTTCAACTGTTTTTCAATCAAAATTTTCACAAGGCCATGATGGTATAGGTGGTGTTCTATGTTCTCCAGATTCTTTTGGACAATTATGGACATCCTTTTCAGGCTATTCAATAAAAAGTAAGGCAAATTAATGGTTTGATTTTCTAGAAAATTCATCCGTAACGGGGTTTGGTACATATAAATGGACCCAAATCGTCCGTCACATGTAATAAACTTCTGGATTATCAATAATAAATTGGCCCACCTTTCTTCTAAAGCAAAGACAGGGATTCCACGTTTGAAAATGGTTATATCCATACCTAGATTGTGTAGGATAACCCTCCAGGCCCTCTCATCGAAGCTTTTGTTTTTGAACCACCGTTCCCCCTCCTGTGGGAGTTCCGTTGCGGATACAATAGATGCCTTTGCGACAGAAAATTTAAGGTCTCCAACCTCAACTTCCACGCCATTTAACGCCCTCTCGTCGTAACTTCTTTATTGTAACCTCTAAATTTTTGGATTAACTGTAGCCATCGTGCCTTCCTTAGTATGCTTTTCAATCGCAGATACCCCTCCATGAATTTGGGCCCTTCCAGTTTTGCTCTTAACAATAGACCCATTCCTTCCTCCTACCTTAAAATATGTCTATGTGAGTAATGGATTGACGAAGGTGAAACGACTGTGTTAGCGGGGAATGGAAAAGGTTTATGGAGAAAAACCAGAAGTCGTAAACGAAAGAGTAGAAATAGGTAATGAAAATGAGATCATGAAGATGAAAACATGCCAGAAATGACAAACGGAATAGTATGGGAATAGAGTGAACTCGACTTTTGAGATAGAAGGCTGCAGAATAGGCATCAGTATGTTTTCAAAATGGCTGCAGATTTGTGCGGCGGGGAAGAGCCGTGATCAAATAGAATACGTCCTCATAATTACCCGGTTCGGCAGGTGGAATGCCAATGTACCAATAAACACGAGTTAAATTCGGAGGTTGATCATGAGGCCATTTAAAAATTAATGCAAGGTTCGTGGAGGAATCATGTAAAGGTCATGGAGCAGTTATGGAAGCTATCAAGGAAAATCATTGCATATAATGGAGCCGGTGGTTCATAACTATATAAAATTATGCTTTAAAATGCTATTTGAAATAAACTTTGCTCATACCTTAGAATTTTACCACTTCCGTCCATTGACCTTTGATTGGCTGCTTCCTGTTGATGCTTTTAGGTGCTTTATATCTTCAAAATATTTCTTTTGTCATACCTGCATTTGGTTCTTATTATTATTTGGCTAAAATCTGACTGTCAGTGCTGAATGACAGAGTGTTAGCTGCGGAATCAGTTTGTAGCTGCGGAAACTGACACAGTGAACACATGATTGAATGGAGATGAATGGAAATGAATGATGACTAAGTGGATGATATATGAAAACTGGTCATAAAAGGAATTTTATTGGTGGAATGAGATGGTGGAATGAGATGATGAAATGAAATGAAGTGAAGTGAAATGAGGTGAAATGAAGTGAAATGACATGAAACTATGAATAAAATGAGGAAAGATTTTTT
>APFE031207121.1:21484-108476 GCA_000404065.3 Pinus taeda | reverse complement strand
GGAAATGTTCTAACCCTTCCACCTTGCAACTTCAACTTTACTTTTCCGCGACAAACGATTTTAGCCTTCCTGTCATCCCCCAAGAAGACATCACCACCATTGTATTTCTCATACTCGCAGAACCACTCTCTATGGGGAGTGAAGTGAAAAAATGCACCTTAGTCAATCAACCATGCCTCATAATCTACATGTGTACTTGAAGAATCCAAGTACACATCCCCACCTTCATCTAAGGTGGTTTTCGCCTCTGCAGAAGGAGCATCATCAGATCCCTTTCCTTTGTCAAGAGCTTTAGATTTACAGTCCCTTTTGTAGTGCCCTTCCTTTCCGCATTTCCAGCACAGCACCTTTACAAGTTTTCCTCGAGATTTAGATCTCCCTCTAGATTTAGATCTCCCACTCGATGACTTATTTTTGTTTCTGTTCTGGGGTTGTCCTCGTACAAACAAGGCATCACCATTCTAGGTCTCCATATTTTTCCGTCGCATCTCCTCCGTCAGCAAGGATGAGAATATTTCATCAAATTGCAAGGCAAATGCATTGCTACCTATTGCAATAACCAGACTATCCCACGAATCTGGTAGAGAACACAACAAACAAATGCACTTATCTTCATTTGAAATTTTATTATCAACAAAGAATAATTGACTTACCATAGTATTAAATGCATTCAGATGCTCTGTCACCGAGTCTCCATCTTTCATTCTCAGGTTATACATCTTTTTCCGTAGGAACAGTTTATTCACCAAAGACTTAGATTGGTACAAAGTCCCTAACTTGTCCCACAAAGCCTTCGTCGTAGCTTCCCCTAATACATTCAACAATACTAAATCTAAGACACACAATCATATTGTGCTCTTTGCCTTCCAATCCAACTTCTTCCATTCTTCATCAGACACTTATGTTGGTTTAGTACCTGGATCTACCACGATCCACTGATCTTTATCCACCAACAGATCCTCCATCTTGAGTTTCCATAACTCAAAACTCTGACCATTAAATTTATCGATCTCTACCCTTCCACTGCTCGCCATCTTCTTTCACCACCAGAATCGATCCCACAGATCTCCCACTGAACAGGGTCTACCACAGGCTCGAGCGAAACCCCTCAGCAACCAAGGCGTCCCTCTGAAGCCAAAACAGATCTGATACCAAATGTAGGTTTTAACCCCGTATAGAAATTACCTGCATGCGAATTCTAACAATAGAAAATAAACAATGCGAGAGCATAACACATAAAACACATACACAGAGATTTTCCCCTCGATCCCAAAACGGAGACTACCATATTGACTTTTCATTATGTTCCTTTCAATGTTACAATACATATTTATACATGTCGAAGCATCCAATACCATGGACCGAAAACCATCGCATTCAAAACCATATGCAAAAACATACACAAAACCATACATAGGTCCGCCCAACCTAATATAGGGTCCCAAAAAAAATTCCCTGGGGTGTTGCATTGAATCCCGTAGAGGGGGCTACCCGCCACGTCAAACCCCCTATGACCCCCCGCCCCGGTTGCGCAATCGTAGAGGGGGGCTACCCGCCACGTCAAACCCCCTATGACCCCCCGCCACGGTTGCGCAATCGGCGCAACGAGGGAGGGGGGGCTCTGCTCCCCCTCTAACCCCCCGGTTAACTACGTGGGCTAGTCATGGAAAGAATATAACACAACCCAACATTTTGGATTGACAAATGTTGGAGAAACTTTTCAAAGGGCCATGGATTATGCTTTTAAGGGTCTAATTGGGAAATTTATTGAGATTTATCAAGATGATTTAACTGTTTTTTCTAAAAATGGAATTTCCCATATAGGCCATCTAAGGAAAAAAACTTATAGGTGTAGAGACTATGGAATATCCTTAAATCCTGCTAAATCTATTTGGAAGTTGCTTGGTCACATCATTTCAAAGGATGGAACCAAGATTGACCCTGAGAGAGTTGAGGCCATTCAAATGATTCATTTGCCTCACAATACTAAAAACCTTCAATCCTTCTTAGGAAAGATCAATTTTCTTTGAAGGTTCATTCCAAATTACGTTAAAATTGCTAAATCCATTCAGGCCCTTTTAAAGAAATATGTTAAGTTTGTTTGGGAAAAGGAAGGTAGAAAAGGTTTTCAGGAAATTAAGGACTCTATTGTAAAAGCACATGTTCTAGTGAGCCCTGATTATTCAAAAAAGTTTTTGATTTTTTCTTTTGCATATGAAGATACCATTGTTGGAGTGTTGCTTCAAAAGAATAATGAAGGGCATGAGCAACCTATTGCTTTTATGGGTAGGTCCCTTCAAGGGTCTGAGTTTACATATAGCACCATGGAAAAGTAGGCTCATGCCTTAATCAAGTTTCTTAAGAAATTTAGAGTTTATGTGGGATATTATAGAATAATTGCATTTGTCCCCCACTCTGTTGTGAAAAATATTTTAACTCAAGTTGATTGCTTAGGAACTAGAGCTAGGTGGGTCTCAAAGATTCAAGAATATGGTTTAGATATTAGACTTACCAAGCTAGTGAAGGGCCAAGGGTTGGCCCAGATCTTGACTGAGGGGAATGAGAAAGCGTTAGGAATGACTTGCCAAAATGATTTGGAATCAACTTCATCGGATCTTCAAATATTGAGCCAAGTTGAATGGTATAAAGGCATTATTTACTACTTGCAAAATTTGTCATGTCCTAACCATTTACTGGCCATAAAAGAAGAGCATTAAGGCTTAAAGCAACTAAATATTGCATTATGAAGAATGGTCTGGGTTGGAGAAATCCAGAGGGGCTGATACTTAGATGTGTTGATGAACTTGAAGCCAAAAAGCTTCTTACTGAGTTTCACTCAGGATTTTGTGGAGGACATTACGCTGTTAACACTACTACCCACAAAATCTTGAGAGCTGGTTATTTTTGGCCTTCTATTTTTGTTGATGTGGACAAGTATGTTAGAGTTTGCCAAGCTTGTCAACTCTTCACTGGGAAGCAAAAATTAGCTTCTTTGCCTCTTCGACCTATGGTCGTAGACGCTCCCTTTCAACATTGGGGGCTTTATTTTATAGGAAATTTGATAAAAATTCAAGTAATTGCTACTCATGGATTTTAACCGCTACTGATTATTTTCTAAATGGGTAGAAGCCATCCCTACAAAACACGCCACCGACAAAGTAGTGATGGACTTTCTTGAAGATAAGATTATCACTTGTTTTGGTGTCCCCACCAAGATTACAACTGACAATGTCAAAGCTTTTACCTCTATTAAATTCTCATCATTTTTCTTAAAGTATGGTATTGTTTTATCCGATTCATCAAGCTACTATCCTCAGAGTAATGGCCTAGTTGAGTCTAGTAATAAAAAATTGATAACCATAATCATGAAGATAGTAGGGGATAACAAACGAGCATGGGATAGTAAAATTAAATATGTTGTATGTGCTGATAAGATTACAAAAAATAGTTCAACGAGAAAGAGTGCCTTTGAATTAGTTTATGGCTTGGATGTTACCCTTTCCATGCACTTGAGACTACCAGCTTACCAATTGCTACAAAGTTTTGCATCTGATAAAGATGTTGTGCAACATAGGGTTGACCAAATTGTAGAATTGGATGAAACTAGGTGAAGAGCCTTTGAAAATTGGTGTAAAAATCAATCTAAGGTGAAAAGAAATTTTGACAAATCATCTAGTAGTAAAAGTTTTTCTAAGGTGATATGGTTTTGCTATGGGATCGCAGGAATGAAAAGTCAAGTAATCACGGTACGTTTAAAATTTTGTGGCTTGGACCATACATTATCAGAGAAGCAGCGGGATAGAATTCCTACCATTTGAGCACCTTGGATGGAAAGTCATTGGAGTTACCCATAAATGGCCAACTACTCAAGTTGTTCTACAAAGTGGATATCTTATGCCACAGGGCATCTTTTTGTACCATATTTCTAGCCTTATCCCTTGTCATTTTGGTTAAGTAGTTTTATTTCATTAATAAATTGTCATTTATGCTCTTAGAATAAATTTCCATTTCTTCATTTTCTGTACTTGATTTGATCTGATGATATTTTGAATGGATACCACTGATATATGTCTTTTTTCGATGGACGCAAATTCCAATTTCTTGCACATTATCACTTCATATTTAACATGCATCCCCATGTGGAGCCAAATGTTGACCACTGGAGTGGCACCTGAGGATTATTTGAAGACTACATGCCCAAGGATGTACCAAAGGATGTTTGTACCATCAGTCATCATCATATTACCAGAGTTTCTAAACTCTACTTCTTCTTCTTATCAATTTCTGTTGTACCCAGATTCCACAAACCTTGCGGGGAATTGTAATAAGTAATGCTAGTATGATGAATTTTGAGTCATGTAACAGGTCTGGGTAGCATGGGACCTTACCATCAAGTGAGTATTACTCTAGGAGGTTTTTTTTACTCGGATAATTATCATCTCACTATCGGGACTTAATAATTAATTTAGTTTTTTCCTCCAAATATACCCCAAAGCTAGAGTACAACTTGATGGTGAGGCCTTGGGTGAGGCCTTGTGTCTACAGTCATTGTATATTACCACAATAGATCACTCGTAAAATTTCGTGGAATATCGTTAGGTCTAGAGGGTCATTTTTTAATTTCTAAAATTGCTCCCAAGGCAAAAGTTGCAATAAAAATTGTATATGAAATGTAATAAGTGGTCTAGAGAAGTTGTATGGGGTATGAGTAATAAAAATTATACCTCTCACCCTCAACTTTCTACTAAGACACTTTGAGGGGTTCAAATGTGTTCTAGACCCTCAAAACCCACTTTTCTTAAGTTTAATGGAAAAAGTGGCAATAAATTAAGTCAACAATTAAATAAATAGAAAAAAATAAATATCCACACATGCTAAATGATGTGGAAATGAAGTGGAAAATCATGGAAGAGTTAAAGTAAAGTCCCAAGGTGATGTTGACTCCTAAAATCAAGGAAAGGACATGTGCTCAAGGAAATCAAATTTCTTGACATAAATGAAACAGCGTTTGACTGGGAAATTCGAATTTGTGGAATTAATGCACATTTGGGAGGATTTGGGAGATTTTTGTGGGAACTTGTCTCCACATTAGTTCCCACCCATATACACTTCTCATTTCATCATGGAGGAGTTAGGTCAACGATTAAATAAATAGAAAAAAAAATAAATATGCACACATGCTAAATGATGTGGAAATAAGGTGAAAAATCATGGAGTTAAAATGAAGTCCCAAGGTGATGTGGACTCCTAAAATCAAAAAAAGGACATGTGCTCAAGCAAATCAAATTTCTTGACATAAATGAAACAACTTTTGACTAGGAAATTCGAATTTGTGGAATTAATGCACATTTGGGAGGATTTGGGAGATTTTTGTGGGAACTTGTCTCCACAATGGTTCCCAACCATATACACTTCTCGTTTCATCATGGAATTTGATTTTGCCTAAGGGATTCTTGATGCCACTCGAGAAATTCGAATTTGCATGAAGGTGTTTTGGGATTGTCACCATTTGTCTTGGGATTGGCTCCCAAACTTCTACAGAGCTTTGTTCTCTCACTATGTAATGTGGAATACAAGCTATTGTGCTTAAGGATACTTCGTTGGATTGTACACTTTTCGCAAATTAATACAAAAGACTTTGGGGTTACATTTGAGGTGTTCTTCTCGTTGGGTATGGTAACTTCTCAATCTTCTTGCTCTTATATTTCTACTTGTTTCATTTCGTTATTATTTCCATTATGCTTCTCAAGTTATGTTGATATGTGCTTATCTCACATTAGCATAAGAATTATTTACTTGCTCTAGATAGAGAAATGTTTTAGCTGATGTCAAATAGGAAATGAGAGTTTCTATACTATTTAGCTTAGCCTTTATAGATTATGTTGTATACATACATTTGTAATTTTCTATTGAGTAATTTCACAGCTAACACTTAGTTTGTTTTGCAGCCCTCTCTAACTTCTTTTTTGTGACAGCTTGTGGGATTTATCATTTGAAACTATTAACAAGTTGTGCGCATGGTCTCTCAATTCAAGACTAACTTTCTCTCTTGGCTGTGGGCATTCGAGGCTCTCTTTGGCAAGACCGAGTTCCATTTTGGGGTTGCATTTCTCTCTCTTGGTCGAGGGTTTAAGGAGACCTAGCCTCTCTTGCTTTGGTGCAAATTCCTCCTTTTCTTAAAACTATTTTTTCTTTCTAAAGTGGCCCTTTCAAATTTCAGATTTCAAGGCCTCATTTACAGCAGTAGCTCATCAAGGAAAAGTCTATGGTTAAAGGCTTCATTGTAAAATATTTTTCCTTGAGCTTGGATTCATGAGCCCATGCCTCTCATAATTTAATTCATAAAATTTCCCAGTTTTTTTGGAGCATGGGTTTTACCCATTAGCATCCCTATCTCTCCACTTTGGGAGAAAACTTGTGGTTGGTTTGATTTGTTGATTTTAGCTTCTCTTCTCACTTACATGCATGCTTTAATTTGCTAATTAACACAACCATGCATCTCACTTAATTTGCTAAAGCTCACTACAATTTGCTTGCACCATTTACATTTATTGCTACAAGTTCAGATGCTACATATCCATTTTATAGCGATTTATTTTCATGCAAGCATTTATTTAACTTGATACATTTAGCTTGAAGCTTTGTCTAAAGTTCACTTATGCTTCATCATTGTGCAACAATTATACATCTTGAGTTTTGATGCATTTGATATTTGAGCAAATTCACTTTCTAAAGCAATTATCTATTTCATGTCATGATAATCTCTCAGGTTAAAGTTTCTTTTTCTTTTTCTTTTTTTGCAAAGTTATTTTGAGTAAAATCTTGAGTTTATTTTTCACAAGCATTGCCATTTATTTTACATGTAAATAAATTGCTCATAAGCTTCAAGTTTGCTTTTGGTGGATTATTAGTTCATCATAAGTCAAAGCCTATACTTTCATATCACAATTTTGCACGTTATAAAACTTATGCAATCTTGTGTTTAAGTGTCTCTACCTTTTACATAGCACTTACAAATTTATTTGCATGTCATAGTAGGCATCTTAACTTAGTTGCACATTTAAAATCAACCTCCAAGCATAAGCTTGGTTATAGAAATCATAGAGAAAAAAGACTTTCTTGGAAAGTTCTTCCATTTGGTACAAAGTAAGTTAAAAGCATTGTGACTCTGCAGTTATGAAAGTGGTTTGTCCCCTTAGAGGAATGAAGGCACACATTGGCTCATAAGGTTCAAGGGTGAGTATCGTTAATAACTTAATGACAGCTTTGTACTCTCGCCCCCTCTTTCTTATAGTCACCCCAATTTTTACCCTTTGGTAAGAGCTCAAGAGAAAGACTTCTCACCTAGATTAGGCATTTTAAATTAAAAATTAACCAAGATAATTTCATTCAAATCTAGTATAGGTGCATTTCATTCTAATACATCTCATGGTTTTACTTGCAATTGGTCATTTTACTTGTCATTGTTGAATTGAATACTTAGTTTTTGCAAACATTGTTTCATCTATATTTTTGCAAGTAGAATACTAATTGTTTTCCTTTTGCAAGATATCCTTGTATGCTTTGATTTAGCAATTATCATATATATCTGAAAGCATCATTATATCTTGTATTGATTATTCTATTGTGCTAACATTTTCTCGTTTTGCTTTTAGGAATACTTGTGCTTTTATTTGAAAGCATTCCATTTCTATTAAGCAAATATCTTTCATTTTTTGAGCAATACTTTGAAAGGCACTGGTTTTCCATATGCTTATGCTTATCTCATGTGTTGATGGTTGTTAATGGTTAATTCATTTCATATCGCTCACATCAAATTTGCTTGCAATCTTAAGAAAGTAATCCACTTCACTTTAACATTCTCCTCGAAACCTCACAACTTTAACTTAGTTTTCCTTTAGGGACCATCCCCCATAGCTAGCCTAAGAGATAGCTTAAACAGAGAAAGTTGGGAATAGGTGACAGCCCCTTCTCTTAGTTCCTTGCCACCAAAAGTAATTTCAATCGTCGCCTCTAACACTAACCCTCAACAAAATAATGCAACTACTCATCTTCCATTCAAGGATGACCGACATATAAGAAGGAAAAAAGCTTCCTATGGATAAAATATATATTTTTATGCATTGTAACAAATGACAAGGGAATACAACACTTAGCAATGGTCACAACACTTCTTCCTCTTCATTATATTTGTTGTGAGATCCATTACATGATCCAACCAATGTAAGGCAATGTTGTGTGCTAACTTCAATAGAGATGAACATAATCATTTACATTATGATTATTACTTCCAAGAAGTTCAGTCATCATTTTAAAAAGAGGTATGCTTGCAATCCTTTTAATAGTTGCAATTCATGAATTGGTGTCATGCATTTTCATCTCACCCTTCGCTTACATCAAATCACAACAAGATTCAACACTAAGGGAATCTTTGAACACTTAATACATCAAAAACTCATTACTAAAACACACGACATCAAATAAATGATTACCGTGACATGTCCAATGAATCATTCAAACTTGAGTCTTGAAGTCACTCCTCTACTCTCCTTGAATCCTGTCATGCTAACTTTCAACAAAAATAACTCAACTATTCATCTTCCATTCAAGGATGACCAAAATATAGCAAGGAAAAATTCTCCCTATAGATGAAATATCTATTTTTTGTGCATTGTAAAAAATGACAAAGCAATACAACACTTATCAATGGCTACAACACCATTCCTCTTCATTATATTTGTTGTGAGATCCATTTCATGAATCAACCAGCGTAAGGCAATGCTACATGCTAACTTTATTATAGACAATCATTTACATCATGAATATTTAATTCCAAGAAGGTTGATCATCATGTTAAAATTAGCTATGGTTGCAATCCTTTTAATAGTTGCGATTCATGAATTGGTGTCGTGCCTCTTCATCTCACCCTTCGCTTCCATCAAATCACAAGGAGATCCAACACTTAGGGAGGATCTCTCAAGCAACCTTCAACAATGAGAACCCATTCACCCTCCTTTCAAGGAGAGCTATTTTATAGAAGAGAAAATTTTTTACTAAAAATGAAACATTTTCCTTTTATGCATCTTAAAAAAAAAGGTCAGGAATGGAACATATATATATATATATAATAGTCATTACAAGACAACATATGTTAATTAGTATATTTATTTTGTGAACTATTACTTTGATCAACCAACCAACTCCACCTCACCACTCCTAGTTTCCCCAAGGTTATGAGAGTTACTACAATCTTGGCAAGGTACAAAAATATAAATTATTTATATAACAATCATTTACTTCTGTAGTTTATGACATCATGGTATAATCAAGCATACTCACTATCTTTCTAATAGCTCCCTTAAGGTCTTACATGAGAATTTGCCATCACTTTATTGCATAATGTTCACATTAAAAATTATCATAAATCTTTAGGGGTCAAGACTAGGGTTCCATTGAACTTTTACCAGTAAGTTATGTAACTTTCACATTTCCAATCCAAAATTTGAGTTTAATTCCTCAGTAGCACCAAATCAAACATATAATCAAAGGTAATATATATGTTTCCTTAACAATGAAATGTGGAACACATCAAGCACTCTATCCCTTAGAATTAACTATATAAAGTCATTCCAAAATCTACATTGATCTACAAAATCCTCAACAACTATTTCTTGTACTCGCAATGGCCAAAACATGGCTTCATCTTATCTCAAACAAATACATCATTGCCAACTTTGAATTCCCTATTAACTCCCTTCATATTAGCATAGCTCTTATGCTTATCAAAGCAAGGAAGCCTCGTTCCTAATAAACTTGTAAATCTATTTTTAAACATATTCAAGAGTTTCAATGACATTATGTTGTTTCAAAGTCCTTACATGGTCAATCCCTATATTATCTCCCTACCCCATCGTCACCGCGTCAAAACACGACAACAATTGGGCTACAACAAGCAAAAATAAACATTAAAAGAAAATGGATATATACACACAACTTTGTTGAGCTTTGTAGCTCATTCTAGTCTTGTGTCTTGATTAGAAGGACCTTGATTTGCCTCGTTAGGAGCTTCCATTACACATACCGAGTGTGCAAGCGAGTTGCACAAATGTTGATGTGTTGTGCATGTAAGGCAAGCTAAATTTATAACTTGTACTTGAGTTAAAGTAGAGAAAGATAAAGATAAGATAGTTAACTAAATTAATGTCACTCATCTTCAGTGAACTTGACGAGCTAATTTTGGTTGTCAATCTTAGCTTAGGAAAGTTAAGAATTGATCTAAATATGAGGTGCTAAGACACAACAATAGCACAAGATAGAGAGAGGCTTCTCAGTGAACGTGTGCTAGGTCAGAGAGGGTGTAGTGAGGTCAGTGATCAGTATTGTATTTTCTAAGTTGGGCTATCCTTGATATGGGAGCCCAAGTAAGTTATGTGACTAATTTATTAATGAAGAATCAGTGATTGGGCAAAAATTTGCTTATGTGTATGCGATTTAAATCGAGTAATTTTGCTTTTGCTATATTTTTTGTGTTTGGAATATGGCCATGTATTCATTCAGTAATTAATTGATGGGAACCGAATACCAAGTGTTGGGTTTAGGAAAGTCTAACATGGTATCAAAGTCGAAACTCTGTATCGATCTCGTAATTACATGTGTCAAGTTCATATCAAATCGCCTAAACCAAGTTGAATGGGATCATACAAACAAAACAAAACAAATTATAAAGGAGGTAAGATTTGTTTTCAAGCCGAGTGTAAAAAATTTACAAGCGGAATTTTTTCTGAGTCGAAAAAAAAATAAAAGGATTCATAAAAAACGTAAAAAGAGAAAAGGAAAAGAAGGCCCTTTTTGAAGAAAATAATAATCATAATAAAGAAGGTGTGAGGCCCATGGGCGTGGGTGGCCAACAGCCCACCACCTGCCAACAACATCCATCAAGGCAATCTTGGTCAAGCAGTCGTCCAGCCACCATAGCCAGACTGCAGACCAGCTGAGCAGGGCAGCACCACAGCAGGGGTGGTCGTTCACGGCGGACAACAACACACAAGGGTCCAAGCACAACCGAGTAGGGCGGCGTAGTTTGAAGGTTGAGGGAGGGCCAACGAGCCACAAAAAAAAAACAAAAAAAAAATGCAACAGAGTCAAGACAACACAAGGCAGTTGCGTAGGGTTTGGAGGCGAGAACGGATTAGCATGACAAAGCACAAACGGACGAGGGCCGAACCAAATTGGATCACCTGCAAAATTGTCAGAGTTACCAAGAGACATTGGGACGCAAATCCATAGACAAGGTCGAATTGCCACCGATAGCAGTCGGCAACCAAAGTTAACCAATCGTGAAGTAGCAGAGGCGTGAGCAGACTACAGAACGTTGCGAGGACAGATAGCAATGATCACAGTCACTAGTTGGAGATAGTTGCCAACATAGCAAGCTAGTTTAAGAATGACATCAAGGCTTGTAAAGGAGAAGGAAAAAACTACAATACTTCTGAAGTATTCGAGCAACAAGCAGTAGGCTTGGACAACGGGCAGCTGTTCCAACCAACGGGCTATGTAGCATGCAGAAAGTGAAAAAGTTAATTATTGGTCAAGTTGACAGAGATTGCTACTGGGCAACATTACGAGGATAGGTTAGATAGGGCAGGAAAGTTTAGCCCATAGAAGGAGCACATTATTTAGTTATTTGGAAGCAAGAGTTGTGGGACATCGTGGAAAACACTGTCCCGATTCTTGCAGATCCTACTCAGTTGCATTTAATAATATAAACGTGGATGCAAAGAGAGTAATCCTGGACTCCATTAGAGACCATGTCATACTGCATGTGACAGGGAAGAAGTATGCTTATGAGATGTGGGCATCCTTAACCAAGTTGTACGAGAGTACAAACCAAAATAGGAAGATGGTGTTGAAGGAGAAACTGAGAAACGCTAAGATGTTTGAAATTGACACAATTGCATCATACCTAACAAGAATCACTCGTATTAGAGATGATCTGACAAAAGTGGGGGATATTCTTGACAGTGAAAAGTTGGTCAAATCAGCGTTGAGTGGCATTCCTTCAAAGTGGGATGCCTTTGTTGATGGGATCGTCACACGGGAGAATCTGCCCAATTGGGATAGAATGTGGGATGACTTCGTACAAGAGAAGATGAGGAGACGTTCCAAAACTGCGAGCCAACATGGTGGGAAGGTTGATGAGGAGAATTTTGCTCTTACTGGAAAGGGAAACGATAAAGTAAAGGGAAGTGGGAAATCTACTTCCATGAAGGACATGAGCAAAGTGCAGTACTTTGCATGTCACAAGATTGGTCACTATGCGATCCAGTGTCCATACAAGAAGAAGCAGGAGGAGGAGGATTCGATTGCTTCATCAACATCAACTGAGATTGATGACTTTAGGGAGAAATTCGAGAAGGAATTTTATCTAGTTGCATGTGTTTCTGACGGTAGCATTGTTGTGTATGAGGACAGTGGGTTATGGCTAGTGGACAATAGAGTGTCAATTCATATGACGGGGAGGAGATAAGTGTTTCGTAGTGTTTTAGACAAGCTCAGATTGTAATGTTTTTAATGGAGCTAGCACCACGCATGCAGTGAGGGGGGTTGGATGTGTCAAATTCCAACTAGAGTCAGGAGGATTTCTAGAGGTGATAGAGATGATATTTGTTCCAAGGTTGATGGTACACATCTTCTCAGTATCAACCTTGGAGGATGTTGGATATAGAGTTTTGTTTTGAGATGGAATGGTGCTTCTATATTCAGAGGGAGAGACATTGGATACAGTTGTAGTGCTTGGCCTCAGACAAGGGCAACCAAACAGGTTGCTAGGACAACCTGTGGGTATATCCAAGGGGATCTTGGATACAAGATCAGTGTCAATTACTAAGAGGGAGCAGGTGGCAAGGAAGTGTGATTCTTCAGGTATTTCTAGGAGCCTCAACTGGTATGATATGACATCAAGAGCGTAATCCTAGGAGCATGGTTGGATGTGACAAGTTCTCAGCTCGGGTTTCAAACCAGGTAGCAAGACAAGCTTCAGTGTTAGAGGAAGCAACTACAAACACTGAGATGGGCTTGGAGACAAATTCAAGTGGAGAATGTTCTTCCAGAAGTACCTCCCTCGTTAAGAGGGAGTGTTGAGCTTTGTAGCTCAAAAGGTACTTCTAGTCTTGTGTCTTGACTAGAAGGACCTTGATTTGCCTCGTTAGGAGCTTGCATTCAACATGCAGAATGTGCAAGTGAGTTAACTTTAACACAAGATCATCTTTAACACCTAAAAGAACAGACGGTCAACTTTAACAAGACTAAACACAACCAATTAAACATGGCTATTTTTGAAAACAAAAGGCAGTGAAATCAAATTAGTAGTAACTCTTATATATGGTAATAGTAAGAAAATATTTTGGTCCCTTCACCAGAAATCTTGAGAAAATTCCTTTAAAATTTTGCACTGGCTTCTCTATAGTTGATATAATTCATCCTTAAGAGCCATTAGATATAAAGACAAGTTCAATTCTCCTAGTCCTTGAATTAGGGAGGTCTAAGAGTTTTCCTATTTTTGAAGGGGATTAAAGGACTGTTTGAATAATTAACAAAGGTGGCCTAACCTTATAAAGGGGAGATATCATTTTAATTAGTTTCCCCTAGTACTTGAATTAGAGAGACCTAAAAGTATTCCTAATTTGGAAGGGGATTAAAGGGTTTTTGAATAATTAACAAAAATGACCTTACATTATAAAGGGGAGATATCACTTTAACAATTTTCAGATATGGGAATCTAGGCATCCAATTATTAGGTAGTAAAGTTATAGTCTAAAAAGCAATATAAATGCAGGAATACCCCTCAAGGCCCATTATCAGATTTTAGTTTATAATTGATAGTTTAACCATAACATGGCCCCCAAATCAATCAACCATCATATCATTGACCCCACCGAAGAAGTTACACGTGATCCAACGGCTTAATACCCTAGCATGGTGTCGCTCTTAACCTTGAAGTTGCATAGCAAAAACAAACCCCAAAAAGTTATGCATAGAATGATGTCAGTGTTCCAATAAATTTTAAAAGAAATGTACACAATTCTAACAATCATTCTACTTCGATAAGCTAACTTCAAGCTAGACATAGTAGTTATATCACACTTTGACAATATAAACAACGTCAATAACTAGATGTGTAATTACAACGCCTAAAGTCATATTTCCAAATACCACAATACTAGAACTTAGAAAATTCGATAACTAAAGTTCGCATGGGAAAATGAAGTATCAACCTATTTTGAGCCTAAACCTAACACCTCGCAACCATTTGTTGATATACAATTAAGGCAATAAAAGGGGATGACTAGCAAGGCGAAGTGTTCAAGAATCTATCAACCAATTCAACACAATGTCAATCAAGTGAGAAATGCAAGACTAGGAGGATATCTTATAATTGAAGTTTATCAACAATCTAATGTGTTACATCTTACAACTTGCTTAATGCAACCTACCTTAAATAAGCATTACAAATGCATTCAAGATTGAACAAATATTACACAAGACATTTAAAGAATCAACATTACTAGAGGCAAAACATAAAGCCTTCTTCGTTGAATTCTTATCATTCTATTTGGGATTTACAATATGAGGTTCGTATGCTAGGGTTTCCGCTGGTCACATGGAGCAAGCTTCTCTTGGTTCCTTCCTCCCCTGGTTGTCTAAGCCTAGCCCACCTTCTACTCTGTCAATGCCATTCTCCTCTGTCCACCCTAACCCTATTGTTGTTTTTTGAGCAACTTATAGCCCCCCTCTGCTCATATATTTAGAGACATTATGCCATTTGATATAGGGGAAGTTTTGTTGGATTATTCTATCATCCTCCCATACTCTCCAATTTTTGGAGCCCATGCAAAATATAACATGCATAGTGTATCTTCCCTGTTCCCCACATCTACCCTTGTCAGTGCTCCTCTGCATCATTTGGAGACTTTAATGGATCAATGGTAGGAGGTGTTTCTAAATGCCTCAATTTCACTAATGGAGAAGACAAGTGTAACCCGACACATTTATCTGGCGTGGAATTGGATCTAGTGCTCTTTTCCACAACCCCCCCCCCCAATGTTGTCACTCTTCCTCCCCCATTTCCCCCTTGCCTTCTGCAAATATCCTTGAGCATGCTCCAAAACGCCTAGCCCTGATCCAATCTAAAAATTCAAAAAGCATAAGGGTTACATCTTTGTCGATTTCCATGGTTGTTAGTCTGTGATGTCAGTTTGGAGGCCTTCCCTTGAATTTTAGGCAAAATCCTCATGGGTAGATTCAATGGAAAGGAAAGCATAGAAAATACTTTAATGAAGTGGATTGAGATCAATTAGGCCCTAATAGTGGGCTATTCTCCTCCTGGCCACCTTTTGGCTTCGAGCTGGATAGCCTTCGTTTTCAGGGTAGCAAGCGACAAAGAAAAGATATTGTTGTTACCCTAGAATTGGGGGCCTTCAGGGCTCATACTAAAGCCCCGGAGCCATAGATTTTGATGCCATAGAGTCTAGGCTATTCTTCTTAAGCTCCCCTTTGTCTTTTGATCTAAATAAATTATTGTCACCATGGGGGAAATATCAAATCTGTATCTCTAATTGGAAACAAACTAGGCAACAAAATTGAACCAAAGTTGGTAATGGATGCAAGTGGAAGTAGACATGAGGGAAGGCCTACTAGAGAAACCATCTAAAATTTGAGTCCATCAAAAACTAAATTATTGGGGCCGTCCATTTAGGTGCTTCATCTACAATGAGACAATCCACTAGCAGAGCCAGTGCAAAAAATTCAAGCAATCAACTAAAGGGTTTCAAAAAATCAGGAAGAAAACGACTAAGCAAGAAAGAAATGGCTCTGATACTCTGAAATCTCGACCAAGACCTTCTGCAGTAGTTCTCTTTGAAGTAGAGCCTCCAACACTCAAGGAATACCACCCAAGGACGATTGTCAACGCCGCCACTTCCTTTGGTAAGAACCCTTTTGATTTTTTAAGTCACCCTATTGTTGACTCTATTCATGACTTTGTAGCTCCTTCTATCAGTGTTTCCCTTCCTCCCATAGCAAGGGTGGATGCCCCCCCTCAACTTGTCACCCAAACGATTTCCACCCCCTCCCTCCACATTCATGATTCTATGCCCATTGAGAATCTTGAACCTCGTCATGCCTCCTCCACAAATGGCCCAAGAACATTAGGGCCCCTATGAGTTGACGATACTCAAAAGGATTTCCCAAATTAGGTCCGGCAGCACTTTCGCATAACTTCTTGAAGTTAAGTTCCATCAGAGTAGTCACGGACTTGCAATCCACCATACGAAATCCTTCAAGTAGCTTCACAACATATTTTCCTTGAGGAAGGAAAATCTCCCCTGGCTTTTGCCAAACCTCCAACCCTAAGAAGTAATGCATCAGTCCTAGGTCCTTCATATCAAATTCAGAAGCCAACTCCCTCTTACATTGATGAATAAGAGAGTCTGCACCTGTCAAAAAAAAGAGGTCATCCACATAAAGTACCAGAATGAGTGGTTTATCATTTTCAACCTTAAAGTAAAGGTTCGGATCAGCTTCACTTCTAGTGAATCCCGGCTTCATGAGAGAGCTATTGATCCGCTCATACCGAGCCCGGGGTGCTTGCTTCAATCCATAAAGAGTTTTCTTCAACTTGCATACATGAGATTCCCAATCATAAACTTCAAACCCCTCAGATTGTTCTACATAGACTTCCTCCTTAAGTGAACCACGCAAGCAGGCAGTCTTGACATCCATCTAATGAACATTCCATCCTTGCAAGGCAGCAAGGGCTATAATCGAACAGATGGTGGTGTAGCGGGCAACCAATGCAAATATCTCATCATAATCTACACCTTCCTTTTGAGAGAAGCCTCGAGCAACGAATTTGGCCTTGAACTTTTCAGCACTTTCATCAGCTCCATGCTTAATCTTCAAGAGCCATTTCGAGGTGACAATGGATTTGTCCTTAGATTTAGGGACCACATCCTAAACATCATTCTTCATAATTAACTCTACTCTTCGTTCATTGCATCCTTCCAAACTTGGTGTTTGGCAGCTTCTTTTAATGTGCAAGGCTCAGATTGAACAATGGTGCTCATAGCAGTTAGGTACCCTTGGTACCTATTTAGCTTCTTACTTTCACGAAATGTCCCCCTAGGTGCAACATGTCTCTCGACATCTTCAATAGTCTCCCTAAGCCATGAGGGTCTCCTCTTGGAGGAGGAAGGCTCATGAGGGAGTGGATCACTAGGATCCATAGGTTCATCAACATCAGTCATTGTTTCGTTCTCTTTTGGCACATGAAAATATAAGGGGCTTCCAAAAATTCTAAAATGAGAGACATCAGGTTTCTTACCAGTGAACAATTCTTCGAGAGTCTTGGAGTCCAATGCTCAATGAGGGCAGCAGTTTTGAACATGCACAACGGTATTTGAAGCTTCACCCCAAACTTCAGAAGGCCTTGATCATGAAGCATGGCACAGACAGCTTCTACAATAAAGCGATTCTTCCTTTTAGCCACACCATTCTACTTGGGAGTGTATGGCGTTGTAGTCTCCCTCTTAATGCCAACTTCTTTGCAATAATCTTTGAATTCATTGGATTCATACTCTGTCCCATTATCAGGCCTCAATATCTTGATTTTCTTCCCGGATTGATTTTCGATCAAAGCTTTGAAATGTCAAAACTCGGTGAACACTTCGTCCTTCTTCTTCAATAAGTAGATCCAGGTCTTGCGAGAATAATCATCCACAAAGGTGAGATAATATAAGTATCCTCCCAAGGAGTTTACGGGCATCATACTAGATATGTCGAAGTGGATCAATTGCAATATGTTTGTGGTCTTGCTATTACTTGAGGGGAATGGTCCCCTTGTAAGTTTTCCTTTGGCACATCCAAGACATACACCTTCATGCTCTACTTTGAATTCGGGGATACGTATCACCATCTGTCTCACATCGTGTAGGGCCTTATAATGAAGATGGGCGAACCTCTGGTGCCATAGTTCAGACTGTAGAGATGTGTCGCAAGACATGGCTCCCAATGGACTTCCTCCAACTTGATGCAAACTGTCAACCCTGAACCCAAGAGTAAAATCATCCTTGAAATTTCTTTTCCAAGCACATACCTTTCCATCGATAAAAGCCACCTTGAATCCTTTATCTTCCATTGCTAAAATGGACACCAGGTTCTTCTTGAGATCGAGTACATGTAGTACTTTTTGCAAATGAATAGTGTTACCTTGATTCAATTGAAGGGTAACATTCCCTACTCCCTTCACAGGATAGGTTGCATTGTCTCCAAGTGTTAAACACATACATGTCAGCAACAGAAGATGAATGATAAACATGAGAGTATCTATTATTGACAATGATAAACATTTATAGTACATTCACGTGACCTTTGGTTTCGTATTCCAAGGTCTCTTGGACTTCCTTAGACTATTCAGCGTCCACACCAATCCATAGATGATTAGGTGTCCAACATTCCCCCCCGTAATCCGAAGGGTTATGTATGAGTCCAAGAAAAGAGTTGTAATACAAAAAGTGAAAAAATGCATGGCGGCACTATGCTGAATGTGCTCTCTGAAATGTTGGTATAAGGGAGGTGGTTTAAGGATGACAACCAACATTGGAATGCTTAGTGCAGTTCCCAGAACTCTTCCAAGTCTGGCATGAAGCTCAGGTCTTCTACTAGAGGAAGTGCTCCTGATGTTTTGAAGAGGGAAACCTTCAACCAATAAAGGGAGGTCTCCCCCCGCATAAAAGGGAGAACCTCAACCTGAAAATGGAGGTCTCAACCTGTGATGTTTTAAGGATAACCAACAACTCTGGAATGCTTAATGCAATTCCTGGGACTCTTCCAAAACTGGCAAGAAGTTGAAGTCTTCTGCTAGAGGAAGTGTCCCCAATTCTTTGAAGAGGTATCACCGACTAAAGGCATGCTCAAGGGCATATTTGTCTTTGGCTACAACTCTGAATCTGGTATAGCAAGTTATGGCTCAAGCTTGCTTGATGTGCCTTTGAAGCTTGTAGATGACCATCACTTCCCCCCCCCCCCTGTCAAATACAAGGCGAGAAGATGAAGAGATCTCAACTTCAAGACTTTTCAATATTCGAGAACAAATCTTGTTGTATGAGCAAAATATCTTCTTGGTCGTTGAAGCCCATTGCCAAGAAGCGATCCATCCAAGATGAGTCTTTGTTCTTGCAGGAGGTCTATTTTTGAAGCATCTGTTTGAAGAATGACTGGTGACAGTGCTTACATGGATGAAGATCAAAACAATGATCTTTCAGATGGCCAACTCGGTCACAGTGTTGGCATTTCACAATCTGTTGTTGTTACTGTTGAAGAGGGGCAAAATCTGGAACAGTTGAAGGTGAACTGTCATGAAGGAATCCAGCACTCTGAAATTGGATGGGCTTTGAGTAATCTAGAATATGAAAGGAGACGTCCTTGTCATATCCAAGACCAGTGTTGTGCTTGTTGTGGACAAGCTCTTCCCAAGGTATGATGATGGGCTTGGGAAGTGCAAACCAAACTTCTGCATCTGCATGTGACTTTCTGCTTCATTGGGCACTAGATCTAAATCAACTTGCTGCTTATGGGAGTCTGTTTCAATGTTCTGAACAGAAACAGGTTCAAAATGATGACTATAATTCTGTAACTCTTCTTGTTGTAGCTGTGATTCAAGATGCAAAAATCCAATGGTTTCTTGTGCATGTTGTAAATATGTTTGAATACATCTTAGAGTGTCTTTGCTAACTTTAATTGTGCTTCCACCAGTAGATAAGATTAGAGTGCTTAATAACTCTAATAATCCATGAATTTTCTCCATTATTCAAACAATAAAATCAACAAATGACCAAAAAATGCACTTGTAGAAACAATAATGGTTTTAGAAAATTAATTTGCCAACTTTTCAACAGGAATCAAGGCAATTTTCTTTCTTTTTTTTATTTTTTCAAGGAGTATTTGATTTCTTACAAGGAGATTTTTATAGCAGCTGAGATCTTATGCTAGAGAAAAGTCACCTTATTTCTTCCCTTAAGGACAAAACCTCTGAAATCCTATTTTATTCTGAGTTCTGAAGTGACAAATCTGACCCACATTCAAATATCAATGCAACTTGGCTCCATTTGATATCCAGTCATTTCCAAGTGTCTTCAATGAACTCAACACACTTCAAAAGAAGCATACCAAAATGACCAATGCATACGCAACATCATATCACATTGCACGATGGTCGCATTGTTCAAACCACCTTCACAACCAGCGTATGAAGCAGAGGTATCACAAGTAGCATTCAACGTTGTATTCAAGAATACAATGAACTGCAAATTCTTTCTCCACACAGTTCTTTTGGACAACACATATTCAACAATGTAACCATGCCCAATTGCTTATTTTATTTAATTAATTGCCGAATGAAGAATTGTTCCCAAAAATGTTTCACTTTCTTCAAACAGAAGTTTTGTAACTCTCTTCATATAAGGTGGGTGAATTTACTTACCAAGGAGTGCCTTGTAATTAATCGTTGCAGTCATGATTGAATGAAGCGTTTTCCTCCATTGCACAAACCATCAAGAATTTCACGTGCTCAACCTCTAGCATAAACATACATCTGAAGATGAGAAGATGCCTTTGAACGCAACTGCGACTGCCAAATAGTTGAGAGTGTTCCTGAGGGTCTCCTTCTTTTCAACTAGTTTGTGGTGTATTCCAGGTACAAAGCTTGCGCGTCTCACTGGGGAACAAATTTCACAAAATCAAATAAGGAGGCAACATATCCAACAAGCACCCTTCTTAGAGATTGATGTCCCTTCTAGAGTATCCAACCAGGGATGCGAAGAGAAAGTCTGTGGCAAATCATGGTCGATCTGTCGCGTTGCAGCAGTGACATTTTGCAAAGGCTTCCTCTAAAAAATTTTGGCATTAACACTCACATCTACTCATTATTCTTGCAACTGCCATGTCTCCCCAAAATTTAGTTATGAGATTCTTGTTAAGTGAACCCCACAATTGATAGAAACATGCAGGTAGCCCACAACTACTCCAACCTTCAAGAACACACAAGAAATGTCCAAGAGAAGCAATATAATCTCACATTGCAAAGTCAAAAAGTTTCTATTTCAGCATGACCACTTGTCTTATTTTACCTATGTAATTCTTACAATAATCGGAGCTCAAGTGCCATTCACACCTTTCATGCTTGTTTGCCTCTTGCAAGACTTATTCTCCTTGCTTGAATCCCGTAGCCAGAGAAGAATGAACAACATAGTTAGTTCTCCATGCTTGGATCCCAGCAGCGACACCAGCTTACACACAAGTGCACCAAAAGAAATCAACACACAAATATTTTCATGGCATTTAATCACTACAGAGGCTTAAACACAATTTATTCAATGCTCCATTCCAATGCACATAACCAGTCTTGAATTCTTTCAAGGAAATTAAGTCAGAATGAGCTCGTTTAGGAGAGAGATGAACGAGTTCGAGCGTAGACTGCCAATGACCCGGTTTCAAATATCGCATCCCTCAGATCTGAGTAGAATAGAATGCCAATCATTGTTTTCTCTAGGTATGGTGACGATGGTATGCAGTGGGAGGAGGTGAATGTGCTGAAACGTAGGGCCACAGAGAAGTCGATTAGAAGGCGAAGGTAGAGTGGCTTGAAGCGGGCTGCTCGGCCATAAGTAGGGACTCTTTGGTATTCCTTTGTCGATTCGGCTACTAATCACAAATTACTTCTACAGCTATATCTTGGGGATCTGGAACTGGAGTAATATTCTCAGCTGACACATATGTTGAATGACCGGCCAGAGCTTGGATAATTTTAGTGGTCTTTGCACCAGCTAAAGTTACCTCACATGAAGAAAGAAAGGCAGTCATAACAACAATAACAATCAATAACATTTAATGTAGCGACAACCAAGTTACAGAGAAAGAGCAACGAAGGTTTCAACCTTGTCCCTGTTGACGAAGGAAAACGAGTCACCAACCTCCATTTTCGAAGAACCGACACCGACATTCATTAATTCTTCCATCCCTGGGGTTCGCCCATGGAAATCTCCGTAGCCACTATATGTTCCATAATCAAACTTATAGTGAAGGGAAACGTTGAGGCGTTATTGAAGGGAACGCAATCCCTCAACTCCACAAAACACAGAAAAAAGAGTGATACCTTGAGAAGGCGTAACTTCTTAGGATTGTACACTCACAGCCTATTCCAAAGTAACAGTCCAGCTACAAGCAAAGCATTAATTCTGAAACGGACATGTGTGCAGTGAAACGAATACTAGATTTTGGGAATCTACCGTAGAAATGATAAGGACGCTCCATTATTCATCAAGGACAAAGTAAGAAATATTCCTCTCTACAGTCATAAGAATAGGTTTGTGCAATACACAGGGATGGCAGAGCTGAAGGACATTACCTCTGTCAGAACCCACGAGGAGGAGAGCGGTTACTAGGATTTCATGACTGACAAGGGAGCGTTTACTACGATTTACTGCAATTTCACTGAGAGAGAGGAGTGTTCGTTGGTTTGATGGGTGACATGACGGTACCACATTAGCATTAATAATCCTTCTAATTCATGGGTAAAGTTGAGTGGGCAGGTCTATTGGATGGCAACTGATAGGCAGAGAAAGGCCTCAAATATGAGCAGGACAGGAGATCGCCTGCTCTGATACCATGTTAAACACATACATGGCAACAACAGAAGATGAATGATAAACATGAGAGTGTATCTATTATTGACAATGATAAACATTTATAGTACGTTCACATGACCTTCGGTTTCGTATTCCAAGGTCTCTTGAACTTCCTTGACTATTCAGCTTCCATACCAACCCTTTGAGGATTAGGTGTCCAACACCAAGGATGATCTCTCCAAGTTTGTCTCCTTTTCTATCAGATTAGAGAGGGCTTCCTTGTATCCCGTGAAGTGCCTTGAGGCACCACTATCAATCAACCAATTTCCTAATGTATCCAAAGGAGAGGCAGTTAGACAGGGCAAAAATAAGATAAAATTCTTTTTGCTTAGAATTTACAACATTAGACTCATCATACCTGGAGTTTCTTGTTCTTTTAGAAGCTCGATCATTTCCAAGTTGGGTAGCGAAAACATTTCTTTTCCTTTTGTTATTGAACCTTCCATTCCTTTGATTGTTGTTGTTGAGTTGCCCCTGGAGTTGTTATGAAAGACATCATCTCAAAGTGTATCCCTTCTATTAGGACACTCCCTTGCATATTGGCCAAAATTATTGCAAACAAAGCACCTTCCCTTCCTTCCTACCTTAGATTCAGGCTTTCCATGGAAATGACCTTTAGACCCTACATTATTCCTCCTTTTGGCATGAGCGGAGAATGCAGTGGGGTTGCTTCTATTAGAAGGGATTTCTTGCTCCACCATTCTTGTTTCTTCTTGAACGCATCTCGACATCAATTCTTCAAACCTTGGAATTCGATCATTTTTGAGTATAGTGATTCTAAATACATACCACTGAGGTGGGAGTCCTGCAAGGGTGGTGAGAGTAAGTTCTCATTCAGGAATGACTTCTCCAATCGAGAGTAGATCATTCTTGATCTTAGTAATCCTCAAGAAATAGGATTAATGTCCTTATCCTTGCCCTTCTTAATATCCTTACTTATCCTTGAAAAAAAGAATTTGATCAGCATTACTAACCTTGAACATGCCGACTGACCTGTTGTATATCTCCTTGGAGGTCTTCAATTCGGAGATATAGGCCACCAGATGCTTGTCAGTGGAATCCCTGATAATCTTCTTCGCTTTGACTTCAGCCTTATTGTACTTGATCTTCGTAGTAGCCGGTGCATTTGAAGTAGGCTAAGGGATTTTACCCCTGCACATAATCCATCACTTCCTCCTCTTTCAAGGTCAAATCAAGAGACATCTTCCATCCATGATAGTCGGATTTATCATGGAGCTTGTCTTCAACGAGGAAGTAGGATGAGGAACCCATTGAGTCTTTTGTCCTTGTCCAACTGTCTTTGGTCATTGCTCTTTCACTCTTGCTTGGGCTTTGTCTTCACCTCAGCTCTGATTCCATGTTAAGTTTAGGCAACAATGATATGTTCTATGCTTTAGAGAAATTTTACTTCATTTGTACATGTCAGAATCGGATGATCTTTAAATCAATCCTACACCTCTCTGAGAGAGGAATCTAATAAAAATATCATTTGTCATAAATAAGATGACCCCTGTGGAGTTTGGCCCTAGTTGCCAATTTTAACATCATACTTATTTTTCTTGAATGGTATCCTTGTAGGATGACTAGGGGATTTGTCGGCTTTAAAAGCCATTATTGACTTATTATATTCAACCACAGGTATACAATCAACATCAACAAATCTTGTTTTCTTCCTTCCACTTGTCAAAACGAATCGCCATTCAAGGAGGCCATTTCTTCTCCATTCTTCAAATTGGATGACGGCTTTAAGTATTTATCCTTTTTCCTCAAGCCAAATGACTACACATTTATAGACTAGTTATGGTGATTCAAGAAAAATGAAGCTCAAATCTCCTTTTGGTTCAACAAGCTCTTATGAAGAGGAGGTAGATTAATTTTACTCAAAGCAGTCTTGGAAAATATACCTATTTATTGGTGTTCGATTGCATTAGTACCAAAAGGCATCCTCTCAAAAATCTGCAAGGCTTATTTTCATTTCTTTGCTCAAATGCAAGACTTTCCATTGGCATCTCTCTAGTCAAATGGGACAAAATTACCCTTCCAAAGAAAATGGGAGGACGAGAGGTTAAAAACATATTCCATTTCAATAAAGCCCATGGCAGCTCGAAGTTTGTGGTGTCTAATACACAATTTCACTTTGGAGAAAGGTCCTTGAAGCTAAATATCTCCCTTCTTTATCCTTTGAGGATTGGTTTAGGCAGCCTCGCAAATAGTCAAAGGGATCCAATGTTTGGAAAGCTCTCGTTCTTGCCTTTCCCCTAATAGGTGATTGGATCGTATGTCACTTTTGAAGTGGATCCAAGGTAAAGCTGGGCATGGACCCTTATATTGGGGCTAGGGATGATTAAAAACTATCAAATGTTCTTATTGCTCACCTTCATCAAGCGAGTTGCTTTGTCCTTTAGAGGCATAGCACAAAATCCACAAGAATGGGGACAAACTACCTGGAAATCATTTGCAACTCTGGGTCTTATGAGCCAAGAGGCACAAGAATGGGAATATTATATCACGCTTTTTATCTCCAACTTCATAAGGCTAAATGAAGCCAATAATGGATATTTAACAGCAAAACTTGGAAATGGCTGCTTTACAGAATCTCAATTCTCAAGTGCCAAAACATAGTGTTAGACCCTAAACAATAAACTACTAACTTGGGACAATACGCTAAAGTGGTTGGGTAAGCCCAAGTCGATGTTCTTTATGCAAAGTTTCTGAAGAAAACATCTCACACCTATTTATTTATTGTCCATATACAATGTAGGTTTACGGCAAGCTGATAGCAAAACTAGGCACTAATGCTTCCTAGAGACAACTTCGGATGTTAGATTGCTTGAAAACTTGGAAAGAGAATCAAGCCAATGTACCCTTTAAAGGTTTTACATGCATTCAAATTAACATATGTTGGGCCAAAAACTCCAATATCCATGTTGTCATGATATCCCAGTTGTTATCATTGCAAGAATGATAGTAAAATTATGCAACAAATTCAGTGTTGATCCAAAGCCTCAGAAAAGTTGATTGCCAATAATGCCGCCCTTGGCCCAGTGAATTCCATGCGGATTTTTTATGATGCCTCACAAGGGCATCCACCAAGGTGCAAGGTCAGAATAGTCCTTTATATCTCTCATTCTCTCTTCATACATGTTTGATACACCCTTGGGCATAGGTCAAACAATAAAGCAGAATTCATAGCTATGTGAACACTGTTAGTTATCACTTCTCTTAAAAATGCCAAGAAACTACAGGTGATGGGGGACTCAAAATTGATTATCGATTGGAAAAATAATAAGGTATTTGTTGAAAATATTTACTTATAGCCACTCATTCCAAGTATTAAAGAAGCACTTCCTTCTTTCAAATGGCTCTCCTTCACAAAAATTCTCAGAGAGTTCTACTCCAAAGTTGATGCTTTAACAAAAGAGGCCTTGGATTTCCCTGTTGGGTCTTTCATCGTATCTGAATTTTGTGAATGGTAAAGAGCATAATCAAATGGCCATACATGCATAAATGCTCCCTATTTATTCTATTGTAATGGTCCATTTATGTTTGTATTGTTGTATCGTAGTGATCTGCAACAATGACACAAGACGTTGTAACACCAGAAACTTTTTTTGCCTAAATAAGAGGTTTATCAATGGCACGTAAGCACAAAATATGAATGTTTCATTGTATATCAATTTATTAAGGACTACAAAAGCCAGCTTTTGTCATTTTTGCACACCAATATGTGCATTCAAATCTAATGATTATATAACTTTTTTTTTTTCTTTTGGGAAAAAAAGCGTATCTCTTTTGCTTGTAGATCTCAATGACATAATAATCATAATAGTTTTCATAAAAAAAAACCAGTGACCCAAAAGAAAATTTGTTATTATCAGAACGTTAAGAGCATTCAATCATCTTTGGTGAAAAGAACACAATTCCAAGACAATCATCACTAAACCAAGATCTGAAAATATCAGTCTACATAGAGTGTTGTCCAATCTTAAGGCCCCAATCCATGATTGATTTTAAAGACCACTCTCCAACAAAGAAGCCATTTTTCTATTAAAATTGTCAAATCAAAGACAAGTTAATGTAATGCACAACAGCTCATCATAACATGAAGAATTTATTTTGTAGCATCTACCAACACAACCTCATCCTAAACCCTATAATTTAGGGCGAGTGAAGACCAACAAGCATCTAATGGACATAAATAGAATCTATAATGCCACCTTAGCAATTAAACCATTTATAGATATAATCTTACTGGTGTAGTCCCACTAGTAAATATAAGTGACTAATGTATAAGTAAATCGTAGGTTGGCCTAAAACTCATCCCATGTGAGTACTGAGTGAAAAATTATTACAAATTGAATATTATCATATTCAATCATAGCCACATTTGTATTAGAATTATTTAATATAATCACTTTTTGGAGTTAGGGATAACACCACTAGTTTTCACATAATGCATATTAGTTATCATGCCTTTATCCTTGGTCCAATTTATCGACATGACCATCAAACAATTTACGATGGATTTTGATAATACTTATCAATTGCATAAAGCCAATCAAACTTTATGATTGCACAAAGATAATGCTTTACGATTTCTAATCTAAGCTCTTTTTCAAATAATGTCCTTGTCTCAAGCAAAACAATGCTTAACAATTTTACACTTTGTATTAATCCTCATAGTTTGTGATAAGTATTATTTGACAAGCTAACAAACAAAATTGTGATGCTCTTCACTGCCAACCAATGAATCATATTTTGGGTACTTCATCTAATGTATTACAAGGCCCTGAAAGAATTTGCATTATGCCATAGCCTCCAAATTAAAACCCCTTTAAAACCTCTCTCCTAGAGTATTGAACTAGAGCAACAAATAACACAATTGATTATTGAAGGCAAAACTCAGCTTAGCTTCACCCCTTGTGGACCTTGTCTTTGGCCATACTAGTCCTTAAGAAAAGGAAATGAATGGCATGTGTACAATGATTGTAAAGTCCTACATTAAATCATTGTCAAAAACATAAATCCTCTTATAAGGATGGACAAATAATAAGGAGTCAAGTATTTTACCATTTCAATCTTACCTCAATAAATCATTTGTGCCATATGAAGCTTTGTAATGTCTAAAAACTTATATCAAGTCAAACTATGGTCACTTTAGAGCATTGGTGTAGAAATTTAATGATTTGCACCCTTAACTTAGTTTACAAGTTTGCATGTGTTTGTTTAGGCCCAACCCACATGTTTTGTCATGCTAATATAAAGTTCAGAATGCATTTATTGCAAACATAATGAGTGTTTATACTATTTTTTTCACTTTCCTATCAGCTGATAATTAATGCAAAAAATATGCAAGCATTCAACACATTTAACACACTAGTTTTTTGTCAATCTGACCCCGGAAAAACCCTACAACCTCTTGAAAAAAACTGATCTTCAAAGGAAAATTTTGTTGCTAGAGAATTATAAAATAAGTACATAAAACACAGTGATTATCTCCATTTTGTTGAAGCCTTAATTGCACTCATTCTTGAAATTTGTGGCCACTATATTTTTCGGATTTCCACAAAATTAAATGCCCAAAAATTTAGCAAATTATCTATGCATGTCTCCTCGAATAATGTGCCCAAAATCTACCTCGAAATTTGTGCTGAAAGGTGGCTCAAATTATGTGATGAATGATGATTGCACCTCCTCGAAAATTGTGCCTGACAGCAACAGAAACCCTCCTCAATTTTCGTGTTTCATGTGGCTATTGTCCCGAAATTTGTGCCTCGAATTTCAAGCATGACAAGAGCAAATTTCATCGAAATTTGAGTTGTTCTACTGCTCAAATTGTGTGCTACAGTGCCTCAAAATCCATGCTTGGCTCCTCAAATAATGTGCCCAGAAATTTCCCGAAATTTGTGCCTCGAATTTCAAGCATGACAAGAGCAATTTCCTCCTCGAAATTTGAGTTGTTCTCCTCCTCAAATTGTGTGCTACAACTCCTCAAAATCCATGCTTAGCTCCTTGAGTAATGTGCCCAAAATCTGCCTCCAAATTTGTGCTGAAAGGTGCCTCAAATTATGTGATGAATGATGATTGTACCTCCTCGAAAATTGTCTCTGACAGAGACAGAAACCATCCTTGATTTTCACGTTTCATGTGGCTGTTGTCCCGAAATTTGTGCCTCGAATTTTTGACATGACAAGAGCAATTTCCCCCTCGAAATTTGAGTTATTCTACTCCTCAAATTGTGTGCTACAGCTCCTCAAAATCCATGCCTCCCTACCTCGAAATTTGTGCATGTTGTAGTCGTTGCTCTCCTTGATTTGTGTTGTTTTACGACCTCCTCCTTGAAATTTATGCCCCTTCTCACTATTGCAATCTCTCTTCCTCCATGAAGTTTCTCTTCTCCTCATGCTCTCTCTCAAGTGTGAAGTGAAGAAATGAGCCTCCCTTTTTCTATTTTGTCTCCTTGGAAAAAATTGAATCCCTAAACCTAGGATCCAATGGTTGAGATTTCATCCTCAAATCTCAAGCTGCGTGGTTGAGATCATTTCTCCCAAATAACCCTCCTCATACATTGGCCCCATCACTTAAAAGTCTCCTAGTACCTTTTTCAAATTGTCTACTTTTTCTAATGTTTCTCATAAAGTGATTTTTCACCTCAATTTAACATTAGAAAAGTACACTTAGTACTTTACACATAAAATCACTTTATAAAGTACAAGTGACTCTAATATTAGATAAAGTACATGATACAACACTTCTAAGTACCTTTTCTGCCCATGACATTAATTTAACTCATAAATGTCATTGAGACAAAAGTAATTGATGTGCTCACTAGGCTAAAAGGGATAAAATCCTAGTAACACCTCTCCTTGGTACTATTTTCAACACTCCCTCTTATCGAGGAAGGTGTTGCTCACACTCCCATCCTGTCTCTGAAGAAAACATACTTGCCTCTTGGCAAAGACTTGGTGAGAATGTCTACTACCTGTTCATTAGTGGATATATACTCAAGCTCCACTGCCCCTCGCTAAACCTAATCTCTGATGAAGTGGCATATGATCTCTATGTGCTTTGACCGATCGTGAATTACTGGATTCTCAGAGACTTTAATACAACTTTGATTATCACAGTAAATCATAGTTGGTCTCAGCATCTGACCAAATAAACCATGAAGCATCTTGCGAAGCCACAATGCCTCACACCCTGCCAGACGAGTTGCCATATACTCTGCCTCTACGCTGCTCAATGCCATTGACCTTTGTTTGTTGCTAAACCATGACAAAACTGTCGAGCCCAACAAGAAACAACATTCGGAAGTACTCTTCCGATCACTAACACAACCAGCCCAATCTGAGTCTGTGCAACCAATCAATTTGACTCCATCAAACCTAACATAGTCCAAACCATAATCCAATGTGCCCTGTAAGTACCTCAACACATGTTTTGCAGCCACCCAATGTACTCTCCTGGGCTCCATCATAAACTGACTCAATGTGTTGACTGCAAAACAAATATCCGGTCTAGTGTTGACCAGAAACATCGATGAACCAATCAGCTGACGATACAAATTGGGGTTCACCAACTCAGAATCAGCAACATGCAGTCTCTTTTAGTTGGTCATCATAGGAGTAGCCACAGGCCTGCAGCCATGCATATAGAATCTCCTCAAGGTATCACCTGCATACATGCCTTGTCCCACAAAGATATGCCCATCCTCCTGCCAAACCTCCAACCCCAGAAAGTAATACATCAACCCCATATCAATCATATCAAACTCTGAAACAAGATCTCTCTTGTTGTGTTGGATGAGTTTGTCCTCCCACATACAGAACTAGAATGAGTGGATCGTCACCTACCAAGATAAAGTATAGGTTTGGATCCACATCACTCTTCTGGAAACCCATCTGCAAAAGTAGGCATCTATCCTATCGTACCATGCCCTTGGTGCCTACTTCAATCCATACAAGGCTTTCTTTAACCTACATACATAAGACTCCCTCCCATGCAACTCAAAGCCCTCAGGTTGCTCAATGCACACCTCCTCTTGTCTAACACCATTGAGAAAGGCATTCTTCACGTCCATTTGGTGAATCCTCCATCCCATCTCCACTATTATAGATATCACTGCTCTAATGGAAGTATAATGAGCAATCAATGCAAAGGTCTCCTCATAGTCAACTCCCTCTACTTGTGAGAACCCCCGCACCACAAACCAAGCTTTAAACTTCTCCACATTGTCATCAGCAACATGTTTGATCTTGTAGAGCCACGTGGAAGTCACCATTAACTTCCCATCAAGACGTGGCACTACCTCCCAGACACCATTCTTCATGATAGATTCATACTCCTCAACCATAGTATCCCTCTAGATTTGCTGAGTGGTGTCCTCCTCAAAACTAGTTGGCTAAGTTTCCACAACATGTGCCACAAAGCCACCCAACCTCTCTGGTGGTCTGCTCTCCCTCACTGACCACTTGGGTCTGCCCACCACCTCTTGAGCCTCCTTCAGGGTCTCCGAAAGCCATCTTTGCTTCCTCTTCCTGTTCTCCTGTGATGGTATGGGAAAATCCTCAACTGGTGCCTCTCCTCCTGGCGAGGAAGGCTCTGAAATAACCAAAGGAGATCCTGCACCATGAGATATTGTCCCGATGAACCTGCAACAGGTGATCCTAAACCAGGCGAAGTTGTACCCTGTGAACCTATCACCCCTAAAGAAGGTGAACATCTTGATCCTGATGTACCACCTAATGCACCTGAAATCTGTAATGTGGCCCCCAGCTGAGGAGCCTGCTGATCTACTAGATCAACCTCCCGAGACCACCTCCTATGTCACATCCTGCCTCAAGACGATCTTCCTCAGTGTAGGAAGATATATACGGTAGGCTCTGCTAGTCTCACTGTAAGATACCCCTCTCTGTAGTGGGTTCCAACTTCATCCTCTTGTCCTTAGGGACGTGTAAATATGTAAGGCACCCAAATATCTTGATGTGCCTAACTTTCGACTTCTTGCCGTTATACAGCTCGTCAGGAGTCTTGCTCCCCAAGACTATGTGTGGGAGCATGTTCTACAAATAAACAACAGTTACACGCCTCACCCCACAAGAAGAAAGGTAAACTTTGATCAAGCAACATCCCTCTAGTTGTGCCCACAATGGTCATGTTCTTCCTCTCTGCCACCCCATTATGTTGGGGGTTATAAGGCACAATGAGCTCCCTCTTACTGCCAACACTCCCACAAAAGTCTCTCATCTCTGTGGAAGTATACTCGCCCCCAATGTCTGATCTCAACACCCTGATTTTCCTCCTTGTTTGATTCTCCACAAGAGCCTTAAACTCTTGGAATCTCCAGAAGGCTTCATCCTTAGTCTTCAGGAAGTAAATTTAGGTCCTCCTGGAGTGGTCATCAATGAATGTCACATAGTACTCATATCCACTCAATGAAACATGGGACATAGGACCACATACGCCAGAATGAATCAAGTCAAGGATACCTGCAGCTCTGTTGTCACCGCTCTTGAAAGTTGTCTTGATGTATTTTCCCAAAGCACACCCCCTACACACATCATGATGCTCTATGCTGAAGTCATGCAAACATGTAACCATCTCCCTCAACATCCTAGAAGCTCCATGGTGCAAGTGGACCATCCCCCTGTGCCATAGCTCACATAATTTGTTGTTATTGGTCTGCGCTACCATAGCTTGAAGAGGTTGAAACATAAGTCTATAGTCTCCCACTACAAGCTCCAATCACACGAGTAGACTCGATACTGGATCCCCTGGGATATATCAACGCTTGTCTCTTTCGAAACAGCACCTCAAACCCCTTGTCCTCCAAGCTAGATATTGATATAAAACTCTTCTTCAACCCCAGAACATAAAGAACATTTGTCACCTTCAGAGGAGGTGATGACTCCCTCTGAAATGAAATTGTCTCCATTCCTACCGCATTGACTTTAGAGTTGTCACCAAGCACAACCTCCAAGTCAATATCATCCTCCAAAAGGCTCATGAAGTGCTCTCTGACACTAGTCATATGGAAGGATGCCCCGTTGTCTATGAACCATGCACGAGAAGATGTGACATGAGTGGCTAAACTCACCACCAAAGCACACTCTAAATCAAATATAACCGCAAAATAATCCACATCTGTTGAAGCTACAACTCCCTGCTTCTTCTTACCCTTCTTGTTGGTACACCAAACAAAATAGTGACCCATCTCCCACAAGCAAAGCATTTCTCTTTGCTCATGTCCTTCTACTTAGCCTTCTGCTTCCCATTCCACTGTTTTGCTCCACTAGAAGACCCCTTCTTGACCTTCTTACCCTTCTTTCCCTTTGCCGCAAGAGCAACATTCTCCTCTTCACCTCCCCCACCACTCTTGTTGCCCCCCCTTTGCACTCCTAATTTCCTCCTGGATGAAATCGTCCCACATCCTCCTCCAACCAGAAAAGTGCTCTCTGGCCACGAAGTCGTGGATAAATCCATCCCACTTCTCGATGAACCCATCTAAGGCAATCCTAACCAATTGCTCCTTTGGAACAACCTCTCTAATGGCAGCTAACTCATCCTTCACCTGTGAAGCTCTGGTGAGGAAAGAGGTGACACTGTCAGTCTTGGTCATCTCGATGTTGTGTAGCTTTTGTCTCAACACCATCTTTTTGTTCTCATTATAACTCTTGGTCCAAGAAGACCAAGGACTCCCACATCTGATATGCATACCTCATCCCTGACACATGAGGGAATAAATGATTCTTGATGGCATCTAGAAGGATCCTCTTTGCCTTCACATTCTTCTTATTGAACTCCACCAACTGAGCTAGATCAGTGGGTGCTTGCACAGCTGCTTCAACAACATCCCATACTTCAACTCCCTCCAGTAAAAGCATGATTCTCCCCTTCCATGGGCTAAACTTTTCAACCCCTGCCAATTTGTCCTCTACTCTCAAGCCCATAGCCATGACCCCATAATCAACAATATGGAGCAAATTTGTATGTTGGAACCTTTATCCCTCTGAACTGTTGAAGTCTTTGGGTTTCTAGCAAAAGTTTCAAAGGTTTTAGTTCATTGTTTGAAGACTTTAAATGCCTATTGCCCACTTTAGCAGCTAAGTGAAATTTGAGATCTGAGGCTTCATACTTGCTCTAGGACCTTGTAAAAATTTAATGATCCACGCCCTTAACCTAGTTTATAAGTTTGCATGTGTTTGTTTAGGCCAACCCACATGTTTTTCATGCTGATATAAATTTTTAGAATGCATTTATAGCAAACATAATGAGTGCTTCTACTATTTTTTTCACTTTCCTGTCAGCTGATAACTAATGCAAAAATTATGCAAGCATTCAACACATTTGAGACACTAGTTTTTGGTCAATCTGACCCCGGAAAAGCCCCACAACCTCTTGAGTAAAACCGATCTTCAGAGGAGAGTTTTATAGCTTGAGAAGTTTTAAAATAAGTACCTAAAACACAGTACTTATCTCCCTTTTGCTGAAGCATTAATTGCACTCATACTGGAAATTTGTGCCCACTGAATTTTTCATATTTCCACAAAATTACATGCCCAGAAATTTAGCAAATTATCTCTGCTCAGCTCCTCAAAAAATGTGCCCAAAATCTACCTCGAAATATGTGCTAGAAGGAGCCTTGAATTTTGTGTTGAATGATGATTGTACCTCCTCGAAAATCGTGCTTGACAACTACAAAAACCTACAAATTATAAATTTAGCCCACAATTCCAATCACTAATGATCAACAAGGAATGAACGCAATATCTAAGCTAATGTGAAATAAAAAATCTTGGTTGATTTTAATTAAGATGCCTAATCTAGATGAAACCTTCCTCCTAGTTGTTTTGAGGCTAGTCTCTAGAGTAAGTTGTTGAGAGAAAGCAAGGGAAAGCAAGTTATGGTTTGGTTAACAATCCCTCCCCTTGAGATCTAACCACCTGATGCCTCCAGCGCTGCAAAGACTGTGGCTCTAACGACTACAAGATCACTACATTGACTACTAAAGAGGGTCTATCCTTCCCAAGCTACAAAAGAAAGATGGTCCTAATTTTCTTTCAACCAAACTTGGAGGTAAATTTTAAGGATGCAATCTAAACTAGGATGCAAATGTAAGATGATGACCTAGATAGATAATGACAATATGCTTCAATTTAAAGATGTAAACCACTTATAGCTTCCTTACGTAGAAAATAGAGAGATGTAGATACCCCTCTAAGTGGAAAATGGATAGGTCCAAGAGGTTACACATTTTTTGAGTTGATCTTGGATAATAACAACTACTTAGTGCTTGATCCATGCCAAAAATAAATCGTGTCCCTTGATCTTCATGAAGAAATTCGAATTCCATAATAATTCTCTTTTTTCTTGGTCCAAAAAATATTATTTTGACATTTTTCCCTCAAAAAATCACTTTTGACTTAATCACCTTGGTCCATAAGCTTATTTTTTGTTAGAAATTTGATTTTTCCTTGATAAAGAACCTTGAAAATTGGACTTCTTTTAAACCCACGAATTTTCTTCAACTAACTAGACCTAGAAAAACAAATTCCCTTTGAAGAAAAAATTATTTTCTAGTCCCAAAGATTTTTTTGTGGTTTTTTTGCCTTGGAAATGGGTTTTCCAATTTAATTCTTCCTTGGAGATGACCCCTTGCTCCAAAATTCGTTTTTCCACTTGGAGAGAATTTTATTTTCTCTCAATTTCAATTTTTTGCCTATATTTTGGCTAAATTTTTGCCAGAAAACCAAAAATAAAAATAATTATTTTTTGACTCAAATTAATTAATTTTATGGCTTAGGATTTTAATTTAGTTTAACCAAAAAAATTAATTGATTGACACTGGAGGGGATTAATAATTTTTTCCACCCTCAAATATTTTAGCCATGGTGTTTAAATATGAGGGACCATGCACCAAAATATTTTTACATCAAGATATTACAATTAATTCAATCCTTAAAAGGGGCAAACACCTTTAGACATAGACCCTTGATAATTTACCCAATGTTGTGACACAATATGATCTAGTATAGACCATGTGTATTTGTAATAAAATAATTTAGCCGAATGTGCTTAACTTATTCCCAAACACACTTTTACAAAAGACTTGATATAACACTAGGATTCACCTAAGAACTTGTCAACAAATTCAACCCTAGCTTTGGGGTTAAGTTGGAAAAAACACTCTGTTGATTATCCGTGTTTTACACATAATTCAGTGAGGTTAAAATACTTCCTAGGATGAAAGCCTTTGCCAAAATCAGAGGCTCACCTACGTGTTGTTAATAATTAAACGATCATACTAGCATAATTTACAATAAACTTGCAGAATTTGGGTTTACAACTCTGATAAATTGTCGAATGATGACGATGAATCCTAGATATCTTATAGCTCAAACATGATGGAATTCCTTTACAAAAATGTGTACTGCTATAGGGTAGTTGACACGGAGTGGTCAATAGACCTAACAGCAACGATTTCCTCCTCGAAATTTGAGTTGTTCTGCTCCTTGAATTTTGTGCTACAACTCCTCGAAATTCGTGCCTCCCTACCTCAAAATTTGTGTTTGTTGTAGTTGTTGTTCTCCTCATTTTTATGTTGTTGTACGACCTCCTCCTCCTTGAAATTTATGCCCCTTCTCACTACTGCAATCTCTCTTTGTCCATGAAATTTCTCTTCTCTCTTGTCCTCATGCTCTCTCTCAAGTGCGAAGTGAAGAAATGAGCCTCCTTTTTCCTCTTTTGTCTCCTTGGAAAAGATTGAATCCCTAAACCTAGGATCCAATGGCTGAGATTTCATCCTCAAATCTCAAGATGTGTGGTTGAGATCATTTCTTCCAAACAACCCCCCTCATACATTGGCCCCGTCACTTAAAAATATCCTAGTACCTTTTTCAAGTTGTGTACATTTTCTAATTTTTCTCATAAAGCAATTTATCACCTCACTTTAATATGAGAAAAGTAGACTTAGTACTTTACACATGAAGTCACTTAAGTACAGGTGACTTTAATATTAGAAAAAGTACATGGTACAACACTTCTATGTACCTTTTTCCACCCATGACATTAATTTAACTCATAAATGTCATTGAGAAAAAAGTAATTGATGTGCTCACTAGGCTAAACAGGATAAGAGCTTAGTAACACCTCTCCTTGGTACTATTTTCAACAATTGGTCCTGCAATTCGGCTTAGAAAACACTCCAACTACTTTTTTGAGGAAAAGCAATGACATCTTCAAACCTTACTTGGGTACATATAATGAGATTATCGCCATTTACAAACAAACTTAGGAGAATCATCACTAGTGTGTTCAAGTTATCCTATAGTTTTTTGACAACATAAACTGAGCCAAACTACAATATGCTTCTTTGCATAGGAACCAATTTCCTATTTATTATAAATAATTTGATTATCTAGGGGGTGCATGGTTATCCTAAGAAAGTGAATGTCCCCTAGGATTGGCCTACTCCATCCAAAAAGATGTAATTAAACATTTGTATGGCATGAACTTTTATTTATTATTTTTCTTGCATTACACATCTTCTCAATCAACTTCAAGAAAACAACAAGAATTTAAATGTAACTACAACAACTTACCAAGATTTTCAAATACTCAAGAATGCACTATGTGCTACACTCCTACACTTTGCTCTAACCTAATTTAAAAAATTCCTTTGAAATTTCAAGGCAAATGCCTCATAATAGGTCATGAGTGTTATTCTTAAGCTCATTTATACCACACTGGCAAAAACATGTACGTGATAGCTCAAGAATTTAGACATTTGTGGCATTTCCTTAGTCAACATACTCATTCTCTTCTCAATATTCTTTATGTTTGTTATCCTAATTAAGATGATAGAAACTTTGTATTACATAGAATCACACTTCACCCCTATTGCCCCAACTTTGAATCACCCAGCACAATTGTAGGGATTATTTGTCACATAATAGATGAGTTATCATACAAAACAGTCTAGACATATGGTCCAATTGGTTCTCCTCCTTAAAAATTGCTACAATAAGCATGCATTTCCTCTTATAAAAAGATATTTTTTGAGTTCAAAAGACACTCCATCTTCAAGGTAACTTTACTAGTCAATTATGCGTAGAGTAGACAGTGACAGGGTGTTAAGGCACTCAATGGTGAAAAGGTCGTCTGTTTGAAACTCCGTGGGCAAAAACCCAACCATGCTAAGGGTTGGTTTGGCCCAAGTCGGGTGCAATCCTCGGCTGATTTTAACATCTTAGATGCTCGTGGGTCACGGCTACTCAAGTCACAGGTTAAGCATGCCAATCATCTCAGGACTAACACTACCTAGCAAACAAAATGCTTTACTAGTCACTTGGAAGCTTTCCATGTCCATCTAAGCTTTCCAATTGGAAGCTTAGGTTGTATCAACCTCTTTGCATGTTTCCAACAATGAGAATCTACCTCTGTGGACTTCACCATCAACTGGTTGCATGTGATGCAAAGATAAAATGATAGCATTTTTTAGTCGTGTGTAGGATTTTCCAAGATCAATCTCTATTCAAAGTCATTTTGTATTCATGCAACAAACAACACTAAAATAACTTTTGACCCTGTTCGAACATATTTTGGGTTGCCATTATCTATTATTGCAAATTGAAATTCACACTTCCTTCACCACTTTTGAGAAGTTCAAAAAATAAGCAAAGCGATATGATGAATATGACTCCTCATACATGCATTGTGCGCTTATCATCACTCTAACAAGAATCAAGATGTGTCCACTGATACAATTCAATAATACAATTACAATTTACAACAAAGCCCCTTGTTTCATATGAGTTGGTCACTTGCTATATAACCTCTCCAAAACAAACATAGAGTTGGAACACCATTTTCAAGGGTGCATCAAAGTTCAACATTAGCAACTAAAACATTATAAAGTCAAATAAATCAAGCATGATCCTTATACATCAAACAATTCGTTAGACAAAATGCTTTTTGCTTTGATTTGTCAAAAGCATTTAGGTATATGTGTCTACTCAATGTGAATAATCTCAAATTATCTAAACCAACATATTGTAATTCCCAACTTCCAACCTCCCCTCTTTAAGGATACACTCTTGAAAGTAGAGCACAAACTTCAAGAGCAAAGTAAATTGCCACATACCTAGATGGAAAGCAAGTGAACTTACCATCACAAGCCAAGTAAGTTTCCAAATCTATACTCGAGCAACAACTTAATCAAATGTTGGCAATAAAATCAAATAGATTTCCATAGTTGTATAGTTGAGCAACAACTTACTCAAATGTAGCATATATTGGGGGAAATTTCCTCTTAAGGAAAGCAAACAAAAATACGTGTTGATATAATTCCAACATTACAATGTCAATAACATGGTTATATTAAGTATCTCGTACTCTCAACTGGCCGATCAATATCTTTGGCAATCGTTCATTCCCTTAGCAATAAATGGCAATGCAGGACGAAGTTGAGGTTCATCCCATGGCCTATGTCAATTGCAATCCCGACGAAAGGCCAACCATGAAAGATGTGGCCACACACTTGAAGGAAATCCGACATGACTGTCGTGACTATAACGGTAAGGTCGACCTTCTGCTCAAACAATATCCTACACCCGACTCGACCTAGTCGCCGAATCCTACCACAAACACCCAATCTCTTGTAGAATCCTCGTTAGGGCTTGAATCTTCACCTTCAATAATTACTTGCAAGATCGTAGTCGTCTTCAAGGAGCACTCACAATTTGAGGGTGTCGTCAATACCTTGTGAGAAGATGTCGATCTTCCTGAAAATACCCGAGATCCATGTTTACAAACTCTAGGCAGCTCCCAAAAAGTTGTAGATCCAAATGAAAAAACCATCTATACTTGTCAAATTGGTTTGGACGAAGGGTCAAAAGTGTCTAAACAAGGGAAGGATTTTCAAATCTTCATCAAGACCCTTAACAAGAAGTCCTTCCTTTTTTAGGTCTCGGGTATGGACCAAGTGGTAAATCTCAAGAAAAACATAGAGAATCAATTGGGCTTGCCTGCAATCATACAGCAACTTCTTCACAAAAGGAAACAGCAACAGGATTTATTACATTTACAGGACTACAACATCCCAAGAAACCCCACCATTGGGTTGTGCTAGAAACCCAGGAGGCTTTGTTTCCTACGAGTATGCAGCGCAGGGCAAAAGCTCTAATCCATCAAATCTGCCACAATACAATCCTAGACCTTACATTGTTGAACAACAGTAACAAACACCAACGATGGAGGTAAATCTAACAGAGGTAAAAATAAGCTTTTTTTTGTCCTTCAATCCAGGGCAATGATTTGCAGGTTCAAATGATCAATGGGTTTTTACAACCTAGACCAAAAACAGCGACATATACCTTTGTTCAAAAGGTTTCTTTATTGTTCAATTTGATACCGTAGAAGATCTCGAGAGAGAATTAAAAGAAGGGCCTTGGTTTGGGAGAATGCAGCGCTTTTCACTACCCCTTGGGGTTCCCAAATTTTGATGCCACAACAATGGTGTTCTCAACAATGCCAGTATGGGTGAGGCTACCAAATCTTCCCCTTCCTTTATGGCATTACAAGGTTCTTGAGGACATTGGGAACACCCTGAGGCCATTCAAAAAGATGGACCTCAAGAGAACGAAGAAATGGCTATTTGCCTTCACCAGAATGTGTAGAAATAGACCTAAGTAAAGGTCTATTTACCTTCACCAGAATGTGTAGAAATAACATTCAACTGAAACATAAAAACTCCTGGTGGACCCAATTGTTGGATTATGAAAATATGACATTCAAATGTCGATCATGTTACCACACAAGACACTTGCAGAACACCCACCCGCAGGAAAAAAAGAATCCAAAAAAGAAAAAGGGGTAGACCTACAAAACAAAAGGATGGTAGCCTTCTAATCCCTACCTCACAGAGAAAAAAGAAGAAGAAATGATGGAGAAGTCAAACCAAAAAGGGATGCTTTAGTCTAGAATGGCAATGCAATCCACAAGCAAATTGGTATAGAATCAGAAGCAATCCATGAACCAGAACAGTAAAAAAAGGTGTCACGCAAAGAGAATGAGACAGTGCGCACAAAGAGAGTTCATGTCTTTGAAAGCTCAGATTTAGATAAAGAACCTCCATCAACGATAATCGGAAGCGATTTGGCAATGGTTCCAGTCAACCCAAACTCAGAGGGATGGCAGAAGGTCCAGAAAAAGAAAGGCAAGAAAGAGAAGTTTAGTGATTACTATCACACTTAACGTCACAAGTTATGTTATTTTTTCAGTTTTTTTTTTCTTATGCACATAAGTCGAGAGGTTGTTCTTATTGAATGTGTTTGGCATCTACAAAATGTAATTTTGTACCTTTTTTTAAGTTGAATGAACTTACAGGTTTTTCCCTTTAGAAAAAAATTACACGGTTACATTAAATGATTGTTGTCACATTAGACACAAATGCTAATCATTAGCTATTATACGTACATTAATGTTTTCCCATTGTCACTTATCCTTCAATTGTGCACAAGACTACTTGATATATGCAACCTTTTGTTTCATGTGCTTCGTTTCAAAGAATCATGAAGCATACTTCATAGATTCTCTCCTACATCTACTCACCAAGTCTTCTTGTAGGTGCACTATACAAATTCAAACTTATTTAACTTCTCATCTTGCACATGTACTATTGTGTCTTCACAAAGTCTACCATGATACAAAGTTACAAACACTAAGCAATAAAGGCCAATGCAGTGACAGGGTTCTCCAAATGATATCTTTCAACCACAATTGGAATACATTATAATAATTTATGAGTGCAAATTCCTCAATTGCTTATAGTTTTGTTAGTGTACATAGATGTATAGCATCTTGGTATATGTTTCTTTCCATCACTTCATCAACAACCTATAGATGCCTAGTGCACCCCTTGATATATTACACTTAAAATCACATCACCCACCTTTGGTCATCCATGGGTATTATACAAGCTATATTATCTGAAATAGTGCCTTTTTGGGGTTGTCAAAAAGAGTATCTAGACATATGATTTAGGTTAAAAGATCTTGATAGATACTTATCATAATTGCTTTATACACATAATAGTAGATGCCTTACAGCTATAACAAGCGAGTGCTTATACATATTCACATTAATTATTTAGATAAGCATAATAGTAGCTCAATGCAACATTTCCAATATCTAAGAACTTCTTCAACTTGTGAATCTTCTACTATTTCTGATGATTATTTGTTCTCATTCTTAGATGAATTCCAGATGTTTGAACTCGAAAGTCAATTCTCCTTTTGTCGAGTACAACAGCCTTTCCTTCTCAACCTTGACGTCTTTTTAAGGGCATTGTTGTTACCATCAATGTTTTTGTAAAAGTATGTAGCTTCTTGGCAAGTTGACATACATTCCTAGCCTTCATACTTTGTCATTGAGAAAAGAGGGGAAACCTCCGTCTGTATGAACATTTGCCTTTCTTAAAGTTTAAAGTTGGCATAACTGGGGCATCTTCTATGTACTTGACTTCCCTATACAATTTTGCAGCCACTCAAATGATATTACTTCCAATGCAACATTATAAGCTCCAATGTTCTCCGCCCTAGATTCAAGAATTTGCAGATCATGGATTCATAGATTGTATTATTGTTTGGGAACATGTAACTGGTCCCATCGTTTCATTCAGAAACATCCAATTGTTGTCTAAGAATGCATTCTAATGGAAGAAAGGAATCAATCATTTTGTTCCAAGCATGTTTCACTTCTATATAAATTGATTAGGATAAGGTATGTCAATGTAAAGTTTTATTTATACCATATATGCCCACAAATGAATTACCTTGTACCCTAGATGTTATGGTTGTTTATTAGATGGATAATGATGATATTTTGCATTTCGTATTCAAAACAAGTGGTTTTGCATTTCTTTTTTTAATTTTACAATCTTTTAATGACAAGCAAAACTAAGGACTTCAATCTTCTTATGATTCGTCCTCCCCAAAATTCCTCTCAACTAAAAAACTCAATAAGGGTTTTTGCAACTGATTCTTGATAAAAGAAAACAATCATTTTACCTTGAACTCCTACATGTGCAGCCCAACTTGGATGTTTTTACTATAGTGAAAGTTGAAACAAACAACTCCATTAGCTATGCACAGGTAAAATGATTCATTGGCCAGTAATCAATTACTCTAATGCTTGAATGACATAAGGAACTGCCCAAAAAATACAAAATAAATGGTATTAACGAAATATTTGAGAAGACTTATAATCAAGCCTTTTACTTTGGAATATCATAAAATGAACCATTTAATATCAGAGAATATGTTCCACACCTATTCCCTCTCCATTAAGGAGAAAATTAAAACATATTGCCCGAATAAAAAAGTTAAGTGTTGGAGATATGCAACTAACTAAGCTACAATCATCTCTTAAAATGTTGCACTTTCTAGTAAGATAGACAGTACACCCAAAAGATGTTTATCTAACTGCAATGTCGTCGAGTTATGAGTAACTATCAAAATACATGTTTGTAGTTTGTGATGATGATGATGATAGTGGTTATCGTCCACTGAGACCAAATTGGTCTACCGGACCTATAATTTTCTTTGATGACAGTGTAGTGTTCTTTTTGTGCTCCTTCCCACCATGTAGATCTGTGGTGGTTTTTTCTAGCAGAATTTTTCTAGGAGGCTTTTGGGCAATTTTTGGCTAGATGGTCTGTCTCAAAGCAAGATCGACATCGGAAGAGGACACTTTCATAATTGAGCTTCTAGTTTCACACATAGTCTTTACTTGTTAGGTTTATTTCAGTTGGGAATCCGACGATGAAGTCCATTTCCACACAAATACGTGCATAGGTGATTCTAGCATATTCCTCTGTTTCTGGGCACCTGCAGTAAAATTTCCCAATTGCATTTCCAATGACTTTTAGCCAGGAGAGATTCTAGAGATGCAAGGGTAGGCTTGGCAATCTCACCCAAACTGGTGCTGAGGTTATGACTGTTGTTGAGGGATCAAATGATGGCTTCCATGGCTTCATGAATAGGCCTGAGTTTTCCCAAAACCAAGGCCTGGAATCTAGAATACAATGTCTGCTTTCAGGATTTTCAAAATCTACTATAAAGAAACCCCTAGCACAAGGGTAGATATTAATTTTATCAAAAATGACAGGCTTCCATCCCTGCAAGATCCAATTGTGGAGAGCTGTCAGCCACGGCCAAAAACCATTGAACCGGCAGATTAGGGCAATTTCAGAAAACTTCAAAGCCTCATCGAGTGAGGCCTGGACCACCTGGACAGTGGGATCTAGGGCTTCACTAACGATATGGGCAGGAGTTTTCCCTCCAGAAGCGGACAGAACTGAGCCAGCAGCTATTTTCGTGAAGCTGGGAGCCATATTTTACTTCCCTGTAGAACCTAACCGCAAAGAAATAAGGCAGAATATTAGATCTAGCACCCAGCCGCTATAGCACCAAGTAAATTGTAACCTCGCGATCTGACAAACCCAGAACTTTTATTATAGCACGATTTCAGCAGCACCAGAGGTTCATAGCACAACATGCATTTCCTAGATAGAAGCACCCACGATTACTCATTGTGCAAAGATCTGACATTCGAGGATGTCAATACTATTTCTGGATTCTTTGCTTCCTGATTGTTCAGCAGATTCTTCAAAGTAATTTGGCTGACTGTGCTATGTAGGCAACATTTTTGAAGCATGGGGTTCAATAGTTAAGAATACAAGGTCAACGTGTTAATTTGTATGGGAAAAGGAGAAATCGACTTCTTGACACTAATAAATGAATTGGAATGCTGACAACCATCAAAAGCATACATGAAATGCAGATTCTATTAGCAGTGAGCACTACTTACAGCCAGAAGTTCACACAAGCAACCTTTCTTCCACATATGCAAACCCTTTAAGACATGGAGCATCTGCCGGCAGGAAACAAATAGCTAAAAAAGAGACACAACAAAAAAGAAAAAAATAAGGAAACGAAAAAAAAAAAAGAAAAAAGGACCTTGGGGAGAAAAAACAGCATGAAAGAAAAAGGGCATAAAAAGAACACATAAGTGAAAAAATGGAAAAACAAAGAAGACTAATACTGGTAATGATAAGGTATATATTGGACTAATTAAAAGGAAGGGGGAAAACGGAACTAATTTGCAAAGAGGAACAAAGAAATAAATAAGAAGATGTAAGCTAAACCAATTCTGCTAAGAAAACACAAGCAGGGGAGAAATCACAAACACATCCACTGATCAATGGTAGCAATCATCAATGTACAAAAACAAGTTCAAAATTTTGGACTCACACCATACACAAAATGCACCACATGTAGCTTTGCCAGCTTAATTCAGTGCTACAAAAACAAAGAAACCTAGGTTTCAACCATCTTGACATGCTACAGTTTATAGGGACACCAATCCTTGATGATTCAAAACCTGAAAGGAATGATGATAGGCACGTTCTGCAAAGAGTGTTCCTAAAGTGACCTCAAATAGTCTGGCTTACTGTCTAGTTATTTTTGGCAAAGAGTGTTCCTAAAGTGAACTCAAATAGTCTGGCTTACTCTCTAGTTCTCTTCAAAATCTATTTAGAGATTGAATCTTAAACAAAGTAAGTTATAATTGTTTCTCAAAGAAAAGTATAGCCAACCTATCTTCCATAAAGGCATCATTCGAGACTATGAGGTTTATTTGAATGTTTTTCTGTGCGAAGCAGAGACAAAAAGAAGGCCTATCTATCTGTTAGAGTGATTTCCCGCGGCTCTATTATCAGAAAAGAGAACTCTTAAAGATACAAAGCATTCTTAGTTCCATAGTTTTACGTGTCAAGTTCTGCAAATTAAAGTTTATAGCTTTAAGTATTACCAGAACCCCTTCCCCACCAGAAGGCCATTTGAATACAAGATCCACCAATGCCCTTATTCCACCTGCCTCTGCAATAGCACCCTGAGCAAAAGAAAACAAACATCAGCTTCATGTTATTTGGAAAGCAGGGAATAAACTAAAATGTTATTATTTGGATGATACCAAAATGAAGCAGCATTTAGTCAAACATCCCAGTTTTGTTGTTGAAGATGTCCGGAATAGAACTGTGTTTTTTGTGATGAGTCCAATGTTTCGGATGGTGACTCCATCCATCATCATCTTGGTCCCTGATGATGGATGGAGTTACCATTCAAAACGTTGGACTCATCACAAAAAACACAGTTCTATTCCGAAAATCTTCAACAACAATATGAATAACTGTGGAAGTCTCCAATCACTTACATTCCAGTTTTGCCAATCAATAATGACAAATGTAATTCATAGCACTTCCAGTGCATACAATGGGCAGACTGCACCATTAACATACGCAATGAAGGCAGGGTAGGCAGACTGCACCATTAACATACGCAATGAAGGCAGGGTGCTTGCTAAAGGGGAAAATAAGGCTTCACGTTTTCATTTTCAGTTTTTAGATTAAAAATTAAACAAAGAGAATACAGTTAACACCTTGTGCTCTTCTCCTACAGACAGGTTCCACAGTCCCCCCGCAGCCTCCTCAGCAACCCATCTATTAGGCGACCTGGCAAGGGCAGCCAAAATGCTAATGCCCCCTTCCATCGCAACCGCTTTGGCAACATCTGCATTGACTGATAAATTTGCTATTGCCTGCAGAAGAACAAATAAAATTCACTTATGGACAGCCTGATCGAGCCTTTTAACATGTAAGTAGAGAAATGCTCAAGCAACCCGACTCCCCAACTTTTCACAACTAGCAAGCGCAGCTAATAGCGATGATTGATTTCACAGAATCATCCATGGACAAGTAAATTGAGAAAGTTGTGCAAAATGCAAAGTAAAAAAATACCAGCTGAACTAAAAATTGGGAAAGTCGGTTTCACAGAATCACTCATGAACAAGTAAAATTGAGAAAGTCGTGCAAAGTGCAAACCACCTTTGCTGCTTCTGACTGTACACCCTCTCGACGAGACTTTGCTAGATCCAACAGAAACCCAATCCCGCCGCCATGCATTACAGCTTCTGCCCTGGCAGGATCAACGGTTGCAGTCTCATCATCAATCACCACAAACGTCGCAAGTGCAGTGGCCGCTCTTTCCTGGACATCCTCCTGTGAACTTCCCAAAAGGTTCAGCAGAATTGGGGTGCCCTGTTTAAGCCAGAAGCTGTCTAAGCCAGGCGTGCTGCTCTCCGCAATGCGTAGCAGTGCATGAGAAAGAACCCATTCCAACCACTCTTTCACCTCGCTTGACTTGTTATCCCCGCTTCTATTGTTTCTGACATTGGAGATTTTAATGTTATTATTACTAGTGTTATTATAATTATTAATCCTCTTCATTGCAGATAAATTCGGTGCAGAGTGGGAGTCCTGAGATAATGTAGCTATTCCTTTCACAATGTCAGTGAAGCGGGCGAGAAGCACCTTGGTCTTGGAATTATATGCAAGAAAGACACCGGCATCAAGACTGCCACAGTTCAACGCACACAGAACCTTTAAGCTCTCCGAAAACAGCAACCTAAAAGCCGCATCTGGGGTTATATCCGTGCGCGATACATCCAGCGCAACCAAATTCGGCAGACTGACCCAGAGTTGCGAAGCAGCGGTCCACTTGATGTTCCGAGAACCTGCCACGGACAAAGACCTAAGAGACATCGCATTTCCCAGCGCCGTCTCGTCAACATTCATGCAATCAAAGAAGCCAAGCTCCGAAAGATCGCGGCAATGCTCGACAAGTGCGCCGATTGCAACCCCGTCCACGTCCCTCAGCCCCGACAGGCGGAGCCGCTTAAGCCTTGGGCAGCACAGGGCCACGACTCTTATCGCATCGCTCGTGATTTTCTCACAGAAATCTGGCCCTAGCTGCAGGCTCTCCAACCGCTGGTGGCGGGCCGCCAGCATGGAAAGCGACGCATCCGTGAGGTCACGGCACCCGTCCGCATTCATCTCCCGGAGTTCCTTCGCCTCCAGGTTTATGACCACGTTCCCGGCACTGGCTCCCCGGAAGCGTATGCTCCGCAGTTTGCTGCAACGCTTGGCCAGAGAAGAAGCTGTGGTGGAGTCCAGATTGTGCGCCCTGATGTCAAGGGAAGTCCAGAGGCATGACAGAGAGCCTAAGAACCTCCATGTCCTGCAAACGGAGGCGAGGCTAGCCCTGTCCCTGTAATTCAAGAGGGAAAACAATGCAACCACGGTGTCGTCAGGGAGACTCGACCAGTCGACCTCACGCTCCTCTTTCGCCAAGCAGACAACTGCTGCCACTTCATTAACGGGCCCTTTGCTAACAGACTCTGTGACGTTTCCCTTAGCTTGTAGGGTCTTTCTCCTAACCCTCCGATTCATTGTGCCTTGTTTCCCTTCCCCTTTTTTCAGAATTTTGCCTTCATTGCCCCTACTCTTTAACCCCGATTTAAAGACATCACTGAAAGTTATATGAATGAACAAATAGCGGCTTTGAAGCGCAGGTACCTTGAATAACAGATCGATTCCCAGAGCAGATCGTGTTGGTTGTTATAAACCCTTGCGGGCTCCTCTGTAGATTGGGCGAGGGATGGATTTGGGGAACTCTGAAAGCTGAACCGGAACAACTAGGTGGGATTTAGCCAATGAATTGTGTTAAAAAATAGGTTAAATCGGAGAGAATGGATCAGGATGGATGGCTATGTTTGTGAAGCGGCCAACTGCCCTCTTTAACCTCGTCTTCACTTGGCATGTACACTCGTTCACCTCGATATTTCGGCTGGTACAAGGTTTTGGTTTGTCTTTCCAACGAAGGAACAGAAAAGATCCCTTTGGATTGATATTTTTTCCTTGGTGTTTTAATAGAAGGACCGTGGTCCAATGGGAAAGGGCTTATGGTCACATAGTATGTTCTTCACGTTCTCCCCATATTGCATGTCAATTTTATTCTCTTTTAATGGTCCAATCATAAAATCGTTCCAGTAAAGGAGCACTCCATGCACATCGTAAATATATAAAATTCCTATTAAAGCTATATATTGTTTTGGGCAGTTTTCTAGAGACATCTTGTTTCTTATCATCTTGATCCTTGATTTGGCTTAAGCTTTTGATTTTTTCACTTAATTTCTTGAAATTTAATCATAGTGTAACATTTGTGTTTAACCCTAACATTTAGCTTTGAGAAGTTCTTTATTCAAATTAAGAAAAGTGCAATAAGCCCAAATTCAAGTAATTTTAATGAGTGGAAATTCAAGTAATTTTAGAAGTTTACAAATCTCTCCTCTTTAAAGTTAGGGGATGGTGATGAACTTACGAGTGTAATTTTATTTATCAATATAACATATTTAGAACTTTAATATTTTATTTTTACACACAGCATAGATAATAATTATATATATATATTTGGTTTTCATGGTCATGTAAAGAAGTTAATTTTGCTTGTAAAGGAATGTTCTTTACTAACCATTATTATTATATTAATTTAGAATACAAATCCCATTATAAAAGAATCCATTGGCATAAGAGTGGATCATCATCAAATCTTCTTTGAAAAAAACAAAACTAGCAGCAATGTTCAAAAGTGTGAATATGAAAATCTTTTAGATTTGGTTCAGATTTGTTAAATTTGTAGATCATCTCATGGTCCAAGTGGTCACCTTCTTCCTCTGCAACGTGTGAGGATTTGAGCTTCATAAATAACACCAAAGAAGCCTCATCAATGTAAGTGGAAGAGATAAAGGGTTTTCCAAGGAGCGAGAGCGTGTCTTTTCAAGAAATGGCCTTCCTTGGGATTGCACCTCCAAAGGGATGGATCATCAAGTTGAACTAAATTTAAGGAGGCCATTAGATGAGGAGATGATAACCCCTACTAAGGAGTTTCCATGTAATTATGCCTTGCCAAACATTCACAATGTCATTTGCATGGGTGCGGAGGGAAATTATTTCACGACCCCTACATGCATGTAGAAGAAAGCTCTCAAGCAAAGGGTGAAAGCAAAGTTGATTTGAATCAGATGTGGGGAGGAGAAAGGAAGGAAACTATCCCAATGCAAAACATCTCTTGTCTACCTATACAAGTGTAAAGCCAACATACATTGAAGGGATATCGTGCATTCAAGGTTTCAATACAACCATGCTAGTTCCAAACATTCAAATGTTACTTCGATGTTACCTCAAAGTGTAACTTGTACATAACATCATTTGAAATCTTTAATGGAAGAAATCACATCTAAATAATTAAAAGAGGTGTTTTCAATCTTTCAACCTCAGTCCTGATGGGTGGTCACTAGAATTTTTCATTGATTTATATGAACTTATTGGAGATGATCTTCTTTGTGTTGTGGAAGAATCACAAACTACAAGACAAATTCTAGATTCACTTAATAACACTTTTATTGCTTTAATTCCAAAAGTAGACAACCTTGCTACTTTTGACAAGTCCTGGCCCATATCTCTCTACAATTATGTGTATAAGATCATTGCCCATCATTTAAAGCCAATCTTATCTAAAGTGGTGTCAAAAGAGCAATTTGGCTTCCTTAAAGGGCGTTGAATCCATGAAGTTATCAGAGTAGCTCAAGAAGCACTGCATAGTCTAAAATTACGGAATACCAAAGGTGTAATTCTAAAGGTTGACCTTTCAAAAGCATATGATCAGGTAAGTTGGATTTATATTCATCTCTTGCTTACACGTCTGGGGTTTAGTCTTCCTATTTTAAACTGGATCATGAGTTACATAATCTATGTTTCTTTCGTTGTTCTTATAAATGGATCAGCCTCACCTTTCTTTCAAGCTCAAAGATATCTTCGGTAAGGATGTCCATTATCTCCTTTGCTCTTTATTAGTAGTTGAAGGGTTAAGCTAACTTGTGTGGGGGCTAGAAGGAGGGGTTCTTTGAAAGGATTATGAGTAGTTGATGGGCTTTTCATTTCACATTTATTGTTTATAGACAACATTCTCATCTTCTGTTATGGTACAAGAAGAGATGCTCTAGCCATCAAAGATGCACTTGCTCTCTTTGAAGTTGCTACAGGTATGATGATTAACACAACAAAATCTACTTTAGCTCTTTGTGGGTTAAATGTTTGAGATATGGCATTTTTTCAAGGTACTTTTCCCTTTGTTGCAGTTGAGATTGATGTGGGACTTAAGTATTTGGAATTCAAGTTAAAGCCTAATTCATATAAAGTTGCAGATTGGATTTGGTTAATAGTAAAAATCGAAAGAAGGCTTAAACATTGGAGCTTAAGATGGATTTCCAGAGCTAGAAGACTTGTTCTTATTAAATTAGTTGATGAGGCAATACCAGTTTATTAGATGTCACTTGCATGGATTCCAAAAGGTATATTTAGATAAGATAAAGAAATTGTGTTGTAACTTTTTATGGTCAGGTTCATTAGATCACTATGTTCTTCCATGGTTAAGCCTAAGCAATAATAACTACTCCTAAGGCTTTTGCAGGTTATAGTTTAAAGAACCTACATTTGTTTTCAAAAGCTTAGCAACTAAGTTGGTTGTGGATTATTAAAACTCACTCTCTTTGGACAAGGGTCGTGCATATGAAATATATACACCTTATGTGGCTAGATGATTAGATACATTTACCGAATAAATTGATAACAAATGTTTCTATCATTTGGAAAGTTTTACTCTACTCCTTCTCATTGATTGAATCAAGCATATCCTGGAAAGTGGTTGATGGATCACATTTAAAGGTTGGCCTGGAACCTTGGATATGAAGTCGTATTGATCACATACTTCGAAAACATTTGATTCAATACCTAGATGGCAATGGCCTCGTTTTTTTAATTCAATTGTAAGATCTAGCTTGAACTAATTCATAGACACATGGTTGGGTTTCGACAGATCAATTATGCATTCCCCGACATATTCATCATTTCTAGAGCATATATATTAACAATTTCTATGCATCAAACATCAAATTAGTCTAGGAGGAGGACTTGTTGGTTATGTCCCATGTGTTGAAGAAAAGTGTAACTAAGTTCAGTATTGTAAATGTAATTTTGATCTTTGTACTTCTCAAGAAAAAAATATTACTTTTGTAAATTATTCGAATGAGTTTCTTGCTCATTCATAGGTCTAGGAAAGTCAAAGGATCAAAGTCATGTTAAAGAGCTCTTCTTGGACATGAATATGGGTCAACCTAGTGTTAAGTAGCCCTCCAAGACAAGCACCATCCTCCAGAGAAGAAGACTACAAGCAAAACGATGAAGAGAACAATTAAGTCGACCTCAAAATGAATATTAACATCAAGTTGGCTCACATATGGAAACACATCTTTTCGGTGGACATGTCAGCTCAAATACAAGGGCAAACCACTATAGATACCCAGTCAAGGTCTGCACAGAAAAGGAGAAACAAGAATATCGGATCTCTGAAACTTCGAATAAATTACAGGACCTTGGATTCTCTTGAATAAGTACAGAAGTCTGAAACACGTGTTCCAGGAAGACACCTCTCAGATACCTTTGCAATCTCGTGTATAATTGTAGGAAGAAAGTTATAGTCTTCTCCTTCTCAGTGCTCACAGTCTCGGGTGCAAGGAAGACAGTCACAATCTCAGTATAGATATGATGATGAAGACCTCAGTGTTGATCATTGTGTATGCATGTTAAAGATAAATATGATACACTCTATAAGACACTGATCATTGTCTCGACACAATTGTGAACCCACAATAATGCTCTCTCAACATAATATACATAGTCATGATCTCGACACAATATCCTACCGAAGATAAGGTCATAATGAAGAACGATATGATGACCTCGTTGATATGGTGAAGGTCTCTATGAAGATACAACAATGATGTTCTCAGTAATGACAGCAGTAATGAATATCTCAATAGTACAATGAAGATGATCTCAGCAGTGATAAACAAGAATTATGTGTGGGTTTTCCTCTCCAAGAGGGAGACGTTTTGGCCTTTGCAGAATGCCAACTTCTTGTGTTCTTGTCTCTTTGTTTTGGTATATATTTGATGAAATAAGAAACTCACACTCTAATAATGTCAAAGAGAAGATTGTGCTAATAAGAAAGTAAAATGCCTCACAAATAGTTATCAAGTCAAAGAAGAATCTAATTAACTACATATGCCATAGATTCTTCAACATGGTATCAGAGCTAAGGTGCTAAAGTCAAAGGAAGGGAAACTAAAAGAAACATTCAAGGATTAGTCTACAACAACAACAACAATATACAATGTCACAATTTTGAATTACCGTGTCTCTCAACTCGATGACCTATACTCAGATTCTTCCCACATTCTCGCCTCAGAAAACTCAGACAAAAGATGAAAATGATCACAGGCAGAAGACTCGATTAGGAGAGATCATATAGCAATTCAGTTTGGATATACACAACTAGATGACATTTATTTTACAAGTCCCATTCTACCCACAATCTTGGTGCCACTATATGAAGATGTCAACCTCAGATTGAATCCTTTCTATAAAAGGAACAATCTTGACATCTCAGATTCTCAAAGCTTGATGATATATATTCAAGGGCATATATATAGAAGTTTGTATAAACAGTACTCAATATAAAATGAAGAAGTCCTACGATACAACAATTCTAACTAATGGGTCTCTATACATCATGGCAAGCAACCTCAATACTCTGTGATTCTACACAATGTTGCACACTACAAGGTTCCATGGTCTACTTATGTGATAGCAATGCAGTGCCATCCCAAGTACATCAACAGTTTTTTAGATGTATAATTCGAAGTAACTCGAAGACAAAGAAGGAAATCTTCCTATCAATACAACAATGATCTCATCCGGATGAAGCATCAATGCATGTACTTCAACCACTTCCAACATGATCAAGGTGGAGATTTCATCTTCACATGACAAGTAAGTATCTTTTCATTCTATAACTAAGGTTGGCTAAATGGTTTCATGATTGCAACGACATCTATAGATTGGATGGGTCATCAAGATTCCTTGCATGGAGAAGGTGTTGAAAATAGCAACAAGAAAATATCAAAATAGAATCCAGAATATTCCAATTTTAATTTATCTTTGAATTAAAATTCGAATTTAGTCTCACCAGTTGCTTGGAAATAATTAATTAATTCATTATGGATTAATTAGTTGGAGAAATTCTCCCGGATCCGGGTGATCGTCCTGCCTTAAATGGCATTCATGCACAGTTAATTCCCATAGTGCCGCCACCTGCTATGCAGCGTGGAGCCCCAGGCATAGAACGGAGGTGGGAGGAATGTCTTAATGGGCAAGGGATGGTGCAGGACAGCGCCATTAATGGAGGTCGAAGCCCAACACAGCCTGCGGAGTGTTATTTACATGCAGACACCCAGTGATCTTTCCACTATGCAGTTGGTTGAGGATTATTCTGTTCGGTTCGTTCTGAGAACTGTGGGTGAGGCCGAGAGGGAGTCCAGCCTCAGAGGGGAAATTCGAGCTGGTTCTGGCTCGAATTTGCAGCCCTTTCACTCGACCTGCGTTCTTCGCTCCGGAATTCCTTCGACGGCCTGGGGTAAGTGGTCCATTCGCTGTCATATTCATTATACAGGCTCTGTCTCTCGGTTTCGAGTTTCTATTGTGTTTTGTTCTGCTTTTCGATTCGGTTCGGGGCCCTCGGTTTCTCTGAGGCACAATTCTGGGTTCTGCACTGGTTCGGTTAAGGTTTCAGTTATTGTCAGCACCATGAAGCGACCTGGGAAACGTTCTCGCTCTGGGGAAAGACCTGGTAGCAGTAAACGACCCTCCGCTCGCCCTCAGCCCACTCCACTGCTCACTACCATTAACCTCACTTCTTCCCCTGAGGACCCTCCTGCCAGCAATCCCACTCGCCATCAGATTCCAAACAGTGCATTCCAATCCACCCATTTTAAATTTCAAAGCAATTTGAACCGCCCTCTGATTTCAGCCTAGATAACCATCCTAATGACTGAGGAAATTAACCAGGTGTCTCCTATCTCCTGCATTGACCCTAATTCATCCCACAGCAGTGAGCATTCTTCTGCCAAAATTTCCATGGCCGCCAAGAGGGAAGCTGAACCAGTGATTCAGGTCGATTCGCCTTCCCTAATTCCTCCCCTGAGTGACTGTATCAACCTGATTTTGGATCTCGACGCTGGCACCACCGACAGAACCCAGGAGGGCAACGTGTTGAATGAAAAAGAAGTGCTTAGCCAGGACGACGCGTGTCAGCAGGCCGAGGAGACGCAGGGGAAGAGGAAAAATGAACAGGTGGTTCCTGAGGTTGCTCTTTTTGGTTCTTGGGATGCTGCTTTGGAAGCTTTGCCTAGTTTTGAGCTCCTACTTGCCGCGGCGTATGTTTGTGTCTCAGTCCAGGGTTCCTAGCTCTGGTCATATGCTTATCTTCAGTTCTTTCTCTCTCAGTATCTCTGTAACGCCAATTGATTTGGCTGTTTGTTTTGTTGAATCGGCTGTTAGTTTTGGTGAGATTCCCCAGCTCTTCTGTAACGGGGAAATTTTGTAAAATATTCGAAGTGTGGGCTCCTGCAGCCCACCCCTCTTGTAATTTTATCATGTTTACCAGTTAATAGAAATAGCTTTTACCGAGAAAAAAAAAATTAGTTGGAGAAATTCAAGTTAGAAGTCTTTCTGAAGTCATGCAAGAATTATCCCTTAAATTAAGGAGATTATCCCTTAATTAAGGAGATAAGATTGAGTTATATTTGATTTGTAATTAGTTAACTCAGTTTACTGAGTTAAGTCTAGTTAAATCAGTTCCAAACTGTTTGAGGAACTAATTGTGAGTTATCAATCAACTGATGCATGCATGCACTCAACTAGTGTACTATAGATAACTGAAGATTCCCTCATCAGAAACTCATGCATGTCTATTCTGAGAAAGACCCAGTTGAGCTAAATGTCAAGGATAGTGTATTATCAGTTGCATGTGTTTTCCTATAAAGGGAACTCATGCATGCAGTCAATGGAAGGTTCCTTGAGGATTGTGCAGTTTTACAGTGTGTAAGAGCAATGTTCCACTTGGTGAGGTGAGAATCATCCACTAGGAATAGCGCAAGGAAATAGGAGCTTGGAGGGCAGAGGAGAAGACTTGTGAGAAGCTTTGATTTCATGTGAGCATCCAGGGTGATTGTACTGAGCGCTGGCTAGCTATGAGAGCTAAGGCTTTGTATAATTCCTATGTATTTCCACCTTGTATGATAATACAGATAGTGGGGTTTTTAGATGAGGCTTTCCCTTGAGTATTTTCTGTGTTTCATGTGCATTGATTCTTCTTCTTCTGGTTATATGTGTTCAGCTCGAATCTTGCTCAATCTTTAAGCTTCCACAAATTGATAGTAGAAGTAGATTATAATATTTTGCTTTGGTATATTGTATTATTGGGTTAATCTACAGTCAGATTTTCTACATAGGCCCTTGAGCGAGATTTGTAGAGAATTTGCAGAATTTATACATGGTATCAGAGCTAGCTGATCTGTAAAGAAATTTCTACATGGTATCAGAGCCAAGTTTATAGGAGTTATGAACAGTATACGGAGAAGAGAATTCGAAGTTTGAAGTTCGGGGTTGCAGGTGCAAATCGAATTCATATCATACTTCGAGGTTGGCCAATGGCGTTCTATGGCTTGAGACTCGAGTATGCCTTGGAAGGTAGCTCGAATTACATAGCATGGAAAGATCACACGAAGGTTGTATTAGAAGACAATGGCTTGAAGGATTTCATTGATCAAGAAATCCCAAAGCCAGGTTCAATTAATGCACAAGAGTTGGCTAAGTGGAAGAAGTGTGTGGCAAGGGTGAGGCAGATCATCCTTGAGGGAGTTTGAGACCATATTGTCTCAAGCCTCCATGGGAAGGATACTCCATATTCAATGTGGAAGACATTGAAGGACCTCTACCAGAACAGTAGCGACCAGAGGAAATTGGCGCTCAAGGATAAGCTTCGAAGAATCAAGATGGAGAATGATGATACAATTTCCACATATATAAACAATATCACCACTTGTAGCCATACCTAGGTGTGAGGTAGGGTGAAGTGAAGTGATAGTCCCATGAAGGCTGAAATTGGGCAGGGCCCATTGAGAGGTTTTATCTCATGGATTGTACCTTGCTACGGGAGCCCAAAGTACATAATAGTGGGGGGAATCAATGGGCTTGATGCAGTCAGAGATCAAAGTGACAGAGGCTAGAGCAGTCAGACACTGAAGAGCGCAGAGAATGATTGACAACAGTGCAGAAAGGCTGAGTCGGGAGAAGCACAAAGTTTTCAGTTGACAGAGGCAATAACAGTCAAAGACTTTGACAACAGATGCATCATACTGATTCAGGTTGGATGTTTTTTTGTTTATGAAGTCGTTGGAGCAACAACACTAGATGGAAGTGTTGCATGCATAACATTCCAAAGGTTCACGATCAAGATCAAGTTGAATTCCTTTATTGTTGAGAGGGAGTGTTGAAAATAGCAACAAGAAATGATAAAAATAAAATCCAAAATATTCTAATTTTAATTTGTTCTTGAATTAAAATTTGAATTTAGTCTCACGAGCTGCTTAGAAATAATTAATTCATTCATTATGGATTAATTAGTTGGAGAAATTCAAGTTAGAAGTCTTTTTGAAGTCATGTAAGAGTTATCCCTTAAATTGAGGAGAATGTCCATTAATTAAGGAGATAAGATTGAGTTGTAATTAGTTAACTCAGTTTACTGAGTTAAGTCCAGTTAAATTAGTTCCAAACTGTTTGAGGAACTAATTGTGAGTTATCAGTCAGTTGATGCATGCATGCACTCAACCAGTGTATTCTAGATAACTAAAGATTCCCTCATCAGAAACTCATGCATGTTTATTCTGAGAAAGACCCATTTGAGCTAAATGTCAAGGACAATGTACTTTTAGTTGCATGTGTTTTCCTATAAAGGGAACTCATGCATGCAGTCAAGGGAAGGTTCCTTGAGGATTGCGCAATGTTACAGTGTGTAAGAGCAGTGTTCCACTTGGTGAGGTGAGAATCATCCACTAGGAACAATGCAAGGAAATAAGAGCTTGGAGGGTAGAGAAGGCTTGTGAGAAGCTTTGATTACCTGTCAACATCCAGGAGGATTGTACTGAGAGCTAGCTACCTGTGAGAGCTAAGGCTTTGTATAATTCCTATATATTTCCACCTTGTATGATAATATAAATAGTGGGGTTTTTCGCTGAGGCTTTCCCTTTAGTATTTTTTGTGTTTCATGTGCATTGATTCTTCTTCTTCTGGTTATATGTGTTCAACACGAATCTTGCTCAATCTTTAAGCTTCCGCAAATTGATAGTAGAAGTAGATTATAGTATTTTTCTTTGGTATATTGCATTATCAAGTTAATCTATAGTCAGATTTTCTACACAGGCCTCAGAGCGAGATTTGTAGAAAATTTGCAGAATTTCTACATGGTATTAGAGCTAGTTGATCTGTAAAGAAATTTCTACAGAAGGAGGATAGTCATAGTCCTCTAAGAAATTGAAGTCAATAAACATATTAATAGGTCTCCTCTGAATTTATGGAAAGGGATGCTTATGAAATATCCTCTCACAAATAAATATTGGAGACATCAAAGTGATGTAGATGATAAACTCATTCTCTAAAGGTGTAATAAAGAAGGTCACATGAAATTTAATCTTCATGAAAGTAAAGGTATCAAAGGATGCACAATATCTTCATAAGATCCCATCTACAAGATCTAGGAAGGAAGATAATCATCATTGTTCTAACTGATAAGCAAAGTAACAATTGTCCATGAACAAGAAGGTTACCTCATTCAACAATTTGTGGTCTCTATGCTAGATAGAGAAAGGCAAGTTGATGGAAAAAATATTGAAGGTTAAAAGAACTCAAACATGTGGAGAAAGGAAAGATAAGTTTGGTCCTCAAGCAGATCAAATAAGTATAACTAAGATTCAATGCTATGGAAAGTTTATAGAAAGAAGCTCATATCATTGGAAAGATGGAGGAAGCTAAAGAAAGGGACCAAGGAAAGAGGGAGTAACAAATCTCTCCTACGAGTAAGATGTTATCCCTCACAAAAGGGTCATATCATAAGCTCCTAAATATTGTGTTATAAATATGACCAAGATAATAAGATGCATCATGGAAGAATTAGAAACAAGAGTTCGTGACATCACCATAGGAATCATGAAGGACAAAACCCATGGCAAACAAACATGAAGAATATAGCTCTTGGGAACCTCAATGGAAATTGAAGAAAAGGAAGGAGTCATATGGGACAAGGCTCATCATACATCAAGTCAAAAAGGAAACATCTGCGAGTTGGGGATATACAAGATCCTCAAAAATTCTCTGATGGAATCCTCATCCAAAGGTTCACTAATTTAGAGAGGAAGCAAGTGTTTCAACAAGAATTCCAACTTATGGAATCCATGAGATAATGATGACATGAAACAGATCAAGGGATTGAAGATCTCTTCAATCAAGGAAGTTGTTGGAAGAAGCCCCGATGACCTGAAGGTAAATAATGTATGTATGCTTGTGTTTAATATTATAATGACATGTCATATGGTTGCAGGTAACATGGATCGTTACTTATATCTTGAGAAGCATGATCAAGAGAAAAAGGATCTCCTCCTCTGAAAGGATGCAAGAAGGCATAAGTGACACCAGATGAAATCAACATAATATGTCCTCATACGAAGTATGAGGTGGTTGACTACAATAAAGAAACTTTGATTGAAAGCTCCTAGGAATGGAATGTGTGAGGAAGGAAGATATCGTGAGATATGCAACCCTGATAAAGGTGATCAATAGCCAAAAGACCAAGAAGACTTGACTAGGAAATCTCCCAGAAAGATATGAAGGCTCTGATGGAAAAGATGAAGACCCTTGACAATGGATATATTTGGGAGATGTATCAACATGAATGCAGGATGTTTATACCTACAGGAAGATGTCATGATGAAGAGCCATCTAGTAAGGTACGATTTTATTTAATGTTATGTTTTGATTTCTTGAATAATATCTGGATGAGTGCATGCAAGGCTACTGGAACAAGAATTGTAAGTACAAGTACAACTAGTATTCATGTGGTGGATGGAAATTCCTGAAAGAAGAATGATGGGAAAGAAGTAGCTACATGACGAAGGTTCTAGATATGTATCAAGAAGGCCACTTTCCATGAAGAAAGGAATGAAATGACGAACTGAGAAAGAAAGTGATCAATGGTTGATGCCCTACAAGGAAGACGATCAACTGAACTCTATGACATCAAGGAAAGAAGTTGATCAAACAGTTGAAGGACCCACGAAGAAGAAGAAGTTGTTGATAAAAAGAAGAGTCCCTTGTTAAGAAGGAGCTCTGACAAGTCCCTGGTAAAGAGGGAGCTTGAATTAGATCACCCCTAATTACAAAGGAGTGACAATTGTGTTTTTCTATTTCATGTGTCATGCACGAGACTAGGACTAACAGCTGTAAGTCTAGGTGAAGGCCATGAATGGAAATGTAGACACAACATTCTTGTCTTCACCTGGGAAGAAAGAATGGAGGGTTGGGTAATCATCAGGCATCTGATACTCTTTGAGGATGTGTAGGGCATCCAAGATAAGAGTAGGCAAGAGGACCGATATTCTTTGAGGGCTGGGAACCCAAGATAAGAAAAGCGTTAGAAGGTCATACTCAGTGAACACTCAAGTGGGTATGTACCTTGAGAGACAATTATGAAGGTGTTTATAAATCATTGGTCTTGCCAACATTGTGGCTCATGGTCTCGTAGAGAGATGGAGCTATTAGTAAAAGCATTGCACTCTGACAATGTTGGTTGATATGATGTTATACAGATGGGATTACCAATCCAATTCTTCTTATAAGAAATTATTTATATTGAGAATGACCAAGTACCATTGTAAATACTTCCCTAGTTAAGAGGTAGTGTTGAAGAAAAGTGTAACTAGGTTTGATATTTGTAAATGTAATTTTGATCTTTGTACTTGCCAAGAAAAAAATATTAATTTTGTAAATTATTTGAATGAGTTTCTTGCACATTCATAGGTTTAGAAAAGTTAAAGGATCAAAGTCATGTTAAAGAGCTCTTCTTGAGCATGAATATGGGTCAACCTAGTGTCAAGTATCCCTCCAAGACAAGCACCATCCTCCAAAGAAGAAGATTGCAAGAAAAACGATGAAGAGAAAAGTTAAGTCGGCCTCAAAATGAATATTAACATCAAGTCGGCTCACATATGGAGGCACATCTTTTCGGTGGACATGTCGGCTCAAATACAGGAGCAAACCACTATATATACCTAGTTAGGGTTTGCGCATAAAAGGAGAAATGGGAATCTCAGATCTTTGAAACTTCGAATAAATTATAGGACCTTGGATTCTCTTGGATAAGTACAGAAGTATGAAACTCGCATTACAGGAAGACACCTCTCGAATACCCCTGCAATCTTGTGTATAATTTCAAGAAGAAAGTTACAGTCTTCTCCTTGTCGGTGGTGACAGTCTAGGGTGTAAGGAAGATAGTCACAATCTCAGTGTAGATATGATGATGAAGACTTTAGTGTTGATCACTATCTAGGCATGTTAAGGATGAATATGATACACTCTATAAGACATTGATCACTATCTCGACATAATTGTGATCCCACAATAATGCTCTCTCAACATAACATACATAGTCATGATCTCGGCACGATATCCTACCAAAGGTAAGGTCATAATGAAGAACGATATGATGACCTCATTGATATGGTGAAGGTCTCTATGAAGATACAAGAGTGATGTTCTCCGTAATGATAGCAGTAATGAAGCTCTTAGTAGTACAGTGAAAATGATCTCAGCAATGATAAACAAGAAGATTGGTGTCTTGGTCTTGGAGTGGCATAAAAGGTCAAGTGTCATGGTCTTGGTGTTCGTCAATTGGAATCTCTATAAAAAGATTATGTGCAGGTTTTCCTCTCAAAGAGGGAGAGGTTTTGGCCTTGGTAGAATGCCAACTTCTTGTGTTCTTGTCTCTTTGTTTTGGTAGATATTTGATGAAATAAGAAACTCACACTCTAATAATGTCAAAGAGAAGATTATGCTAATAAGAAAGTAAAATGCCTCACAAACAGTTATAAAGTCAAAGAAGAATCACATTAACAACATGTGCCCTAGATTATTCAACACCATGATCCTCAAGGGGTTTATACGCCAAACATTGGATATACTTTCCTTATATATGATAGATTGTGGGATATTCATGGTGATTGGTGGAAACTTTTATGGAAGATCAAAGGTGCTACAAAATCAAGACATTTTGTGTGGTGTTCACTAGCTAACAAAATCCCATATTGGGATAATTTAATAAAGAGATGTTTTCAATATCCAAATATATGTGCCATGTGTAGAGTTGATAAAAATTTGGTCAATCATTTATTCCTGTTGTGTCCTTATTTTAAAGGTGTCTGGCAATATGTTATGACAAAGCTTAAATTTGCAAGTATTTGGTTAGGTGAAGAGTTCAATTCGAGTGGCTTCCATTAAGGGATAACAAATTGTATCGAGTATTACCTGTATTAATAGTTTGGGGAGTTTGGCTAGCAAGAAATAGAACTATCTTTGAAGATTGCCTCATTCTTATTGAGATTTTTACGACATGGATTTTAGTTGTATATGACATTCTCCCAAAGGACCAAAGGGATAATAATAATAGAATCCTCAATCTAGTAGCCATTGATAGATCTCATCCTTGAGCATTCTTTGACAAGGATTCACAAGGAGACCCTCTTGGATGTGGTGGAGGAGTTGTTCTACATCTTTCAGAGACTCATTTCTTCTCTCTAAAAATGGACCTGTGAGTAGGTTCCAACAACTATGCGAAGCTATTATCTTCAAAGTTGTTGCTTATGTTTGCAATTGAGAAAGGAATGGATCATTTATAGGTTTTTGGAGACTCTATGTTGGCTATAAATTGGGTCAAGGGTCTTATAGATGTCACAATATGAAACCATTGCCTTTGTTGGAAGAAATATCAAGACTAAAAGACACCCTTACAAATATTTCAGTGCTTCATGTTTATAGGGAACTCAATAGTCAAGCAGATGATCTTTCTAAGGAAGGCATGTGATTGGATTTTGGGATCTAGTTCATCAATGAACAACAAAATGATAAATTTTATGAATTTTGTAATGTCCCCATTTTTATTCTTCTTCATAGTACAACGAGGGTGGATTTTCGAGGTAGGGGATGGCCAAGTAAGTGGAGTAGGTTTATATCATCAGGGGTTCTTATGGAGTTTTGAGGAGTTTTCATGGGGTCTGATGGCATTCGATTGGCATATTCATCATTATGAGTAGTTCCGCACATATTGTTTTTGGTTCCGTGACTTTCTGGTAATTCTCGTAAAATGGGGTTATTATTAGCAGAACACCTCAGTGTAATAGCTCGTTGGAATCGAAATGAGAAAAATACAAAATGGGATGCTGAGAAGTGACCTCTAGTGGCTAAAGAAAGTATGGTAGACGATTTACCATTTTCCTTAGTTATAAATGACTTTAAATAGTCATTTAATTAATGAAAAATAATTAATTAGAGGAAATGGGCCAAAAGTGACTTTAAAAAAGTCACTTAAGAGAAAGTCAAAGGATGAGCTTCTAGAATAATAATAAAATAATAAAATAAGATGCTTCTAAAGGTTTGGAGATCTATCCATCAAAGCTATAAAAAGAGAAGGAGAAGATCATTTGGGACATTTTGAATTTGAGATTTCTTTTTGTGGAGAGATTTGAGAATGTGGTTCTCTACTTCAGCAGTGGCCTAGGAGGGAAACCCTTGGGTGATTCAGTGAGAGTGGGCGAGCACCCATCTCTTTCCTTGGTGTATCCATTAAGGGTTCACATGTTGCAGTGACTTGTTTTTCAGTTGTTTTGGAAGGCCCACTGTGGCATTGTTTTTCAGTTGTTTTGGGAGGCCCATTGTGGCATTGTTGTAGATCTGTTGAGATTAGCTATCTCATCTATTTTGTTATTCCAGCATGTAAAACCCCCGTTCAGCGTGTAAAACCCCGTTCATATGTTATAATAACGCTGAGATTGTTTTTGTTTATCATGTTATAGAAATTGCATGCATTTTATAGGTTATATTTTACATGGTAATCTTCTTTTCCTAAGTAGAAATTTTAAGTGGAGGAGTTGTTCCAATTTTTTTTTGGTTTGGGACACTACAATGATATCAGAGCATCGAGCTTGACTCAACCTGCGGGTTTTCAATATTCGATTGTGGTTGTTTGAGGGTTTTTTGTAATATTCGATTGTGGTTGTTTGAGGGTTTTTTGTAATATTCGATTGTGGTTGTTTGAGGGTTTTTTGTAAGTTGTCATTGTAATCAATTGAAGAGGCCAATACGGTGGCCGAATGGATCATTTTGATCACATTCCGAAAGATCAATTATGTTTCAGGCCCAATTCATTTTCTGGGCAAGATCATTGTCTACGTGCTGGTAGAGACGCATTATTGTCACCAAGTTAAGCATTATTGTCTACGTGCTGGTAGAGACGCATTTCCACTCTTGTGATGTTATTCACATTGAATAATTGGGAGTGTCGCCTGCAAATACACCCAAGCCTCAAGAAAGGGTCAGACCCTACAACATCGTTCCAAGGGAAATACCATGAGGGAATATGGGTCGTGTATACATAAGGGACCACACTTTAATACGTGGAGATTGTGTTTGATACGGAAGTCGTCGAGGCCGCCAACATTACCAGGCAACGACGATGCTTCCTGGACTACCAGATGGGGGCGTAGCTACTACAACGTCCAGGTTAACCACGATTGCCGAAGATAACAATGTGCGTTGTTTGCCATTGAAAATCTACGTCCAAAGTAGGCGTAATCGACATGTACAATTGATTTAATGTTTTAATGGAATAATTGTACGCATGGAGGCTGCGAATATCGTGAAGTGAAGATGTCCATTCACAGAGGTTGCATGAATATGAAGTTTTTGTTATCCATGTTGTTGTGTGATGGCATACCGGATCATAGTTGTATTTGAGTCTAGTTATAGTCGTGAGGCCAAGCTTTGCGCCGCATCGAGATCGAGTTTCTTATCGCTAAACAGGAGTCGAGTTGTATTACACCTGTAGCTACAAGTCTTGATGCAAAAATGGGAGGTCTACTTGTGCATTAGAACGTAGGTAGATATTGATCATTGAGCGCATAAAGCATATCTGAAGTAGTGAATGATTTAAGTGCACAAAAGGTACGTGCTGACAAGTGCATCTGGCCGAGAGTCGTTTTGGGCTTTCAAGAGGCTGTAACTTTATGCTAGACATGACTGGACTATTAGTGGTACATTGAGCGTATTGACTCGACATAAGTAACTTGACGCCATTGACACCTTTGCTTGGTAACGCTGTGAATCTGGGGTTTTCAATTTTTTATTTTTATTTTTTTTTAACAATTTTTTTTTTTTAATCAATTTAATGATATAAATATTTTTATTATTATGTTGTTAATTTAATGAGATAGTTATATTAAGTCGGTCGAGACATCCAAATGTCATATTATTTCTGCACAATGCCACCTCATCTTTCAATAGTCAGTGAGTATATGGACATGGGTTCTCTATGTCACTTGTTACATACAACCCCAACACAACACCACATGACTATCAACCTTCAGACCTTGCCCTTTCTATGTTCTTATTATGTAACTATATAGTGATATAGACATATAATTAAATGAAGCATTATGTGTATATCATATAATTAAATGAAGCGTTGTGTTTATTCGAATCTAGCTGTCCTTTGGCCATGGAGCTTTCATGGCCTCGAATAACAACGACATTGTTTAGCGAAGCCATGATTTCTCCAGGATTGAGAATTTATAGCAACAATTATTTTTTCAACCTATCCAATTGTAATTGTAACAATGTTTAAATCGTTGAAATAATTTATTTATTTTTGCTTAGAAATTGGAACCATTGCAACATCTAAAAATTTTAAGTTCCCAATTTTTTTTCGAAATAAAAACTTTTATTTCGAAACCAAAACTGTGGACTGTTTAGACTACACATTCCGGGACTCGCACGTGATGTGGGCAAGAACGCGGATGTTGATTACTTCCCATGCTTCTTCGGAACGTTCATAGAGTTTATCAAATAATTTCATAATTATCTCAATGTCACAGAAGCCGATTCATTGTAACCATTATTTTTTATTTCTTCCACGGAAGAAACTCCAAATACAAATGATGTGCTCAATAACCCTACGATCCCTACATCAACCATACGTTGGCAATTATCCTCGTTTTCAGAGAGGCATTCTAAGGTTATCAATAGTTTTTGATACCACCCACCTATGAAATTCTTGGGCACAGGCCACACAGGTCACATATATGACACCAATACTTTTATAATTCCTTCCAATTTATGGACATGTAAATGATAGTGGGGTTGTTCACCACCATACCGTGCATCAGCTTTACGAACCCTATTTTGAATTTGTCTTTAATATCAAACAAATCAGAGTGCAATGCTTTTATAATTGGGTCTAGAAAAGCATACTCAGGATCTATGCATGTGTTGGGGACTAGCAATTCAATGTCATTGGGCACACGAGCAATGATAGGTAGCGTTTCTTTCACCCAGGGCGCATAAGGGTAGGGGAGAGATAAGAGCGTGGCCACGCACCTGATGCAATGTCCGTTTTTCATCAATCACAGCCTATGTTGAATCACCATTTCTAATTTGCGCAAAAAGGGTCTTTAGTGTTGCTCCACTACAAAACCCACCACTACCAAGAGGTCTTCTTGGTTGGAGATGAAGTGGAAGGTTGGGTCGAGGTCGTAGCGAAAGAACCAGTTGTGCATTGTAATTCTCATTCTCAGATTGGGCCACGCATTTTCTGGTGGGTGTAGATGTTGCACAAATTTTCGATTGTAGGTGATGTTAAGGTTGAGAACTCTCACGGGATCTGAGATGAATTTCTTTGAAATTAGACAGAAAAACTCATATGTGGGTCTGGGCTTTGGTTACGATCTCTAAAATGCTTGGGCATTTTTTTATAATAAATTTTGCTACCTTCACACAGGGCACTGGGTGATATGCTTTTATTTGTGGTGGATGACTTTGTTGAAAAGTAATTGTTTTTAGGTGGCCTACAAGAATTGTCAATCTCCATTTTTCCATCATTGTAATTCCCTTCAATACCAAGCACATCATCCTTTACATTGTGGGTATAATTGGTAGTTAAAGAATCAATAGTGAAATTTGATTCTAAGGAAAGTGACTGAGCATCAATACTCTCATTGTTGGTTATAAATGTTTTTTCCACTTTGTCTACTTATAATGCATTGTTTTATCTCATTATCATCTGTATATTTGTCGATCTTGTGGATAATTTTAGATTCACAAATTCCCTTGTCAACGATAATAGTGGAAAACTACGGAAATTTTAACAAAATAATCTGAGGAGATGGTATAGATAGTACTGTAATAACCGTTACCAGGGGGTGCCGTTGAGATACCAAAAATGAAGTCAAGTACTGGGCGAATAGGGCCATTGCAGAAGATCTAAAAATAGGGATTCCTCCAAAATGACTCCACAACAAATCACTTTTAAGCACACTGCTAAAAAGTGTGGCAAAAATATTTACACGGTCAATCCTCGAGTTCTTTTATGGCATATAACTTGAAAAGCTTCTCTCAAAGCTCTTTGAAAAAAATCATGATTATTAAAAGGATGTGTAACATAAAACATAGTCTTTTGATGCAAGGCAACAACCTTGTTCACAAATTCATGCTCTTCTAATATGTCAATTATATCCCTTTCACATGTATCAATGTTTACAACAACATTTACAATTTCAATCAACCTTACTCCTTCCTTAGTTATATACTCTTGAAAAATTTGAGTAGTAGATTCAAAATCCTCAGGTACTTCACTGAACAACCTTGAAATGTCATCTTTCTTATGGTCCCTAAGTAGGACACGAAAGCTTGAATGCTCATCTTCTAAAAGAGAAATCCAACGAGAAGAAAGGAGCTCATTTCATATTATCTCTAATAACTTCTCCTTGCTGTTGGAGTGCAAATAATCTTTGACTCTATTGTCCTCATTCATGAAACTTTCATCAACCTTTATCAAATATTCTGGTAAAGGAAGCTCTAAGATCCAGATTTCAGAATTAATCTGCAGAGGGGTTTGATCTTCCCACTTTCTCCCATAATCCATTTTTTCTTTTTCAAACATGTCCTCTTCATAATTATCTTCACAACAATCTTCTTCTTTTTCTTCTTCCACATTTTCCTCTTCATCATCATCAATTTCTACTTTAGCATCTTCCTCGTTGTTATGATATTGTTCATCATATTCATTTGGATCATCATATTGATCTTTTTTCGTTTCTTCACTGTTGCTATTATCTTCCTTATTATTGATTTCCTTTTGACATGCTTTAACTTATGCAAATGATTTTTCTAAACACTTAAATGCTTCTTGAATTTTACTAAACTGCTCAACGCATTCAGGATGTGAATGTAATTGTACATTGTGTGGCGAACAACATTCAAAGACTCGTATGATTGTATTGTGCGTCATGGCTCTGATACCACTAAAGCATCAAAACCGATAGCTTGTTGACTTCAATGAAAAATACACAAGAGGTATTTGTAATGTAATTTATTATATATAAAAAAATTATAAGTGATGATTTTTACAATGAGGATCCGCATATATATACCTAAGCAGGTGTCATTTCGTGATTGGGCATGTCTTTTAGACATGCTTTTTCACTTAACTTAATGACTATTTAACTTAATCAATATTTGATTATTTAATATTTACATTCATTTTATTTATTTACTTGTTATGAATTATATTTATAAGAGGTGTCTATGCCATTCTTCACAGAGAATAGCCAAAGGATGTGCAGAAGGGGCAGGAAATAGGACATAAAATCTTTGCACTTGGAATATATCTAAAATGCATGAAGGTCACATGGAAAGTTCTATTCAAACTTGATGAACTTGATGTCCTTCTTTCCAAAGTGAGTTAGTTAGAAGACAAGAGACTAATTTGGGCTCTGAAACCAGTTATGCTCGCTCTCATACAACACAAGTTCTTGGAGGAACCTTGTGAAGGGGTTAGACTTCTAGTTCTAGTTGCATCTTGTTTTAGTAAAATCATGAGACTCACCTCCCCTACAGCTCCTTACAATGATGATGTTATGAGGATATTTTCAAGATGATAGTGGATAATTTTCAGGACTTAAACAACAGTGCAGGTCCTACATTTTGGAAGAAGCTTGAGATTTTAGAATTTATGGATGTGACTAAGACTTATGAAGTCATGTTTGATCTAGAGTGTGATGGTTTGGTCCTGTAGATGTTCCAATGCTTCTTTAGAATTAGGAAACATTATCGTGACAGAGTCATAGCACACATGTAATCCATCTTGTCCTCATTATGAGAGGCCACGATGCCATCTTTCGGGAGTTGCAGTCTCGATTGTTGTCTGTTTGGAGGAGAGAGAAGTTGGTCTCACCTGTTGCTTATGATCTAGCCGAGAGGTTGGTGGAGTAGAACATTGGGTTGCTCAGGAGATAGTTGACTAAGGAGGAGCAACTCAGGTTTGGGGGTTCATGCAACAAGAATGAGAAAAGGAGGAAGGGACTTTGCTTCATTTGTAAAGGACCTTGGGGATAGGACCACTCATGGTTAAGTGACACTAAAGAGATGACAACGGTAGGGCAAGGAGATATTATTTATGTTTGTCAAGATGAGGACTCTTCGTTGGATAAGTCAATGGGTTCATATGATGATACCTTAGAAGAGTACGAGCAGTCATGTGGAGTTGGTGACAGTAGCCCAGATATGCATCCATGTGTGGTAGAGGAGTATGAGGAGTAGCCGATTATTCCCATGAGGGAAAGAGATCAGGGAGAAGATGAGTGACTAATGATTCAACATAGAGAGCAAATAGAGGAGCATGAGTCATGTAAAGTCATTGACATCAGGCCAAATTCATATCATGAGCAGTCCGTGGGTAATGTGTCGCCAGTGATGAGTCAGCATGAGCAGCATATGATGGAGAATGAGTTAGTTGAGGAGGATGAGGCGCACAATATGCATGATGAGCCTTTTTGGGAGAGCCAATTAGAGGTTCATATGGTACTTGTGATGATGGATGATGAGCAGCCACCCTTGGGGTCAGCCATTAATGAGGAGCAGACAGATGTGCAAACAGCGGGAAGGGTGATAGTATTCGCTGGCACTTGTCCTCAGGATATATTGGAGTATGACAGGATAGTTTGGCAGGAGAATGGTAGATTGGAGGAGCATGGAGTTTCCTATCAGGTGAGAGGGATGGCAGTGCATCCATATTTGGGTCTACCAATTGATGAGGTGTAAATCGATGTAGTGGTAGTTAGCCGAGCTACAACATTTTCAGGCAGTAGCCCTCTCCAGGAGTACATATACGGGGCTTGCAGCATAGTTTGGCCATTGGTACCCATTACAGGGAGAGAGGCAGGGATTTCTCTATGGATATTGTTGTCCATCCAGGTAAAGTAGTATGAGTTGAGCATGGACCATGATCAACATAATAGACTTGTTCCTTACACCAGAGTCCATGAATTAGATTGGTAGGAGATCACGAGTTGGTGTCCTTTTGGAGTATCAACTTTCGCTCGGGGCACAGTATAACAAGGGCACTTAGATGAGGGGGTTACCACATGTTTTAGTGGATAGTGGGATGTGGATCGACAATTCATTAGTGTTTCAGTAGCACTAGCCCAACATCACCAAGGTAGAGATGAATTCGGCCTATGGCCGAGATTGGATTGGAGAGAGTTGATGACCTGGTATTTAGGATCCAGGTGGATATACTAGTAACGAGTTGAGTTAGAGATGGACATGGGATCCATGTATTGGGGGATTCAATCATATTTCGAAAGCTTGGAGGCGTGACCTGGACCAGTGGTTCGTATGGGATCTGGGCATTCGGTCTCAGTTGCATTGGGCCACCAGATTGGTCCACAGATTCAGATTGCTTGAGGGCAAGCAATCTTGGGGCGGGAGGACTATAATGTCCCCATTTTTATTCTTCTTCATAGTACAACCAGGGTGGATTTCTAGGGTAGGGGATGACCAGGTCAATGGAGCAGGTTGATGTCATCAGGGGTTTTGATGGAGTTTTGAGGAGTTTTCATGGGGTCTGATGGCATTCGCTTGGCGTATTCATCATTGTTAGCAGTTCCGCATATCTTGTTTTTGGTTCTGTGACTTTCTGATAATTCCCATAAAACGGGGTTATTTTTGGCATAACTTAATTAATTATGCTCGAGGTGGCATTCCAAGGAGATTAATTGATAGAACACCCCAGTGTAATAGCTCATTGGAACCAGAACGAGAAGATATACAGGTTGGGATGCTGAGAAGTGACTTCCAATGGCCGAAGAAAGTATGGTGGGCGATTTACCATTTTCCTTAATTAAAAATGACTTTAAATAGTCATTTAATTAGGGAAAATAATTAATTAGAGGAAATGGCCCAAAAGTGACTTAAGTAAAATAAAATAAACAAAGGGTCACTTAAGATAAAGTCAAAGGAGGAGCTTCTAGAATAATAATAAAATAATAAAATAAGGTGCTTCTAGAGGCTTGGAGATCTATCCATCAGAGCTATAAAAAGAGGAGGAGAAGATCATTTGGGACATCTTGGATTTGAGATTCCTTCTTGTGGAGAGGTTTGAGAATGTGGTTCTCTACTTCAGCAGTCGCCCCAGGACATAAACCCTCGTGTGATTCAGTGAGAGTGGGCGAGCGCCCATCTCTTCCCTTGGTGGATCCATTCAGGGTTCCACAGGTTACAGTGATTTGTTTTTCAGTTGTTTTGGGAGGCCCATTGTGGCATTATTGTAGATTTGTTGAGGCCAACTATCTCAACTATTTTGTTATTCCAACATGTAAAACCCAAGTTCATATGTTATAATAAAGTTGAGATTGTTTCTGCTTATCATGTTATAGAAATTGCATGCATTTTATATGTTATGTTTTACATGGTAATCTTTTGTTTATGAGTAGAAATTTTATGTGGAGGGGTTGTTCCAAATTTTCTTCGTTTGAGACATTACAAATTTTTTCATATACCTTTCATTGATAAAGTTGATTAGATATAACAATTTTCTTTTGATTCACTTGCTCCAGTAACATTTTGTGGGACTTTTCATTATATCGCCATGCATACATACTTCTCATATGATGGTTTTATGTATAGACTATGATGATGTCTACACTCGGCCCCTTTGTAGTTTTATTGGAGGACAATATGTTGTATCAAATTTTGGATGGTTATATGACCTCTCATTTTGGACAAATCCTAATGGGTCCTCTTATTAGAATGCATGCTTGTTATGTATGTGTAGAATGCAATTTTATATATTAAACAAAATTACGCCTTTTTTTAGGAAAAAAATAATTTGAACAATATGAAAGGGAACTTAGCTAATTCCCCATACCTAAACTTAGTCAAGAATGGAGGTCCCTTACTACCTTCTCATAACATTCGTCGAAAAGATGGACCTAGCCATGCTTATAATGTAATTGTGACACAAAATTCACACATTAACAATGTTCAAACTTCAAACACTATTTCAAACCTAACATGTAGGTCACGTCTAAAACCAAATGCAATATAATAAAATATTGAATTGAAAAATTCATTGAGTATCACAAGATCTTGGATTCAAATTACGTTGATGATGAAATGAAGATACACATGACAAGTGGAATAACGCAAATTTATTACAAAGAGCATAGTAATACATTGGATCTGAAACTATCTGATTGGATGAAATAGTGAAAACACTACAATATGAATGAGTTAGAATGGTGATAACTTATCTTTGAGAAGACATCTATTGACTACTTTCATTCGAAAAAAGTCACATAACAAGAAGTTAAAACTATACTTTTTAAATACCAGCCAAACCCTAAGAGACTAAAATCCTAATATGCATGAACCCTAACCCTAACATGAAAATAGGTTTAAGTGGGAATGTTGAGTTGGACAAATATGTGTTGTCCAAAAGAAAAGGAGACTTGTCATGACTATAATCTTTTGCTTGTTTGTTTATTTCAACTCTTCCTTGACAAAATGAGAAAAAATATATTAAAATAATCAGTTGTCTACATGATTCGGATTGGATCATTATATTGTTTGTCAGCCATCTCGATGCTTTTAGAGTGGAAAAAGTTGAGGCATTAGCTAACATGACCAATTTTACCAACGAGATGTAATTTGGCAGATCGGAGTCTGAAACCTTCCAAGAGCATTTTGAGACATGAAACAATGTTTTTAGGGATAAATGTTTTTTGCTAATTATAGGAAATTTCAACTCAAAACTAGCCACCAAAGAAAAAATTAAGAAATTCATAAAATAACATCATGTAGACAATTTTTTAAATATATTTTATTTTATTATTTTGTTGCTAAATAGTTGTGCATAGAAAAATATGTTATGAATATTATGTGGTTTTAAAATTATATTATATGGGTGTATGGGTATTTTATATTTAAATTACTTTATTAACACAAGAAAAAAGTAATATTTAAAATTTTAAAAATATTACTATTTTTTGGTATTATGTTTATAAATATTGGTACATATAAAAATATGTTGTTAATTAGGTTGATAGGCCTTCCTATGCATCAACTTCTTCGTCAACACTTTACCCTGCTCCGTTCGATCAGGTGAAACACTTTCAACCGTTGATCTGAACCAGAAAACAAAACAACGGAAAATCAAGAAAGCATGGAAAGTCAAGAAAGCACAAAAGAATGTCGATGAGAAAACCAAGAAAGCACAAAAAGCCAAGGTGCTCGTTTTGGCAAAACGCAAGATTTTATGGACGCCATGCACCCGTTAGAGTATACATCAGCCTTGTTATTTCTATTATAAAGCACAGGTTAAGGAGCTTTCCATTATAAAGTTATGGGCAAGGAGCAGAGGGTTGATCAGTAGACTGTGTTGAATTTTGCATTTAGATGGAGATCCATTGGCAGATGCTGGTGATTTACTGTTGGCCACTCCAACTCTTGCTCCTTTTGCATACTCTTGGCAGCCTTCTTCCTGGCCAGCGCAAATACGATAGCATCCATACCATCCTCATTCATGTAAACCTCGATATTGACCTCATCCTTACAAGGAACTATAGAATTATACATCCTCGAGATCAAATCATGCCTGCTCTGAAGTTCCATGGTCTCCAACAAGCCCTGGCAATATCCGCGCCTGCTGGCATAAAACTTGAAGACATTTTGTCCTTCTTTCAATAGTAGGGGAGTATTGTTTCCATCTATGGTACCTAAAAACTACATTTTTTCTCAAAGATCTCGTCCTTCGTTGCAAATTGCGCCACCAAGGCTAGGGCGAGCTGCTCATTTTGTCGTCGGCCCACGAAGTAATTGACGGCAAAGGTGATCAGGAAAGTGATGCAGAAGAACTCTATGTAGTAAGACTGAGGGCCTGTGAGGGATCAAAGTTTCTCTAGCGACGAGCACTGTCCACGGTGAGCTCCAGGTTTCTGGTGGCGTTGAAGACGAGAGAGCAGATGGAATAGGCATGCGGCAAGCATGGCTCCATCCAGAGGACGTAGGAGGTGGCGTTGAGCAACGTTGCGGAGCAAACGGGCTGGCCACCGTAGGTCTGGAGAAGCATAGCGAACTCCGTAGCGTTGTTGGGCACCGTGAGGAGGGCGTACTTGAGTGTGTCGTTGTGCAGGAGCTTGATCCCCAACGAGGCTGAGAAGGATTGCGTCACATTCAAGTAGCATGGTCTGCCGAAGGAATTCATGGCTGTCACACTGGAAATTACTGCGCAGATTATGTTGAGAATGAGAAGGACTTTTGATCGGAGAATTGCCATGGAAATCGTCTGGAGAATCTAGTGAGAATTAGGGGTTAGGGATTTGAATGGGATTCCCATATAATACGAGGGAGCACAACAGAAGGGCATGGTGTTTGGGTCCAAGGACAGGGACGAGGGAAACTGTTTGGCGTTGGTGCGTCGGTTTCTGGTGTGTTAACACGTATCGATTTCTATCATCAAAGACATCATAATTTTTCTTTAATGGATTATTCCCACACGGAACAAACAACTCATGATAAGCATAACTTATATACGACAACATTTCTTTTGTGAAATTTAATAGAGAGTATTTGGGTTTTTCAGTCAATATATCAGATGTTTGAATAATGCAGTAGATTCGTAACTATAATTGCTTGTTAATTTAAATCTTTGATCTGAACACTAATTTGTAAGAAAAATCACAGAACCAAAATAAACAATAGATTTATTTGGAAAATTACTTGGAAAAACCACCTTAACTTTGCTGTTAAATAAAAATTTACAACGATTTACAATTCAGTCAACTCCAATCTTCTGGTCTTGTTAGGCATACATATAATTTTTAATCAATATTATATATAAATAATTAATAATTTAGTCAAATATTATTAACACAATAGCATGTGCTATGAACCAGTCTCCAACAAGATCAAAACCATCACTATAAACTCTTCCAAAATTTTCAAGAATTTATAATACTTCATTAGCTGATCTGAATAGTGTCTGGTGTGTTGTTCCTCCTTTCAAGTGTGCGTGTTCATGTTTAGATGGTTGTCTTTAGGCGAGCGTGAGATCACAATCAGGAAGGCATCCATGGGTAAGAAGTGCTTCTTTTATTCTTGCTACATGTAATGTTAGCAACGATTTGGTATTTTCTTATTTTTGTTTTTGCCTTCCGGCCTCCTAATTTGGCGTTGACCATGGTTTTTTTAACGTCTCTATAGACATGGTCTTCAGAATGGCTGTGGTCATTTAATTTCCACCTTCTAAGTTCTCCCTTTGACATTTAAGGTTTGTAATGTCATATTTAGCATGGCTTCGAATATTATATTTTGACTTTCTAATCGCAATATACAATTATGGTTTTCAATGTACTATCATTCTATATATGTATATTATTCTTTATAAAATATAATAATAATATCATGGTTTCTAATGGAATTAACTTTTTAATAGCAATATATCAACATGTTTTCTAATATTATGTTTTGACTTTCTAAATGCAATATACAATTATGGTTTTCAATGAAATATATTGGTAGGGGATAGTCATGGTGGTTATTGCCTTGGTCACTAGCAAGCTTCGTATATGCTTGGCCATCTATAGAGGCTTCTTGATTTTGGGTAATTAACTTAACCTCTTGATTTTGGGTAATTAACTTACTTTAAAATAAAATAAGACATTCAATGTGTTCCTTGTAATATAGATATAAATAAAACATCTAAAGAAAAGTAATTGCACAATGATCCAGTTCGAGAAAACAAGGTTTTCCACAAACCAATTAACTCTTCTACAAAAATTCAAAAATTCCAATTTAATAATCCTATCGGCCTCTCTTTGTACCTTTTGGGACAATTGCTAATATTATATGAGTTGGAAATTTTTGTATTTTCTTTTCCAATTAATTTTCAACCCATGATTTATCCTTCATTAAAAATATTCTCCATCTTCTAATTCATATAGATTAAAATATTAATTTCATTTTTAGTATTTAATATAGTTTTAGACTGGAACAGAATCTGAACAGCGATTCCCAAATACGTTTGCTGGCAGATCTGGTTGGCACACAATCAATAGATTTTCAATGAGGTGAGACACACATCGCTGCAAATAGCTGCAAAAGCCAAGGCCTTTTTGATTGAAACAGCCCAACATCAGTATATAAAAGAAGATTCCTTGCTTCTGCCAGAAGAAAAGAGATGGTTAGGCTCTCTGGTGCCATATCCGAGCAGAAACTATCCTAAACCACAAAGTAACAATCAGGAATGGCGATTAAGAGATAAAGAGGACTACTATCAGAATTGGTGGAGATCTCAAAAAATACACACAGCCTTCTTTGATGGGGCGTCAAAAGGGAATCCAGGGACAGCTGGAGCAGGCGGAGTCATCTACTCTCCGGACGGGGACTCAAAAGACATCTTTTATTGGGGATTAGGACAGAAGTCCAATAACCAGGCTGAGCTGTTAGGACTTCTCAAAGCCTGCCAAATTGCAAGAGATAAAGGAGTGAAAAAGCTGCAAGTCTTCGGAGACTCAGAATTGATAATACAAAATTTAAATATGGGGGATCGATTCAACAATCCTAGCCTCAACAAAATGTTGGAAAGACTGAAAAGAGTTCTCCAATTCTTTGACAGCTGCAAATTCTATCATATTCTCATAAATTTAAACAGTGAAGCGGACAAAATGGCAAACAAAGGCAGTGCAATCATGAAAGGGCTTATCTTCGTTAACGAAAATGGTTTTATGCAAATGCCCTGAATTCTGTAATAGAGGAAAAAAAGGCAGTATTCAGAGAACTGCAATGTAATGGAGGACAGCATGTAAAAGTCCCATTGTTTCCAGATAAATAAAAACCATATAACCGTTTTAGTTAAAAAAAAAAATATAGTTTTAGGTTATTTGGGCACCATTCACGCTTAAGTTAGGTAAAACATATTATTAAAAAAATTCACCGATACCTAAATTAAATAATTAATTTTTGTCATGTCATATTAGGTACTTGTATCTCTTTTAAATTTTAAAGTTTTTTGATTGGGTTACACATTCTTATGTGGAAATTCAATGTTAACTTTTTAAAATCAAATTTCCTGTAATAAGTTAGCACCACATTTTTTCCTTATTTTACACATAGAGGCCTTTCCACTCAGAAGTTGATCTTCTTGTTTTGACCACCATAATTCGATGGGATGTCACATTAACTCCCATTACTCATGGAAAAGGGCCTAGCCATGCGATCATGATGAGGAGGACTCTAGAAGAGTCAATGTTGACTCTAGTTAAGAGTTGAAGGAGTTAAACTTAACCACTAGTAAGCTATCGAGTTGTGTTATAATTGGACCACTAGGAGGAAAAGGGGTTCCATTCTTTTCAAGTGCATTTGTTCCATAAATGAGTAGAGTAGCCAAGAGGGACAAGGAGAGAGCACACGAAGAGGATTTGTGCAATGTAATAGCCCATGGGCCACAAGTTTTACTTCTTTGTACTCACAACCATTTTTACATTTAGATAAAGAGGGCACAAGAAAAGGTGATATTTAAAAATTTAAAATATTACTAATATTTAGTGTTCTAATTCTAAATATTTGTGCATAGAAAAATATGTTATGAATATTATATGGTTTAAAAAAATATTATATGGGTATATGGACATTTTATATTGAATTAATTTATTAATACAAGAAAATGTAATATTTAAAATTTTAAAATATTACTATTTTTTGGTATTCCATTTCGCCGTAGTCTAACCAACCCACTTTTTAGCCCTGAAAATCATGGAAATTCCAGTAATATTGTGATAAAATCCGGCAGGAATTTTTGTAAATTTAGGTTACAATTGTCAAATTTCAAGATTTTGGGTGCCCTAAAGGTTTTTGATGGTGTTGAATCCATTTACACCATCAAAAATATGATTCAAACACTACTATTACAAGATTTCTTGAATTTTTTTTGGCCGAATTCCTCCACTTTTGAACATCCGGGCAATTACTCCGCCTCAGTAGATGACTTCTTCCATTCTAAATATTGGTACATATAAAAATATGTTATTAATACTATATGGTTGGAAAATTTTCATTTTGTGTTCCAATTAATGCTCAACTCATGATTTACACTTCATTAAAAATATTCTCGATCTTCTAATTTGTATAGATTAAGATATTAATTTTATTTTGAGTAATTGCTATAGTTTTAGGTCACTTGGGCACCATTCATGCTTAAGGTAGGTAAAACATATTATTAAAAAAAAAAAAACCTATAGCTAAATTAAATAAATGAAATATGGCATGTCATATTAGGTACTTGTATCTCTTTTAAATTTTAAAGGATTTTGATTGGATTACACATTATTACATGGAAATTCAATGTTAACTTTTTAAAATCAAATTTCCTCTAATAAGTTAGCACCACATCTTTTTCCCTATTCTACACATAAAGACATTTCCACTCAGAAATTTATCTTCATGTTTTGACCGCCATAATTTGATAGGATGCCACATTAACTCCCATTACTCATGTAAAAGGGCCTAGCCATGTGATCATGATGAGGAGGACTCTAGAAGAGTCAATGTTGCAACTCTAGTTAAGAGTTGAAGGAGTCAAACCTAACCATTAGTAAGTTATCGAGTTGTGTTATAATTGGGCCACTAAGAGGGAAATGGGTTCCATTCTTTTCAAGTGCATTTGTTCCATAGATTAGTAGAGTAGCCAAGAGGGATAGGGAGAGAGCACATAGAGAGGATTTGTGCACTATAGTAGCCAATAAAAAACCACATGTTTTACTTCTTTGTACTCACAACATTTTTTACATGTAGATAAAGAGAGCAAAGTGACCTCACTTTGTAGCTAGGTGTGTTTGTGAGTTTTTATTTCGATATTATATATTTTGTGAATAATCAAAATTTGCATGCATACACAATAAAGAATAATTTTCATATCTATAAATCTAAAGAGAAATAAACCCTCATAGTGTATATTTTGGATTTTTTAGTATAATTTTATCAGATTTGTTGTGACGAACCGCTTAATGGAATATCCATGGCAATTTATGAATCATATTGATATCAGAGTAGGTTTCTTTAGGCATGTTGTGGATATTTGCAAGGGATCTAAATAAACTAAGTCAAAAGTCATAAAACCCCAATCATGGCTAATGAATCTCTGAATAACCCTATCGATCTTGCAGAGGAGAGGTTTTTGTGGCTGGAAGCATAAGTTGCAAATATAAACCATAATGTGAACTTCCTCATGGTGACTCATACCAATAAGTTCAGGTTATTCAGAGAGAATGGGTATTCTAATAATGAGTTCTGATTAGAGGGGAGATCATGATATTGAGAAGAAACAGAGAAGGAGTTGTAGAAAGAACCTAAAAACAATCAACCTAGTTTGAGTGTTGTGAATCATTTATGGTACCTATTCAAAATGGAAATGAAGGTCAATATCAAGTTGTACAAAGGTGAGATCGAAACTCTGAAGCTAAAGCATTGGTTGCAACAATTACAAGTTTATTTCAATACTCATCTTATAGAGAAAGAATAGAAGATTTCAATTGCGTGATTGAAATTAGAGGGCCATGCCATTACTTGGTGGGAAAGCCACACAAAGACCTTGAGGTTGGAAGGAAATCCTTTAGTGACTAAGTGGGAGGATTTTGAAACTCTCATAAAGTCATAATTTTACCTTATCGAGTATGTAGAGGACCAGTGGATCCGGTGGCGCTACTTCGGGAAGATATAGGGTCAAAGTGTATAGGAGTACATCACAAAATTTAGAAACATGGCCATAATGCTATGTATCTCCCCAAAGAACCCAAATGTACTCCTTAAGTATCTAGGGGATCTACACAACCATCTTTGGATGCAAGTGTTTTTCAAGCCCAAATCGGTGGATGAGGCTTGTGCACAAGCACAATACCTAGAGAAAATAGACCAAAAGAAAGGGCAATCAAGTGGATTGAAGTAGAAGGAGCACCAAGACATTTCTAAAGAAGGGAAAAAGAAGTGGATGAGGGGGGAAGATAAAAAGATGATTGTGACAATGCCATATACCTTTTGTGAATTAAATAAATTAAAATTTTGGTTGAGTCAAAGGGACAGCTAATTCTAGGGCTGATGTGGACATGTTGATTGGGATAGATGGCAAGCAAGGAAAAAAGAGGCCAAATGGCATGAGGATGGTTGGCCTACAAGACTGACCAATTATGATTGGGCTGACCACCACAAAAATTTGAATGCTAAGGTCAAGTGGAATACTTTTGGTTGGTCTAGAGGGGTTGGGCCAAGCTTAGATCTAACTAACCATAGCCAGACTTTAGATAAGAGAAAAGGGAGAGAAGGGGCTCAGTCATGCAAGGAGAGAAGACATGGTGGAAGACTACATGGGAGTACAAAAAGCAGGAGGAAAAAACTCGACTAGCTATGCAGTGCTCCTAAGATTTAAGGTTCAACTGGAAACATTATTTGGTCCCTAGAACAACATTCACTAGCCCTGGAATTGAGCTTGAGGGAGATAACTGCACAAGGGAATCAATTGCAACTAGTGTGAGGTTGGGAGGTGAGTTTTGTCCCTCAGTTGTTTCCCATTCTAGCTAAAGACATAAGCTCTCATCTGTTAATGGTACTGTAAATTATGAATTGCGATGGAGTGCTTGTTGGACCATGACTATTTGTTGAGCCTCATCCATAGCAATAACTCTGTTAAAAATTACAATCAAGCGTATGAATCAGAAGGCATGCTAATGTCACATATAATTCTTTATTATTCAAGAATTCCTAAGTTTTTTATGGAAACCATACGTTCTAGACAATTGACAGGTAAGAATTGTAGGTAATTGACGATATATGGTGAAGGTATGCTCACAATTACATATTTTTGATCTCATAGTGCACCTTCTATTCAAGAAGAAAAATGGTAGAAGGAATGTGAACGAGTGAGCACGGGGCCTACGCTCTGTAGATTATTTAAATTTTCATTGTTACACTTCGTTCATTTAGGAAGCATGGATGCTAAGAATTATTTTTCTAGATATGACTTCATCTTAAATCCTGCCATGAGGCAATTTCTCATTCCTTTAGAGGGCTCGTCCATCCCATTATGGGTCTCTTAACTTATTTTAGAAGTCAACGTGGCATTAATACTCCTTCTTTACCGCAACATACATAGATTCAAGGACTTATATTTTCCTTGCCTCATGGAGTCGTTTTCTCAAAAGCAACTCCTAAAGCATCGTTGTCTCTTAGAACATGACCCCTACAGTATGGATGAAGTCACCAGTGCTCCAACCATGTGAGCATGGTTCCACGTGATATTGGAAATTCTTAAATGTGCAAGGGTGGGATTACTACAAATGGGCTAGAATGATTGCTACACGACATGTTTGGATCTCATTCTACAATCAATCACTAAGAGTTCATTATGAGCTGCTTATTTGTGGCCAAAGGAGATTGAAATGAGTTTTTTTCAAACAACTAATAAACAATGGTAGTCTACTGCTCATTTTATTTACAAGAATCAAGCCTTCAATTGCATAGCATAGAAGGAAACAAATAATTACAATAGTTTCCTTGGGACTAATGTGCGTAAATGGAGTTGTTCAAGTTCAAATGTGTTTTTGTGATTATCAACCGCTTCAAGGTTTCATGACATGTAAACATTGTATGCCATTGTCATTAGGTATGCCTCCCCCTTCATATTTGACCATGTGTTAGGTAATAACAAACAACTGGATTTTGCTATATGAATTGGCTTTATAAAAGCTATGGATTGGTTTCATAAATGATTGGCTATCATTGCTTATATCAAGCTATCTTTGCTCATGTCAAGGGTTATCTTTTGATGCAAGTTCATTGAATTTGGAGATCACATTAGATGTGTTTGTTCCTCCATAAAAGGTTTATTTATACAATGATTGGGTTACAATCATGCCCCAAAAATGGATGAATCTGTAATGTGATTGAGAAAGAACCCTAATTCAATATAATTTTTGGTAGGATAGACAATTAGATTTCAGAATAATAAGTTACTATATTGTTATTATTTTAATGGCATGAAAATGTGGCACTTGAGCCATTATATATGATCCCTAGTTGTACATTCTCAAGCCCAATTTGAAGTATGTCACCTAGGATGTTGGCAATACCCTATGTTTGAATCCTGTATATGGGTTGAGATTTAATGGGGGATAGGTGATTTGGGTTGTTCAATCTCCTAGTACAAACAAGGTTGCCCTACCGTGTAAATTTAAGAGAACAAAGTACTATGTTATCCAATGCAAGTTTGAGGAATATGTTTTCGTTATAATGTTGAATAAGCCTTGTCGCCTTGTTGTTGCTGCAATGTATTAGAGTATTTATTGTTAGGAAAAATGAACTTAAGCTAAACAAAATTTGTGAATTAGAATCTTTAGGGGTTAGGACAAATGGTTCAATTAGAGTTCCATTGTTTAGAATCTAAAAGGAAGGTGTGGATGTTGGGAGCATTCTAGGGGTAAATGCATTTAAGTCAACATACCATGTGTACTTTCTAAATTATGTATAATGCAAACTACATGATAGAAAAGCCAAAGTATAGGACACCTAAAGAGGAGAGACAGGATGGAACAACTTCCTCTGGATATAAATACATTGTATTCTAGTAGATACCCATTAGTTTCGAGCCCAATTTGACAATTTGGCTATGAACATGCTGACTTTGTTCACATATTAATCACACAGTTGGAGGGGAGTTTGGGGTGCATAACTCTAGGCTTGTGAAACACACTGGAATTCTCACATTTTAACCTACCCTATACGTTTTAATACCAATACCATGTAATCCGAGCATGTAGTTCGAGCACCAAGATGGGTGTAGCTTTGGTTTGTAATGAGGATGTGTTGCTCTCCATGGAAAGGACACTCAACACATTAGTAGGTTGACGGTCTGAGGCTATGTTAAGCATATCGGTGACAGGGCACACCCCAAATATTAGTAGGAGGTTATTGCCCTATGTAGTTCAAACTTCACTACCTCCTTACAAACAATTATCCCTTGTAAGATGATATTGGAAGGCTTCAATGTTTTGAATATATAACATGTACTTCTTGAAAGGATTCGGCTCGATGTCTCAAACAAAGTGATGTTGAGCAATTTTAACACGGTCACTAGATGTTAAAAAAGATGTATATAACCAAGGGGATGTATTACAAGTGGTATCAGAGATTTCAGGTTGAACACGCAAACCTAATGGGCTCTATCACAAAAGGGATGAAAGATTAAAGATGTAACCCTAGAATTTTGGGGACTACTTTAATTTATGACTTACTTAGAGTAGAATAGAGGGCCATTTATTTTTAAAGCCTTATCGATTGTAGAGAGGATGTGTTGTGCAAGGCCACTAGTTTTTGGGGCTTTAATGTGCTCTTCTAAGAGTCTCAACATGTATTACTTCATGGAGAAAATAGTTACAACAAGATGACAAGGAAATTCTTGTCCTAAAAACACTAGAAAAATAGAGCATATTAGCTTTTGGCCCGAAAGGCTTTGCCAAACGAGCATCTCCAAAAGACATGTTCAATCTTGTTGTCCCTACGACAAAATGTGGAAGAAACGTATATAACCCCAAATTTATGAACTATACACTTGATAGCCAGTCATTGATGAGGCATATGCGATAATCACGTTTCATGTTATTAAGTATAATGAGACTCCCAACTAGATTGGCTCCTCCTTAACCAAGGTGCTCCAAGGTCCCTCACCCCAACTTGTTGTTCAAGCATGGAAAGATATTACAATGATGTATGGTAAGGTTATAATGGTAATTTATGACATAGATGTATAAGTGGTCCAACTATTCCATCTCCAACACTCCAAAACTAACTTGGCCCATGGAGTTGAATATATATATATATATATGTATATATATAATGTTGTTAGAAATCTTACTATAGTTGACTTCATAAACAATTTAACTTTTGAGCTCAACTAAGATCATGCCAAGTATGTCATAGTTTATGCTCATGGTCATGCAAATCCCTCCACTATGAAAGGCATCTCCTTGCCAATCCTCTACCTATAGTAGGTCAAAGATCAAGTTGACAATTGATACAATGAAATGTCTAAATAGGTCTTGCCACCACATTCCATGCACCCTAGGGCCCTCAATATGCCTTCTTGTAACAACCTTGGTCAAAATTACATGTAATAAAGTTAATAAAGGAAAAATAATAACCAAGGTCATGAGACATGTATTCCAAGTTGAATGTTGGGAAAAACATCCTAGTGTGGGTGTTCATTTGGTTTATTATGGCTAAGTAAATTGGTAAAGGTAAAGGCAAAGGCTTTGGAAATGCATGAGCCATTAATTGGCATTTTATTTATGAAAATAATGGAAATTAGGAGAAAATGAAGGTGAAAGGTCATAGGTTACATGTGAGGAGGAAAATAAATGAAGATAATGGAAAATTGAAGAAAATAGAGGCCTCATTAATAAAAGACTTATGAGGATCAGTTGGTACCCTTTTTTTTTTTTTTTTTGTTTTTTTTTTTATTTTTTTATTTTTATTTATTTTATTTTTTTTTTCTTTTTTATTTTTTATTATTATTATTATTATTATTATTTTTTTCAATTAAGTTTTTGAGCTCTCTCTCTCACACACTCTTGGACACTTAGAGAGCATTCTTGGAGCACTCTGGCATTGGATCAAGGAAAGCAAAGGAAGGACAAAGAATGTAAAGGGAAGCAAAAGATCAAGTAAGGAAGAGCAGGATCAAGTGACTACAGCAAGATTACTTGTAGGTATCAATTTGCATGTGTAATTTCCTTACTAGATTTGGCATGCATGTGTGTATTTGGTTCTCTTATTCTCATTGACATGGGTTTCAGCAAGTGTGATAGTGATTTTCAACCTTGCCTTGCCATTTTTGGATAGCCATAGTGTGATGGGTTCTATTTTATTTGATTAAGATGGATTTCCGAATGGTTTCGAAACTGAGTGAGGTGGTCTTTGAAGAAGAACACAAGGCCTAGGAATCCCTGGACTTGAGAAGGTGGGATTGTGGTAAAGCCAAATTTTGTGTATCTTGGTGGGCTTTGGAATCCTCAACCAATGAATGGTGGGATATACGGTAAGGACTAGAGGTGTGTGCCCACGATAAGGCCTAGGAATCCTTTACTAGTGAATGGCGGGATATATGGTAAAGCTTGGAGGGTGGAGTTTCAATTAGGCCTAGGAATTCTCAACCGTTGAATGGGAAGATATATGATAAATCCTGGATACTAGGGGATATGAAAATTCCTCATGATGTAGGTGGAGATATCTGGAGGCATCCATGCTTGTTTAGGGCCTAGCGAGCCGTTGGGGATTGCAGTAAAGCTTGAGGAAACCTAGATTGGTTTTGTTGTGAGTCTCATATTCATGCTTGGAACATGGCACCGGGGTGATTGGTTGAAATAAAGATTTGGTTCAACCCAATCTATGGTCGGGTGGTTTGTGGAAGTCTCATACATGGTTGGCTTATGCATTCATTAATAAGATCTCTGTCTCATTGGTATTTCATGTATAAATTTACTGGTTCATATGTGATTTTTTATGGTTGTTGTATCCTTGTTATTTATGTTGGTTATATGTTGTTTATGATTTATGTTTTATGATAGACTTGATGTATGGCTCTCTTCATGTTTTGATTAGAAAATGATTGTGCAATGAATATATGACCTAATAGATGATAATGCAGTTGTTGTGATAAGGCAACAATGCTTCTTTACGGGTTTCATATAAGTATGAGACCCCTATGCTAAAATATGTTGTTATGACTTGTAGATTACATATTTGTGACATGTTTGACGAGATGTCTATCATGGCTACTAGGGGTCAGATCAAGTACTTGTTATAGAAATTGCATTAGTAGCCTTATTCCATTGTTATTTATCATTTCTGTAAGTTTCATGAAGTTTTGGGAAATGGCCTGAGACCTAGCTCTGAAAAAGTGGCTAAGAATATGGGGTTGCTAGCACAAAACTGCTTGAAAAAGTCCATAGTCATTGACATCCCTTGTTGTGGGAGCGACTAGAATGCCTCAGTCGCATGCATGGCTTGTCATGGGAGCGACTGAGTGTCCAAATTAGTAAAATGTCAAGTTGTCTTAGGGGTTGGTCACCTGGAAGGGTTGGTTGGCTCCTGAAGGTTTTGTAGTATGTGTGGAAGGTCATAACAATTTTGTTTTGTCGGTTCCACTTCCTCAACTATACATGGGGAGTTGAATCACATCATAGTGGCCTTTTGTCACATGTTTACACTAATGGACTAGTTATCTTGGGTAAATATGGGAGGAGAGAATTATAGAGTGGTATTTAAGTAGGTTTCCATTCTCTTTGGGCGATATCTAATACCACAAAGTGGTATCAAAGCATGGTTCACCCCTTGGATTGGATGGGCGCCGTGCTAGTCATGCATACATGTGGGGTACACTTGTGTTCTTTATACTTGTGGTCTATGTGCTTGTGGTGTATGCAAGGTATTGGTCATGGTCGCAGTGATGTCGCCATGTGAAAGTTGATGGTGTTGTTGTTGGATGTGCTTGTCACGAGTGTATGTTGGTTATGCATTGGTTATACATGTCAATGTTTGTTATGAAACCAGCTCATAAAAAGATAGAAAAGATAGATGAACGCCTTAGAAATAAGCCTCTTTGAGGGGGCAACCTCCTTTACATTACACAAATGAACAATTCTTG